>VZTB01012203.1:204411-268627 GCA_013397245.1 Thryothorus ludovicianus | reverse complement strand
TATAAATATATTTAGAATAGAAAATCATAAACCCCAACATAAAATGTTACAATGGATTTTCGTATGCAGTTAAAAAAACCCAGAGAGTATTTTCCCAAGATCTTGTCTCTTTTAAGGTGTTCTGCAGCACTAGAGGGCTGATTTTATAGCCTACTCCAGTATGTGAATAGTCAGCTGAGATGACAGCTAAAGGGTAAACAGTTTCAGTCGAAATCTTGTGCAATAAAATGTGACTCTTTTTTATTTCTGCTAATTGGAGCAATGTGTACCTTATACAAGAAACCACAGCCTTCCATCAATATCTCATTTCATATCCTGACTGAAGTGCTTTTTAACTTTCTAACTTGTACGTCTCAATTTTGGTCTCTTTTGCTATAATTTCCCACTTAATTTGGTGAATGCATCACGTGGGGTTTGGTTTGTATGCAAAATTCAGTGTAGAAAATTTAATTTAATCTAACTGTACCATTGTGAAACAAGTCCCAAGCTTGTCTTTAAAACAAACCAAGCATATGAAGGCAAACATTTTGGGTATGGAAATCTCCTAATTTAGGAAAATTCTGGATGCTTCAACTGCTGTCAATTAGTTGTTAATAGCTTCTATCCTATTGGTCTAAAAGTGCTTCAAAATGTAGACCAGATTTGATGCACCTGAACAGCCAAAACCCAAAAAGAAAAACAAAAAATCAACCTAAAAATATCTGTAAATTTTGAGGAGCAAAAAAAAAACTATATGCAATCTGACCCTTCAGGAATTGTGTTTTAGTAAAGCTAACTGGTAAAGCACAGGAACTAGAATCCTCTTCAGTCTTTCTAACTATGTGGGAATCTGCTGCAGCTGCAAAATTCCTGTGTTGCTGGTCTCGTTAGCCAATTATAAATGACAATATTTTGTGCCTTCCCTTGTTTTTCTTTGAACCCTCAGCTCAGCATTGTACAAAGTTGATTCAAAGTGCTGTATAATCCTGTTATAAATTCATTGCTTTTCATTTAAAGCCTTCAGTTTAATTCTTTCCTGGATGGATCTGTCAATTCATTCACTCTGAGCAGCCACACAAGGGCTTTATTTCTGGCTTTTTAATGTGCCAGTCACGGAGAGACATAATATCCAACTGCAGTATCTCAAGTGAGCTTCTACAGTACAAATGTTCACACAACTGCAAGAGAAAAACTTCATTTCATCTGGTGAGGCTTTGGTTGACACTAGGATTAAAGGCTTAGCAAAAGCAATGGTCTGCTCTGTTACCATTCGAGACTTTCTTGCTTCACCGTGCTATGAAAGACAAATGAAGGACCATCTGACTGTTAACTTTTACTCATCTCTAGAGGGTTGCATGTGATTAAAAGGAAGACAGGATGAGGAGGTTTGGAATCAGTTATACAAAATATCCAAATCTGTAGCCATAGGAACCTTGTCTTTTGGCCACCAAAGCACCTACTTTTTCAGGCTGTGGCTTAAAACCATCTGTATAATCTGAACCTGATATAAAACAGACAAAATGTTAGGTAAATATAGCAGTAAATGAGTGCATTTGAGTATGTTCTGCTTTTTTTTCTCAGAGTAAATGCATGTATCATAATAATTTTATTTCTTGGTCTAGAATTTAGCACTTTTATACCTAATTTTATTTGTTTTCCACCTTTTTGGAGAACTTACATTTTTATTTTTTATGACTGAATAACCCATTTCATATGGAAAAATAAAATCTTTGTCAATATTTTTTCTTTCACTTTAGGGAAACATAAAAAGCACTGTGTTTGTAAGCTGTTGATAAAGCTAAAAGTATCACAGACAAATGCAATAATTTAAAGGACTGGATACAATGTTTGTGGTAGAAGTTAAAAACAGCATCTCCATAGAAGTAAAAAAATATTTCTCATTTTATATGCCCATAATTATGATGGTTATTATTAAACTGTCACATCACATCAATGAGTAAACAAGCAGCTATACCTAGATCATATTAACTATTGTGACAGCTGTAAATACCGCAGTAATGACTCTCCTGCGGGCAATAGAACAGATAAGAAAATGATTGAAGCTCCATGGGCTTACTGCACATTTACAGGTGATTCTGCAACAAGCTAGACAATCTCTTAAGCAGGAACAGCCTGTTTGCCTTAGAGGTAATGCAGATTCTAAAGAGCAAACTGAACTGTCTGCTATTGAGCAATATAACCTTTGATTTTAACCTTTATGTTTATAAAAATGTAAATGAAGTAGTCAGAATTAAAGCGGTTTTTCAAATGTGCTCTGTAAAGTAAGGAAAACATCCATCTGTGTCTCTGCTTTGTTTTCAACATATAGTTTGAGGGATTTTTTTTACCGGGTGGGTGGTGGTTGCTTTGTTTAAGAAGAGGTTGCACGCCTCAAAAAATACCAGGAATACCAAATGCAGTTTTCCTCCCCTGCATATACATCAGTTGAAAAACTACAAAGATGTGACCCTATGCAATCAGTATTCATTCATGAGCCTTTCCAGTTCTGTATCTTTCTGCTTGCTTGCTCAGCAAACACCATGCAAGGAGGAAATAACAGTATGTGCCCTATATTTAAATTACTAGGGGCAAAGATTTTTGAGAAAGCAATTAGAAGTCATGTCCTGGAGAGCCTGAGTAGATGAGGAGAACACAGCTTTTTATGCTTGCCAACCAATACTGAAAAACACAAAAGGTCAATAATATTCAAGCCTCAGAGTCTTAATTAGCTAATTGCAGTTCCCACTTGCTTCAAGCAAAGATCCATAAAAAAGACAAAACACAAAATAAGAAATAAAATTATGTTATGAAGCAGTGGAATTAATCTGGGTTTCGAGGAGGTATTTTTAGTCATTTTAGATGCAGTTTTGATGTGTCTTGCAAATCTCCTGAACTCAATGGGGTTTAAATAATGTAATGGAAATATTAAGATTTCAGTATCACTGCTTTTAAAGCTTTATATCAAACAAAATAAACACCTGAACACATTATTTTTTTATTAAAAAAAATCAGGAAGAGATTTACTAAGCACTGTTTTTTGACATGTGGTCTGTTGAAAGATATTAGTAACCCTAGCAGTTCATAGAGATATTTTGACTGGGAGAAAATGAGAATGTTTTGATTCTTCTGCATTCAATGCCAATATACGAAACATCATGAAAGAATAATTTTAATGAATTCTGATTCTTGAGATCATTCTTTTAAGTTTAAGACTTTTAGACAATTTCATGTTGAAGATTGTAAAAAAGAATTATAAGTAACTACTCTTGAATGATGGGGAATCTGAAGTTGAAATAACAGAAAAATAAAAACCTACAAGGTACTACCTTGTGGAAATATGGTGATTTCCACAAAAACAAGTTTGTGGGAGATAGTGAGATAATGATAAAAATAACTTATTTTTAAAAGTATCTAAATTTTACTTTTTGGCTTGTCTATATTTATATTAAATATAATAATTTCATTAATGTGAAATATGCAATTATTAAAGTACTGATTTGGTCTTTGAGGTATCTAGGCATAGTTTCAGCAATGCAGTAGAAAAGGCAACCTGAAATATTTAAACTATCCTGAATTGGAACATCTCTGATTTCCAATACAAAAAAAAATTCGGTACAAAACTTAGAATTTCCATTTACAAGGGAAATCAGCTCTTGGAATAATGAGAATAGGTGTTTTACACTATTTAGCTTAACAGATAAAGCACAGCTGTGTACATACACACACATTTTGCAGCAATTTCACAAAGTACTTGAGCTGGACAAGCTATATATGCTTCAGTAACAATAGGCCTGTTTTTACAAGCTTTGCACTAAGTAACTTAAGTACTTGGTCCAGTGTTAACTGAACGCAAGCGCTTCCTTTTCCATGCATAAATATGGGCCTGAATATGCAATTTATTCTCTGGTTTAAATGCTATACTTTCATTGGCATCCCGCAAATAATATTCTACCAGTTCATACAGTCAGCCTTTGCTGTATAGAGGCATCCATGTTGCCTCCTGTTTTCAAACTCTGCCCATACAAACAGCAGTGTATGTACACCTACAAATAAGTGTACCAAGCTTGCTTCTGCAATGCTCAGCTCATCATGCTCTTCTTTTTTCCTCCAGATTTTCTCTCTTGCAGTGGTAACCTGTTGTTACCACTTGGTAAGTTTGCCTCTGCTGTTATATTCAAGTTTGGCTTGAATAATTGAACTTATTAATGTATTTTTTCCCTTTATTTTTTTCCCCTCAGTTAAGAAATAAATAAAAAAATTAAGTCACCTGAACTATTTCATCATTCTTATGAGAGTCATGATATAAACAGAATAGGAGTAAAATCATTGAGGCCATGGAAAGCCTCTAAACAACTGTCCACAACCTATGCAAAACCCAGAAACCATCATAAATTTTTTGGGGGCTGCTGTCATTCAGTAAATAATCCTAGAGGTCTCATTTCAAAATTTGATAGATTTGAACAGACCAGTGAAATGACAACTGAAAATTGGAAACTCCAGGTTTTAGCCCTGCATCTTTTCATTTCCATCACAGTGCCCCAGCAGAATACATATAATTCAGTAAAGGAGTGGAACCGAGCAATCGTGATTCTGACTCCTGGGACTCCAAAGACAAGGCCAACTGTAATTTTTCAGTGGTCATGGCAATATCAGGACATATAAGAAATCTAGTGATGGGGAGGACCATCAAGTAGTTGGATTTCACTTCAATAAGTTGATATTAACTAAACACTCTGTTTTCTCAGGTACCTGTTAACCATTGTAAGGTACATGCTGTTTTGAAGCAAGATCCAATTAATCATCTATATTTGACAAAAAAACAGGCTATCACATTCCATTAATTAAGCAGAAGTTAGACTAAATTACATCAGCAGAGGATGCCTCTGTTTATGTAAAAACTTCCTAGCCAATAAACCATTTTTTATTGATGGTTTCTCTCACCGAAGGCACTTCAATCCTGCCTGAGTCCACCCATTCCTTTGGGCAGGTTTTGCTCCCAGGACAGAAGGGTTCCTAGCATGCTACTGCTGCTGCTGGTGCTGCATAGAGGGAAGAGACATCTCTCCCAGAACCTAACCTCTACCAGAAATTTGTCTGGTTCTCTGCTCTGCGTGCTGGGAAGGTGGTACATGAGACTTGGATATTTCTCTGCCTCCTCATGGAGAGTGATTTCAAAGTCAATAGGGGGCAATGGGGTTCCAGTGCTGGTATGAGGGCTGGGGGCCAGAGGATGAGGAGATCACCAGGGAGCCAGGGGTCTGTGCAGGGCTGGGTGCTCCCCAGTCATTACTGCTGTTCTGGACGCCCTTGGCCAGCGAACCCTCACGGAGGCCCTTCATGACACCAGCCCTGGAGCTGCCTGGACTCCCTCCCTTTGGGCACAGCAGCCAAAGGACTGATCTCCAGCAGCAGGGATCAGGGGATCCCAGCTGTGAGGGGACTGCAGGAATGTGGGCCTTGATGTGGGCACCTGGAAAGGGTGAGGGGCTCATACTCTCTCCTGGGGCATTTGTGCGACTTGTCCTCAGGTTTCCCTTTGTCTTTTCCTGTTCCAGCAGGGTTGTTGCTTTACTTTTGGCTCCATGGGCAGCTTCTCTGCATATCCTGCAGAATCTGGGTGCTGAGTGCTTGCAGTGCAAATGACGGCCTAATATTCCATCTCCTGGAATCTTCTCATCTGTCTCCTGTCTTTGCTGTTTTTAAACCCACAAAATCTTTCATTTTGGGGGTGAAAATGCACAGCAATATTAACCTGGATCCTACCCAAATGTGCCAGACCAGTTGTAATTGGGATTTTTCTTTGGCCCATGTCTTTAAAGGAGATAAATTCAAAATTTTACATGACCAGTGGAAATATTTTGTACCAGCATGGCCACCTCTACCTCTCTCAGGCATCCCTGTCCATGATGCCTACATGAAGCAAATGGATTTCCACCTGTGAAAAAAGTGATCAGCCCGAGGTCATTGCTATACTGTGCTTGGGATTGCGTCATGCTGACAGGAGAGAAGTAACTGGCAGCTGAATGTGAGACAGTGCAGAACACTTGGGAAAGGAGCTGTCAGAGGTGCTGTGAGGTTGTAGGCTGCAAGGAATGCCAAAAGCTAGCTGCCTTGTGAGACACTAAGCAAGAAAAAAGATCTCCAAGGCTCGGATTAAAGCAGTGATATTCTTCAGAATACACAGTATAAGTCCTTCACCAGGGCATTTGCATCATGTTTAATACCATCAGAAAGTGTACAGAAAATCTGAATTGTATTGTTTGACTGTATCAGTCAAGTGAGAAAGTAATGTGCAGAAATCCTGCAGCTGTGTAGATGTCAGTGATCTTATGCAAAACAGTGAAACCTCTCAGAATTAGGAACATTTACTTCCATGCCCAAAGATTTAGACAGGAAAGCAGTACTCTATACATCTTTGCCTTCTGGAAAGGTGGTAGGAAACTCATGAAGCTGATGCAACACAAGTATGTTCTTCATTGTTTTCTTTATAGGCCAGTGTTCAAAAAGAAAGGTGACTTTCATGCTACCAGGAAGCTATAGAGAAAATAGTTCTGCATTTTTATGGTGAGGATACTCATATATATATAGATGATCATTTTCTCTTAAAGCTTTTCAAGGTTAAAGCAACAATAGTCCTGAGAAAGCAGGACTCGCCTACTCAGTGTCCTAGTCATTGAACCATGAGATGGACCATCCACCTTGTGAACCACGGGATTCTCAACTACAGAAGCTATATGCAGTCTTCACTTGAAAAGGTACAGTCACTTTAATGGTATTTTCAAGAAGTTCTATCTAAATAGCTTCTTGTAAGTGTGCTTTGAATGCTTTCACCAGATGCTCTTAGTAGACTTAAGCTTCTTTCCACTTGGTTCGTGGATTTTATCATCAGAGAAGACATCTCATTGCTCACATCAAAGCAGTTCAGGGCAAGCAAAGAAAGATGTTGTCTTCCAGAGAGCTCACAGAAGGTGAAAATAAAATGTCCACAAGTTTTGGGTGCTTGGAGTGATACAGTAAAAGCGATGATTTTTAGATGTATGTACTTAAAGCCAATATATGTTCTGTTTAAGAAATCCACATAATTATTTTGACTGAGTCTTCTCCTTTCTGAAGGCATCCATTATTCTGTGCATGAAATATCTTATTCACTGATTTCTCATTGCATATACTCAGAAAAATACACTTAGGAAGTGTAACTTTTGAATTTGTTTTTCATATGATAAAGAAAGTCTATAAATACTTTGCCATAATGCCTGCTAAAAGTGATTACAACATTATAGGAAATAAGTGTAATTTATCAAGAAAATAAAATGCATGATTACAAGTCACTTTTTAAATAAATATGGAAATTAAAGGTCTAGATTGTCCATTTGTTTTTGCTATGATACTGACTCTATGACTGGAAGAAAGTAGCACCTTGTATAATGTAGAATAAATAAAACTATTTATATTCCCATCAGTAATGACAGATTTTGATGTTTGTAATTTTATATTACATAAATAAAATATGATTAGAGTAGATATTAATACATCATAATTGACAAACATTTAACACTT
Organism: Thryothorus ludovicianus; assembly: GCA_013397245.1. Lineage (NCBI taxonomy): Eukaryota > Metazoa > Chordata > Aves > Passeriformes > Certhiidae > Thryothorus > Thryothorus ludovicianus. The sequence continues at coordinate 261,091 of VZTB01012203.1, read as the reverse complement.
TTATTTATAATAAATCAATGTAGTCATCTATGTAATTTATCTTTTGCCATACCATGACTGAACTTTGGATTTCAATCCTGATCTATTTTTAATTTCTATGTGAAGATCTTAAACAAAAGGTACGAGTTCCTAGCACTGCTATCTAGCTGTACATCTGTCAGTTTGCTTATTTACTCTCCTACCTGTTCAAGGAAATCAAACCCCTGTATTATCTGACCACAAATAGATGCTACTGTATGTTCACCCTGCTAAATTGACTCTACTTCTTCCTCCAAGTAATGGATTATTCTGACTTCTAATTGAGAGGATTCTCAAGTGTAAGCTTGCAGGTTTATCAGTATATGCAGGAAGTGCATCAAGGATCATGCTGAAGTTTCTGACTATGCTGAAAGTACATGAAAACAAGCTACAGGAAATTGTGGATCTTTATGCAGGCTTGATTTACATAGACTGTTTTGTTTCCCTGGAATGAGGTTGATTTGATTGGATCTTTTGTAATATTTAATAGCTCAATGCTGAAATGATAACTTAAACTGAATTACTAAGTTTGATTTTAAATGTTTATTTAATTTTGAAAAATTGTTTATAAATTTTGTAAAGTTTGTGATCATTATAGTTCTGTACCAGAAATTTTCATTGAAGTACATGACATTTCTTTCAGCAATGTCAATTCATCTCTCTTGGCTAAGAGATTTTCTCTCATTTTCTTAATAACACTCTAGTGTAGTTTCTCTTAAACTGTGTAGCTGAGCTGGGGAAACCTAATCTATTTTTTAAATGGCAAAAACATGAAGATAAAAATCAAATTAACAAAAAGGACAGTTTTAACCTTCTGTCAAAAATGTTACTGAAATGGAATTAAAAGCCCTCTTGTTTGATATTTTTTCTTTCTTCATATAAGTTTCTGCCTTCTGTGGTTCTTTACATGATTCAGATTACGAACAGCTGCTCATTAATTTGTAATGTGTTGTTGTCTTCACTTTACTGCTATCAGCATCGAAATACAGAGTCAGACATGGAAATTAAAACTGTTTGTCAGTCATAACTAGTATAAACTATATCAAATCAAGATGCTAGCTTAGAGAAGGTAAAAGAAGCATATTGCCACATTACCTTCACCTTGATACTGACTAGGACTTAAAAATGAAACAGAAGTTGGCTCAAGTATCCTTATTGTTAGGTAGTTACTTCAATGTCCTGTTCATTTATGAGACATACTTGGAGGCATAAGAATTCTTCATTTATAAAAGGTGATCAATAGATGACTCTGAAGGGGATTTTTCTTTATGCACTATATTTGGTTGGCATTACAAAATATGGGTAGTGGAGGGGCTACAGGGTGATTTCTGTTAGGGGGACCAAGACAGATCCACTGTGGGCTAGGGCCAAGATCTTCAGTGGCAGTGGGTTAACAAAACAGGGGAAAAGTTACTGCACAGGAATAATTGCAGCCAGAGGGAGGAGTGAGAATATGTGATTGAAAAAGCCCTGCAGACACCAAGGTCAGTGAATAAGGAGGGTAAGGAGGTGCTCCAGATGCCAAGAACTGAGATTCCCCTGAAGTTCATGGTGCAGACCACGGTGAAGCAGCTGTGCCATTCCAGCCCTTGCAGGTTCTTGGTGGAGCAGACATCCACTGCAACCCCTGAAGGATCCCATATCAGAGCAGGTTAATACCTAAAGGAACCTGTGGAAAGAGTGGTCTCAAGCAGGCTCCTAGCAGGACCTGCTTCTGGCAGGATCTCTCTCTCCCTGTGAAGAGAGGAGCCCAAACTGGAACATGTTTGTTGGCAGGAATTGTTACCCTGAAGAAAGGACACACACTGGAGCAGTTAATGAAGAACTGCAGCCTCTGGGGAGGACTCACAGTGGAGAAGTTAGTGCAGAACTGAGTCCACTGAGAGGGACCCCATGCTGGATGAGGAGAAGAGTGTGAGTCCTCCCTCTGAGGAGGAAGGAGTAGCAGAGACAACGTGCAACTGATCACAATCCTCCCCTCATTCCCTGTGCCACTCAAGAGGAGAAGATAGAGAAAACCACAAGTAAAGATGAGCCCAGGAAGAAAGGAGGTGTAAGGGGTTAATGTGTTTAAAGGATTTGGATATATCTCTTATTATCCTGTAATAACTTCAACAAATTTCCCTAAATCAAACCTGTTTTGCCCGTGATATTAATCAGTGATTTCTGTCTTGCTGTCCTTATCTCAGTCCAGAAACTTTCTGTTGTATTTTCTCTCCTCTGTCCAAAGAACATGGGAGTGATAGATCAGCTTTGGTGGGGTCCAGCCAGGGTCAGCCTACCCCTTACACTTACATGACTTTATGCTTTAGTCAGTTAATGCATAATACATACTCCTTTTTATTCAGTATTTTATCAAGGACTAAATACCAAATTCACATAAAATAAGAAGTAGCTATCATTGCTATTATGACAACATATAGCAATTAATTGGTTCTCCTACAGCATTTGGCTGTGAGACATAATGAATCCTAAAGTTGTCTTAAGACTGTTGTTAAGTCGATATAACTAAGTATGCGGTAAGTCAAATGAGTAGCTGCTATGAAGCTTCAAATTTAGACAACTTTTTGAAATACCATCTCTCAACCCCTGTATCACCTCTGTATTAGATTAGAGATCCTGGAATGTTCCTCTGATCTTGGAGTTATAACAAATACATTATGGTGCAGAGGGTTATAGCAGTATGATAGATTGCAGCATTTATCCTGCATATTAAATTTACTGATTATCTATGATCCAATAAAATTCAGCTTCTGACCATCTGTTACAAAGAGCTTGGAAGTTTCATTATTAGACAATTGTTTCATAATTATTCTGAGAAATGTCTAATGTAAATTTTCTCATTTAAATTATATTATAATGTATCGAAGAAGTTTTTTAATCTACTTGCTTTTTGCCTAATTGTTTTCAGACAACATCTGCCATGTATGCAAAGCTAAAAATATATATGTAAAGTGTCATATGCATCAAGGTTCTTCACAGTATTCAGTAAACACAGCAAATGTCCAGTAACAGTTGGTATCCACACAGAAAAAGGCACTAACCATATTGAATACCCTCTTCCAGCTGTTGAGGCAGAGATTTAAGCCTTGGGAGCTGTTTTCAAATGTATTTGGCTATTTTGCCATCTGGTATTTACTGACTCTGGGTGCAGTCTTGCTTCTAGTCATGTGATTTGTACAAATCAAGTCTAGAGGAAATAATTCCAGAGGCATAGCTGGGATCACTTATGTTAGTCAAATGGTAAGAATTTGAGGGTCTTCAAAGGAATCTGTAGATACGAAATGTTCAAATTTAGCAGAAAGATTCAGGTTCCTTTGAGAATTATCTTTTCTGAAATTAATTTTTTTTTTTCACTTTCCTGTGAGACATGTGGTCTTATTGCTTCAAAGCAAAACTTCTTACGGCATAAAACTTTCAATTTGGGGTAAAAATTTGCTCTGTAAATGGAACTGTTCACCGTATATTTAAAAGGAGTTTGACAATTTCTTCAAATAAAATCTTCCTGTCAAGAGTGAGAAGGTAGGAAGCAAACTGCTGAAGAATGTGAGGAAAGAATGCATATTAAATCTAACCTGACTATATATATGATACTTTAGAAACCCTCAGTATTCCTCTAAAACAGGCAGTAGCTTAAATGACATAGAAAAAAAAGTAAAATACAAACTCCCTCCCTCTCGCCCCCCCCCAAAAAAAAGAAAACAACTAAAAAATTAATAAAACATCCAACTAAAACCCAAAACAACTCAAAAAAGCCAAAATAAACAAAAAGACCCCACCCCAACCAACTGAATAGATTAAAAAGATAAAAACTGTGTAAGGGTATGTGGAATCCATTTCTCTCTAAGTATAATGAGTACCTGAATACTTCAACATTTTCATCTGCTGAAGTTATTTCAGTTATACAAGATGTAGCAAGAAGCACTGGAGGAAACAGATGAATCCTGGGTTAAAATAAGAAAGGCTAATATATTCCTGTAAGCAGTGTGAGATGGATTTAAGTAGTTGGCTTTGGAGTGCAAACAGTACTTATAAATAAAATATTATATAACATTGAACTTAAACAAGAAGTTAATTCAAAGCAATACTTAAGGTTGTATTTTCTGAAATCATCCAAGACACAGAGCTGGCACATCCATATGTATGTTAGTGAAATTCATTAGAAAAATGATAGAAAGTTGATAAATACTGAACAGAAGACTGGAAACTAGAAATTTTATAATTTGGCAGTAGGAAAATGAATACCATTTTTTATTGTAGAATGAGGAAATAGAAATATTTGAAAGGAATTGGTGTCAGGATTGTTTCTAAACATAATTTGGCTAATGCTAAAATTTTTGTTAGTAATACTCTTACAATTAGAGACTATTAAGATCATTATTTTTTTCCTGGCACCAACTTATAACACTAATACCAAACCCAAAAACGACTGGTAGAAAAATTCTGAGAAGCTCACAGGACAACCTGGAACTGGAAACTGATATCTTCCATGCACCTGCATAGTTTAAGTCATTGCACCTTTTACAAATGTTGATGCATTCAGGATAAAATTATGTCAAGTTTAATTCTTCAGTGATACTATTTGCAAAATTTAGAGAGATAACCTGGGTTTGTGAGACCAGGTTTTGGAACCAGGGGACAACAGAAGTGACTTTTGTGAGAAGATTCCAGAAGCTTCCCCCTTGTCCAACACAGCCAATAGGATCTGACTCCAAGAAGGACCTGCTGCTGGACAAGGCTAAGCCAATCAGAGAAGGTAGTAATGCCTCTGTGATGTTTAAAAAGCAGAAAAAAGTTATTATACTGATCTAATTTCATCCAGTAAAGAGAGTGAAAACATGTGAGAGGAACAACTCCACAGACATCAAGGTCAGTGGAGGAGGGGCAGGAGGTGCTCCAGGCACTGGATCTGAGATTCCCCTGCAGCCCTTGGAAGTCCATGGGAGTGCAGAGATCCACCTGCAGCCCATGGAGGAGACCCATGGCAGAGCAGGTGGATGCCCAAGAGAGGGCTCTGAACCTGTGGGAAGCCTCTGCTGGAGCAGGCTCCTGCTGGGACCTGCAGAGCTGTGGAGAGAGGAGCCCACACTGAAGCAGGTGTGGTGGTAGGATTTGTGACCCCATGGGGGACCCATGCTGGAGCAGGCTGTACCTGAAGGGCTGCTCCCTGTGGAAGAGTGACCCACACTGCAGCAGTTTGTGGAGAACTGCTGCCTGTGGGATGGGCTCACAAGTTCATGGAGAGCTGTCTCACATGGGAGGGACCCCACAGAGCAGCAGGACATAGGCTCCTCTCCCTGAGCAGTGCAGGAATAAACGTGATGAACTGACTGTAACACCCATTCCCTGTCTCTCCATGCCACTGGTGGGAAGAGGTAGAGCTGGAAAGTAGGGAGGGATGGGGAGAAGGTTGTTTTTTAGTATTTATTTTACTTCTCATTTTCCTGTTCTTATTTTGTTAGTAATAAATTCAATTACCCCCCAAGCTGAGTCTGTTTTGCCCATGACAGTATATGGTGAGTGATCTCTACCACTTCTTATCTCAACTCATAAGCTTTTCATTATATTTTCTCTCCCCTGACCATTTGTGATGGAGTGGCTTTGGTGAGTGCCTGGCATCCAGCCAGGGTCAACTCATTACAGCTGTAATCAAGACATAGATCTTGGTCATTTCTCTATATTAAACTAAAGAAGCAAATTCTCTTAGTTAGCATGAAAATATTTTCCCCACAGCCATGGTTCCCCTAAAGTTGCTTTTTTATTCTGCAGCCTGGACATAAGAACCCACTGCATAATTCAGTGTCCCATTAATGGCATCGATATTTTCTTGGGGAAAAATCCCTGCCAACACCCTGTATCTATCATTTCTCTACTTCCAGCATTCAAATAGCTATCTGAACAACAGCAAACAGCTCAGAAGATAACAGATGCCATAAATTGTGCCAAGTAGACTCTCCCAAGCTGTACCAGATGAACATGTACTGGCTTGTTTTTCAGCCTTTTTGGTAAAGCTTTCCCCAACAGACAAATTAAATGTTTAAGCTTCCTACAGCAGTGCTTTTGATTCCTCTGAAAATCTAAATATGCAGCCTTTATTAGATCTGAAATATATATTGAATCAATTTCTAAAGTAATGTTTAATCTGCTTGAAGATAAAAAGTAATACAAATAATCTTTATTCTTAAAAATTAATGAAAATAATTGTATATGGGGTAGAATATTCCATTACCACTTGTAAGTTACCATTTGATTCTGTCACCTTAAGAAATAAATTATGGCCATTCCCTCAGCTGTTGTCAAGGTAGAACTGAATTTAGAAATATGTATGGATATGTGTCATTTATGGTCATGAGCATCATAACCTCTGAATAAACTGTATTTTGTTATTTGCTATACAAACACATTAGTTTGTACAAAACCACAAGTAAATCCCTATTATACATATATAAGCACCTTCAAAACAAATTTCAACTGGAAACTTTATCTTCAAGAAGAAAATCAATTTGTTGAAATTAAAACCAAGAAAGAGACATAAACTAATAAGTTTCCTACAAATGAAATAATATTTTCTGTTCAGATGTCAAGCAATCCTAGGTTTCTACTAAAATACTTCTATGGCAAGAGAAAGATTTGAATTAGAATAAAATTCAAATTAGAACTATGACCTATTAGAACTATGTAAATAGTCTGGACAAAACCAAGAGTATTAGGTTTTGCAAATAAATTTTCTTCATGGGTCGTTAATATAACCTCAAGGCAAAGTTCTTGCTAGAATTGACAATGGCCTTTCTCATTGGGGAGTTTCTATACATGCCTGATTGAAATATCTTTTCTATCATTCTATCTGACACATCTATTATTAATAAGGCACGAAGGGAATACTGTCAGTTTGTCAGAGTGATATCACTCATAAAAATCCTGTCCAGGCAGAAAATTAGAAGGAAATACGTACTGGTAAAATACTGGATTTAGGATCTTATATGCAGTTAGCTCAAATTCAGTTGAAAAAAATTTGGCACAAAAAATTGTGTCTCTAGCTCTCCTTAATAATAAAGTTAATGGTATTTATCCTTGTAGCTTAGAAGTCTCACGAGGTCCTGTAACATTTTAAGGATGAAGCAAAAGTATATGCTCAGACTTTATTTTTAGTTCAGAGCAGTTGGAGGACAATATTCTTTTGGCCACCAAAACATACTTCTTTTTAGTATGAGGAAATAGAAGGGAAGGGCAAAGTACTGCATTGCTGTTTAAACGTGAACAACTGAATATCAGATAGATTAAAAGTCAAATTCTGTGAAGCTCATAAACATGTGCATAAGAAAATATTTTGAATGAATCCCGAATAACTTTCCGACACTTGCCAGGATGAGTCTGAATACAGAAACCAGGCATGTTTCAGTCCAGCATTTCTTCTACAGAAATAATTTTCTTATACACATGGAGCAGGGACTATAGTCATCTGAAATTTGCATAAATAACTGAATCTCTATTAATAGCTTTTGAAATGTCTTGTATTTAGTAGCCTAAGCAAAGATAAAGCACATATTAAATTTAGACACTAAATAGCCCATATTTCTTCTATCGTGCACCACTCATTCCCTGCCTTCTCACTTGTGACAAGAATAGCCATCCCAGGCATAGTTTGGCAAAAAATTCTTCATGCAAACATACATATTCTGTCTCTCATTTTAAGATACCACCTTTTCAACCGCGGATCCAAAAATAGCCGGGAATTCTGTGTGAGTCGCACTGAAAGCCGGTGCAGCAGCTTCCCCTGCTGGCTGCTGAGGAGAGGAACGCGCGGGCGACTCTCCCCGTGCCCGCCCTCGCCCCGCCGCTGCGACACAGGTGACCAGAGTTAACTCAAGGGCAGCTGCAGAAGGAGAGCCACATGCCGGGATTTTTCCCAAGGAAACAGTTTCTCAGTGAATACTGAGATACTTAGTACCTGTCAAAAGAAAAAATAAGTATGCCAGTTGAAATGCTGTTCAGATCTACTCTGAGGAACTCTGTACAGTTGCAGACATTTTAATATACAGGCTGCTTTCATGAACGTTTTAGTCTGCCAGCACATTGCAGTGTATTTTAGGTAAATCACCAGTTACACATAGCTGCTTTCTTCTTTTAGGGTCAATTATATTCTATGAACGCAACTAAAATGGCTGTATGCATTTTTGTGTTTTGCTTCATCAATAAAATCTTTCTAGCTCCTTTTCAGTGTAATATTTTGATATCAAAGTATGTACATTGTACCAAAATGAATGGTAGCCATGCCAGAATATCTGATGTATAACTTAGGAAGTATAATTGTACCTGCATATGGATAAGGGTTGACATTGCTGTCCACAGGACAATACCCTCTCAACTAGTCTGTCTTCTGTAATAAAGCATGCAGCAAATCACCTGCAGGGCAGAAGATAATGGACACAATGGTGCAAATTGTTATGGTCAAGACTTTCTCATTTAGCTTAACAGAAAACCACAGGACCTTATCAGCCCAAAGGAATGGCATTGTATAGTATCTCACTCAAGGTCAGGCCAAACGTTTCAGATAGACTGGGGGAATTCAGCTGCTATGAAATTTTTGAGGATTTGTGTAACCATATAACAAACTGTTTATTCCTAGTCTCTTGGCTAGGAATAACTGATCATGATTATTCAAGAGGGTCATGCAATTGCCACTTTAATCAAATGATTACCAAAAAGCTTTTGCTATCAAATTTTATGTGTATTAATATATCTTTAGGGTCCCATTCACTTAAAGCTGCAGATGATGAGGAGGGAAATGACAGAGACAGTTATCTGAGTTTCCTGCTGTTGAAGTAAAATAAGAGAAAATTGCATTTTTCTATTTTTTTTAATATCATTTTTACTTTACTCTGCTGAACCCCTCTGATGTCTTGTTGCTGGCAATACTATTTCAAAGCCACTTTGAAAGTAGGAAGGTCCTTGTATTCCCCTCCATCAGCCAAAAGCAATGAAGCATTACAATTCTCTGCCCATTCTATTAATAGACTTGCAACTGAAGCAGAAGTAATTCAAGGACTTTTCTTTCCCAACACATTTTACAATATCTCTAAGCAACATAGCAGAAATCAAGGTACAAAGCTTACATGTCATTTCTGAGAACTAGAGCATTTATTAAAGAAGCTGAAAATTGATTACACTTATATCCTAATTCCTTTGGTAATGTCTAAGAGTAGTATGGTCTCAAGCATTGTAGCACTTCCAGAGCTGCACTGAGTATCCCATTCAATATTCAGTGCCAGAAAAATATTGCAAGAGCTATTTTCTGCAAAGCTAATGTGGTCATGTTCTCACCTATGTGAAGGGATTTTCTTCTGCAAGAACAAGCTGAGTCAAATGTTAAGGTATGGATATGGTCTCACAACATAGCCTATGAAAATAGAAATTATGGTGGCTTGCCAACAGAAAATCTAGTGGAACAAATTTCCTGGGTTTTCTAGACATCATTATTTAGAGATTGTAAAGCTTATATTTCCCATCCACATAAATTACATACAATTATCCTTTCTGGTGACATTGTTTAACTCTTTATATTAAAAAAAATCCTGTAGTATGAAGAATCTCCACCTAGGACCTCACTGTAGTCTTCTATGCAATCAAAAATAACTCTGATTCATTTACTTTTCCCAAGACTTAAATCATTATCTGCATTTGCTCTTAGATCTTAAGCATATAAGTGTGTTTTTTATGTGGCAGACAGATAGGAGTTTGTTCAATTCTTTTTTCTAGTTAGACACATTTTAGATACATATAGATTTCGGGGCAACCCTTTGGGTGACTCCAGAGATTCTCGTCAGTTTCCAGTATCCCAAAGGTTTGAAAAGCTGTTGTTATTTTAGTGATGTTAAGGATAAAATGCCAGGTGAATACCCAAATTTGAAACTGGAGTAAGTGCGTGCATTAATATTTAGACCAGGATGATCCACCTTTCTGCAAAAATACTCTAATTCTAACAATCTGAAATGAAATTTGTAGGAATTAATACAGTTGCTGGAGGATATAACTTGGAGAAGGTATCAAGAGACTGCTTTATAAACATGTTTAAATCCCAGCTAATATTTCAATATCTCTGTAAATACTGCTTCTTAACAATGATCCATTCTAATTACACAACAAAGCAGTCCTCCCACAGTGCTACATAATATATGATAAGCTGACATTTAATTGAATTCAAATCAGGACTTTCTTTCTTGATGGTATCTTTTCATACATTGTTTTCCTTAAGAATCTAGGAAAAACTAAACATTTAAGATAAATGAAGTTCTGCAAGGTCTCCAGAAAATATTCAAATTAAATCTTTGTCTCAGGAACATCATTGCAGGGATGACATAGACAGGTTTGTACTTTTTTTTTTTCATGTTGGAAAATGATCCCTCCATTTGGTATCAGAAGAGAAAGTACAGAGTATGTTAATACATACCTTTTTTGTCCTAACACCAACTACACATAAATACCTTAACCAGGATCTCTGTTTTCAATTAAGAAAATTTACCTGTATCAGTAAAGATATTGCACAGTACACTACTAGTTCACCTGCAACTAAGGACCCTTGACAGGGTCAATCTTTAAACAAAAATTTGTCCTCTTGTTTATCAAGACAAAGATGAATTTGTTGCCTCCTCTTGACATCTCTTTAGGAACTTGACAGTGATATTCTATGGATTTTACCAAAGACAAAATTGAACCCCAGAGGGACAAGATGAGCTTCTGGGATTTAATTCCTATTGAAATTATGAATGTTGTGTGACTAAATCCTTGGGTCAAGTTTGAAAAATTCAATCACAATGCATGTACCCAATAGGAAAATAGTCATTTTACATTTCATTAAATCAGAGAAAGGTCATGGCCTCTATATGGTATTAGTATGTCAACAAATAGATCATACCTAACCTGTTGCATCACATACCAACCATTCTCTCTTTCATCACCACAGCCTCATTTTAGTTTATATTCATGGCTGCCAAGACTTCTGCTCCTGTCTTGATAGGTATAGATACAATTGCAAGATAGTAGTGAATGTCAAATACCTTGAATAGTTGGGATATAACAAATGAGTTGCGCAAAGTAAGGTTTAGGAAGTTTGCCAAGATCTTCTGATATCTTGTCACAGATGAGATTAGAAAATGAACAAAGAATGGATAATAGGAATTTTAAAAAATCTGAGAAAAATATTTTTTTTGGGGGAGGGGAGGGTCCATTTCAGTGACTTATATTTAGTCTAACATACTTTCCCTTTTGTGTACATAGGGCAACTGGTCTGATTGAGACAGGAAAAAAAATAACAAGGAGGAAACTCCAGAACCTCACTGAGAGCAAAAAACAGCCGCTTCTTGAAGGGGAAAATTAGCAGGATTTTAAGCTGAAATCTCAGTATATTAATTTACCAGACTACATTTATTTCTTCTTCTCATTTTGATAATTTTAGAACTCACCAGATATAAAAAATTTTCTTTGCAAGAGTTTGAGTTGCATAAATATTTATAGGCCCACTCAATTTTAAGGGTCTCAGCATTTAAAACTCTCCACCTCTTAGAGCTAAGGCAGATTATCCACATCTCAAACAGGTTCTCTCTCCTGTCTTGTCCTGCTCTCATTTCCCTATCATTTCAGCAGTTCCATTGTGTCTCTAACACCTTTAACACAAAAAATTTATAAACGTTATTATAAAATTACAAGAATTGTGTAACTATAAACTCATTCCTGTACCACTTGTAGGAGGACAAACATTTTCTCACTAATATTTTCGTGTCTATACAAGAACACAAAGAGCTCAAAGGTAATAATAACTTTTCTGGGGGAATAATTTTTTTCTGATGAAAAAAGTTTAAACTTTTGCCTTATAGCAAAGAAAAACATTAAAAGTTAAGAATTATAAAGTTCAGTCTAATATCAGAAAAGTATTTATCTGCTAGTCCTTGCAGAGAACAAATGGTTCTTACTTTTTTTAAAAAAAATATTTCTCTCACCCTTTTTCTACATTTAGAAAGTATAAACAATCCTTCTCCAAGTTTTCCTCTTCCTTAGATGGGATGCTGGATTCTGGAAGTGACAGTATCCTTTTCTATATCTCGATCTCTCATTTTTTTCCTACCTGGGAAAAGCTTGCTCATTTAAAACTCAGGCATTCTGCTTTGTGCAGAGAAGTCAGGTTATCTGGACAACATTATTTACTATTGCTTTTCATGCTCACCTTTGTGAAGCAGGAGAAGCTATTGAACACAGGTCCTCCTTTTTGACTTTCATTTGATCTTACACACATGAGTAAGCGTTAGAGATAATTATTTTCTCTAGGATCTTCTGTAAGAATTTAGAACTCAAAGTACAAACCAGGCAAATCTGAGTCTGATTCAGTATTTGCACATAGAATTTTCAGAAAAAAGCTTACACTAAATTAAATAAGAGTACTAAAATAAAGTAATAGGTAATAAAATAAAGTAATAAGTAATAAAATAAATAAAAGTACTCTGACCATTTCCATTGTCCTTGTATTTTGCTCTTGCTAACTGCCTTTTTAGCTTGAGCATTGAACATTTAGAAACAATTCTACACTAACTTGCATCTACCCAGTCCTCTTGGTCAAAATGATATGACTACACTTTCAGGTGTTAATAAAGCTAATGAAATGTAAAAAGAATTTAGACTTCATAATTTTTCAAAGAAATAGTGCTGTGAAATTTAATGTGCTTGTAACATTTGGAATTATTTTGCTTAGCTAACCTATAAGAAGGGAATTCTGCAAAAGCTGCAGCAGATATACTTGTACAGCATGTCAGGGGAAAGAGTGCAAAATGCTTTATTCATGAGATCCTATTAGAACCCTTGCTTATTAAAGCATTGATGTCTCAAAAGGGTTTACAGTAGCTGTTGCTGAAAAATAACCCTTCCCTCCCATCAAAAGAACTAAGAGCTGAGAAATGTAAACAAAAGCTTCTACTCTCTCCAAGGGGAGTACTTGAGCATATATTTAAATACTCTCCAAAGTTTCATGAAATTGTGTAAAAAGATAAAGTACTCTGTGGTAATAGAGCAAACTACTTTAAGGAATACGATATTGTCAGATATATTTTAGTTGTATTAGCCATGATAGTCTAAGCTATATACCAAATTCAACAGAGCTGTAGTTGATGAAGAACCAGAGAGAAAGAGCAGAGGAAAGCATCCATATGGTTCTATGATTCTATCTCTAACTCACACAGGCTTTTCTTGTCCAGTCTCATATATGCTGGAGGTGGGCCTGATGATCACAAAATCAGCAGGTCCACTGGGGACCACTCCAATTTTCGCAGCCTGGGCATAACCCTTGAAAGGCAGTGGGCATCATGGGCATAAAACTAGCACTGCACTTCTTCTGCCTAAACCAGAGAAACCTGGAACACTTATCACTTAATTTGGCAATGGTAGACAATTGGAAAAAGTGTTTCTAGTGTTTCTCTATGAAAAATTTGTGTGGAACTTTTGCTGATTCATAAATAAAATTTGTTCTCCTACTTTCCCTTTTATTCAATTACCAAGCAAATATTTTTCTGAAATCCCTTCTCCACTCTTGTGTTACGGGTATTTTATTTTTTTGGTTTGTTGGATTTTATGAAGTCTTTGGAATTCTTCTTACATTGATGTTAGAAAACACTGGATCATTATTTTTTGGCCCTTTTTCTCAGCTATCTATATCTTGCATTTCTTCATATCCCAACTTAGGGCTCTGTGCACTCCCTTATTCCCCACATTTACATTGCTTCTCATTCTATTCTTCTTGGAGAGAAGATAATTTAAATGTTAGTTTATTAACTCATTTGGGCAGAAGGACACTCTGAGAAACAGAGAAACAGATAATGTCAGAATAGAGATCATTATTGTGTACCTTCAATGAATCATTTCACCTACAGAAAAAATTCTTATAACTAGGGTTCTGCTAAACAGATGAGAGACTTTTACACTTAAAAGAGACTTTTACAACGTTGTTTTTTGTTTGCCTTTTTTTACTTTTACTTTCATATTAATCCCAATTCTGATACTATTTTCTAGTTTTTCTGATACCTAAACCCAGAAGAATATACCATAGCCTCTTGAAAGTATACATAACTGCACTGGAGAATATGAGATAGATCTCTCAACAGACTTTCTTCTAGTGGAAAGGAAATATGTACTCCCAGTTGTCCTGCCAGCTACATCATCTTCCTGAAAATGCACAAACAGTTAAGCCAACAGAAGCATTCTGTGTTCAGTGAAGCTGCACTGACATCATGAGTTTTGAAGGCACAGTTGCATTATGTAGAGCATATGCTTTCTTTACCCACTGCTTTGATACCTTGGAAGAACAGCTGAGTTCTACTGGTGGTGGCAGGCAAGTACCAACCCACTCTGCTATAGCCATAGCTTGACCACACATCAGTGGTATCAGCTCTTACAGCAAAGGCAGCACAAGTGTAATTGTACCTTGCCTGCTGCTAAGCCTTCTGTTCCAGTTCAAACTCACAAACATCTGTGGCTTAAGTTTAGACACTGAAAAGACCATTTGAAATGGCTCAGGCACAATCTTTTGCTCCTTGATGAAGGTAGTTTTCAGAAGTGAGGCAGGCCAGACAATAGGGAACCATAACACCTCCAACTCTGGCAGAAAGATTTACTGGAGCATGGTCTGTATTTCTGGCAGCCTCACTCAGAACAGGTAAACTCAACATACTCGTACCATGACATTCTGAAACACCCGAACATGCAGAGCTGGTGAGTTGTCACTTCATCTTTTGCTCTCCTCAGTAAAAGGCATGAAAGGGTGTATGTCCTTATATTTCAAAAAGAGGTATGAGAGAATTCAGAAATGAGTTTAAATACACAGTATTTGTGAAAATACATTTTATGTATCAGTTTAAACAAATATTTTTATTTTCTGTAATGACCTCCCATATTTTGCAACCTAAACATTATGTTTCACCTTAGATACACTTCTAAAAGGTTTTTATAGGCCTCTCTATCTCTATTTGAATGAAATTTCACAGTAGTCATATGGAACACACATCCACGGAAATATGTTAAGTACAGATAAAAAAATTATGTTCCATAACCTTTACTGTAGAATAAAATAACAATTTATGACAAATCTAAAAATGACAATCATGAAGGATCTACCTCTTAGACTAACCCAGGAACTAGTTTCCCAATAACAGAACAGAATAATTCATTAAGAGAGGGAAGAAAAGCAATTGTTGACAGTCAACAGGGAAAACAAATTAGACCAACTCATTATTTAAGTGTTTTGATTTAAAGGCAGAGCTGTTAATGAGCTACCGAGACCTATAATTATCTGTGTGTCCAATTTCAGCAACAAAAGGAAAATCCTACAATAGATTAGAAAGCAAAAAAGTCCACACAAACCATACAAAAACTTTAAATGTCAAAATATTGCTATTTGTTCAGCTTTTGGTGGGTGGTGTTTTGCAGTAGAAAAATTGTTTTGCTGTTTTTCTCCTGTTGATCTACCAGCTGTATAACAAAAGATTCTCTGAAGTTAAGCTACAATTCCCTAGAAATAATACCAGGATCAGCCCTGCAATGTCCGTTTATATATGATAGTGAGGGCAATTTTGCACAGTTTTTTGGGGAGCCCATGGGGAAGTTTCTTGCAGAGCTCATGCATAGATTAAATGGAATGTCAGAGAGAACAAAGAGGAATTTCAAGGTTGCAAGGATACACAGTGCCCCAGAAAGGATATCTAGTTGTTAGTGCAAATATCTTGCCAAATACAAGGATGAAAAGTGAAATGTATCTCCAACAAAAAACACACCAGTGATACGCTCATGAAGCTGCCTGTGATTCTTGTAAATAAATCCCTTATCCCCTATTGTAAGCAACCAAAATAATACAATCTAATTGTCAGAAAGAAGGATTTTGCAAGCTAATTGCAAGTAATGTAGCTGGAGATTTAACTATTAGGGCAAAAATTGAACGAGAACAAATAAAACAGGATCTCAGGAGGTTAAATTAACAGTTTCAAATGTGTATATCTCATCATGGCATTGGTAATACTGATATACCTGTGTCATTATAACACTGTAAATTTAGATGCCTATGACACCAATAATTAGGTGGTTATATTAGTGCATTGCTGCATCCTCTCTAGCAATAACAGTGCTATGCCATACTGCACAGTTCAGTGCATTTCACCTTAGTTTTCTCACCAGCCTTTTACCTTGTCAGGCTCAGTATTCATAACCTGTGTCCAAAATGGCAGCAATAATATTAATACTTATTTTGCCTCTCTGTTTGGGAGGGGGAAAATTTGCAAGAAGACCATGTCCTAACCCCACACAACCTGTGGTGCTTTTAACATTCAGGACAATATCAGATCAGAGATCATATAGATCTCAGAAGAGTAACAAAAAGAAGGTCATCTGAAGGTAGATGCACTTGAAACCACCATGAGGTCCACGCTTGTTCAGTGTTAGTTTTGCCATAGCCTCTTCCCAAGAAGTAGGAGCTCTGTCCCTTTAACCATTACAAGATGGTTATTCATAAGGAGAGAGAGTCTTGACCTCCTCAGCAGTAGTATGAAATCCCTCAGATGTCTTGTCAAAAAGGTTTGATAGCATTGCAGTACAGATGATCCTGTAATAATTTACTTTTTGTTAGCAGGAACTCAAAAGGCTCTGAGGATGTGAACTCTCACTCGAAGTAACCACATCCCAAAGCTAACAGATTAATGCACCATTAACACTTTTGGCCAATTCTCCAGTCAAACTTTCTCCTTAGGGACGTATGGTTTAATACAGCAATCTAAAAATATATTCCCTAAGATTAGAGAGGGAAAAAAGCTCATGCATCACACAAAATTTTACTGAAAGTGAAATGATCTACATTGCCCATAAACCAATGCTTTTAGATCAGCTAGAGATTTTTATTGACATTGTAACCACAATGTAGACATACCTTATTTTGCTACACTTTTGGAGCAAGTAGAAGACAGACAAAGGCAAAAGAACAGACTCAAACATGCTCCACAGCTAATCAGCCTGATTATTAAATCTCAGCATTAGAGATGATTGTTGAACAGCTAATTTCTCAGGGAAACTAACTTAGAAAGCATTCATTCATTATGACCCTGTCCACTCATTTGTCTTGAAGTTAAACCATCTGGCTGGGATGATATTTTTTCCTAAAGTTGAAAGAAATTTCCCTTATGTACTTTGGCTATGAAATAGTCATTTATTACCAGGCCATTGTCCGTCTGCCACAATTATTATCAAATCCTCATCTGAGACATATAAGTGTATTGTGTGTTAGTGCAAGACCATGTGGGACTCATGTTGAAGGAAATAGCTTTCCTCTCCTTTACATTATCAAGATTATGACAATAAAATGGTGTAAAATCAATTATTATAGTAGTGAAAATGTTGTTTCATCAAGTGATGAACATCATGTTAAATTTATGAAAGTGGACATTTTCTATCTGTTCTTTCTAATTGGACAAACAAGTTTTCTTATGGCTTATAACGTTAAAAATAATGCAGAGTCCTTTATTGGCTTCTACAGTCAAACAAAATTCATAGGAAAACAAAATACTCAGATCTTTGCCATGCTAAAACACTAGGAGTTCTATTATGGACTGTAAGACAATCGAAGGAATCTAGAAATTAGTATAAAAAGCACGTGTGGGATTCTTGAGCTTGCTTTGAATTCTTTTTGTCAGGTGAAAGGGCCAATGTTTAGTAAAGCACTTAAAATACAGCCAGGTACAATCACTACCAATAAGAACCTCGTGAGCATCCTTCTGAAAGTTCTATATGCATCCAAAAGATAATTCCCAATACAAGATATTTCTTAATCTTCTCTCGTGGTGCATTCTGGCTTCCTTGAAATAACTTCCATTTCTTGCAAATTCTTTGTATGCTGTAGATCTCACAGAACTTTGGAGAATATCTCACTATAGCTTCCCATTGGGCATATGAATAGATATTCCCAGGAGTAGTGCTGGAGTCCCCCAGTCCCTGAAATAGGTTTTATATTCTAGCAGGAAGGATTACAGATACAAAAGCTTTTCTTATGTTACCTATTCAGGACAGGCCTTTTCAGAAAACATCAAGCTACTTCAAATTGGATTTTTCAACAGCAAATTTAACATTGACATGAATATGATAAATATAACTGATAAGACAGGAAAAAAAAATGCTGTTTCACTGAAGCTGAAACAATCTGACACATCAGTTTTGAAAAAGTTTTTGTCAGAAGGAGGAGAAAATGATTAATCATTAATTTCCTAATCATGGGTGCAATAACTTGTTTTGAGGAGTCCTACAGAAATATAGCATTGTGAGCCCTCTATGACATTAACAGGCATCTGCAAAGAGAAACTCTATTCAATAGGAAATGAACTACTGCATAAGAATTTTCTATACCTTATTATAAGTGGAAAATTAAGCCCCAGGAAGTCTCCTTTGACAAAGACTGACTTCGCATCATTTTCTTAAGAGTTACTGGTTTTTATTGACTTTGAATATAACCTGAATATAACAACTTCTATCTCATCTGAAGCCCCAAAACACTTCTTTGTGTGAATGTTTAATAATAGCACTTCACTCAAAAAATCAGTTTAGTTCAGAATCAGAAACTACTTACTAAATATAAGACATTCAAACATTTTTAGCACATCAGATGATTACCATTACCACTATGACTGTCTTCATCCATTCTCCTCAAAGTTCAGAAGGGTATATGATTTCTTCCCAAAATGAGAAATTGTAAACAATGTTTACAAACAACGGATTGGTTATTTTTTTTTTTTTGGTATTTTTTAAAATACATATAACCCTGGGAATCTTTGAAAAGCAGTGAGAATTTAAGGCTCATCAGGCTGCTTCTTGCAAGTTGTTATTAGAATTTGGGATCACGCAATCTTCTTTGAGCAGCCTAAGTATGCAGTATCTTGTCATTGTTATAGACTTTTCTATTGTCTATAAAGAAGTTTGTTACATCCAAAAGATAGTTTTACCCATTCTAAAACAATTTTCTAGGTGGTGGTTCACTTTTGATAAGCCAAAAAGGATTTGAGGATTTGAGCATTTATTGCCATTTAATGCCACCCATCTAAAACTAGCTTGAAGTTGAAATAATAAAATCAAACTAAATGTTTGAAAAGTGTATAGCAAACATGTGAGATTTTGCACTCTATAGTAGGCAGGTATAATTTGGACATCAGTTTCTCAGCACCAGCATTTGTGCTGCAAATCTTCTTCTTGTCCACGCTACTACTGCTACTGGAGTAATAGTCAGAGACTTAAAAGTCCTTCCCTTTTCCAGATCATGTTTGTGCCCTGCTGGCAGCCTGGTATTTAATGAAAAAGAAAAAAAAAGAAGATCATCTAATGTGGTGTGGGCTGGTCACATAATATAGGGAGCATTCCCATAGGAAAAAACAAAAACAAAAACAAAAACGTGAAGTTGTAGCACACATTTTCTCTTCAGTTAGGGTGCAGACATAGTCATTTGGTCATTTGCAGGCTCACTTTTCTACACAATCGGGTCCACAAATGAATTATACAAAATAGGAATTACAAAGTTATAAAACTAAAAATAGATGAATTCATATGAAATGCATATGAAAAGGGATTTACATAGGGGTACTTGCAGAAAATCAAATGCATGAAAACTCTAAACATGTTTTCCATTTATGGTCATGCCCACAGTGTCCCTACCCATGGCAGAGCGAGTTGGAACCAGATGATTTTTTAAGACTCTTTCCAACCCAAACCATTCTATATCATATGTTACCAACTTGCCTCGTCCTAGAATTTTCAGTTTCTGGTACACTTCAATGCTCTTTCTCATAGAGTGCCTAATTCAGGGACATGACAATTACCAGCTGAGGGAGCAGTCACAGCTACTACTGATTCCTCTGTGAAGGGCAGTGGTTCACTGCTTGGAGGAAAAGGCTCACACACTGTTCAGCTACCATGCCAAGTTTCAACAGGCATGGCAGACACTTGCTGGGAAACTTTGTAATGCCACCACCTGCCTTGCACTGAGGAAACTGCACATGAAATTAAGTTGGCCTGAACACTGCCAAATTTCCACCCAGTTCTGATCATATCTCTAAGTTTAGTCTTAGGCCATGGCACTAGAAAGTATTTTTTTCTTTCATTATAACTTAGAATCAAAGGTCTCTAATAATAATTATTCCAATCATAATTAAGTTTCTTGCACTTCTAATTCTAAATTGAAGCAGGAAAACAAGGCAGCTTCTATACATTTTACTGGATAAAATATGAGGAAAATTTTAACTTTTAAAGTGTGAACTTTTAAAAAAGTTTTTAAGTTTAAAGCATATACAAATTGTAACTTATCCAATCAATCAAATAAATGCAGCACTGTATACTCTGTGTATGAATGATACAATAAAATTACTAGGAAGCTCTGATTCACTTTTTTTAATCAAGGAAAAAAGTAAACTAGGACAGCTTTGAAGCATTCTACCTCATCTATTATTTTACAGGTTAAACGTTTATTACATTTACAAATGATTTACTGCAGAATTTTTCCCTAAGGTGTTAGCAATTTCAATGTCACTATGAAAGATTAATGTGTGTTTAAGCAAACCAGGATAGCCTAATTTAATTACTTAGGACAATTCTTAAATAATGTTTTACTGACTGCTCAGCAATTAGATGCATTGCCTTAAGAAATATAGACTTAACTCGTGGTGTGGTGAATCTCATTTGACAAGAAGACATTTATTTTCATTTCTTTGTCATTTTCTTTTAAAAGCTTCAGTTGTACAGTACAGTTGGTTTAAGCGAGATTTAGGTGGTGTGAGGAGTGAAAGACAATTGTATATCTGATGTGAAGAATTACTGAAATGAGAGGACTGAATACTGAGGCTGGCAAACATAAAGGTGAGTTGACCTGCATGTGGTTAGACCCTGGGATCCTGGCAGGGCAACGTGGAGGCCAGCAGCTCCCTGAGCATCAGGAGCTGCAGATACGGACCAAGAATAGTACAGGGCAGTTTTGGTTATAATTGTAAGAATTCAGATGAAAAAACTTCAATTTTTCTCATCTAACTACCCACATGTTTGTTATAGATGGAAATACCCTTTACAGACAGTAGAAAGATGTGTTGAGACGATGTAACATATTCATTATACTCTTCTGATAATTAAAGAGTCTGTATTTTGGGCCAAAGTCTGCACCATAAGAATGACTAGATAAATATTCAATTAAAATAACATTTTTCCAAAGCAAATGACATTTTATTGAATCTTGCTCAAGAAACAAAATTGCTGCTTTGTCGCCTATTCAAAGAGCACAAATTGTTAGATCTATTTATCCATCAATTAATGTACATTAATACAATGCCACTAATAGTTCTCTCAGTATGAACATTTTCAACATGCTCTCCAATGAAATACAAAATCAGGCTTCATTTAGTACTTGTGCTATATTTTGTTTGCCACATCTATTTATATCTGGGAGTTTCTTTTATGTTCAAATATTTTTCACATACTGTGTAGAGAACTTTCTGTTCCATCTGAACTCAATTCTGAATGTATTATTGACTTCAGTTGCACAAAACCTTGCCTATTGCTTGTTTAGGAGGTTTTTTTCTTTCCTCTCCAACAGTATATTTCATGCAGACCAGAGAAGCTACAGTGTTCTGTTTTTATTTAATCAAAAGTTCAGCAGTTTGTCAAATCCATATGGTGCAGATAATCTAAAGCCCTAACAGTATTAGATAGAAGAGAAAGAAGATCAAAGTAACTAGGAATGAAAACAATAATTTTTCAAGGCTTTTGATATACTTGTCATGTAAAAAAGGGTTACAAGGATCAGAAAGTAATGGTTCAATTAGTTTTGTCTCCTGGGACACAGAAACAACTGGAGAAAATTACATTATAGTATTAGAGGTTTTGTTGGGTTTTTGTTTGTTTGTTTGTTTTTTCAAGGCATACAGTAAAATAGTTTATGTGAATGTTAAAATCTGATCTGTGCACTCAGATTTTTTTGCTGTTTTTTCTCTGTTTCTACATTCAATTTATTGAATGCCTCCATTATAAAAATGTTTATATACTGAATGTATCATAGCTCAATCTTATCAACTACTCTTTCACATATTTGCCATCCAGAAGGATTGTCTGCAGGTCTGACATAGGCCAAAAAATCCAGGTGAGCAACAGAAGTAGCAATGTGCTGCTGACAAAAGATATTAAGTGAAAAATGCAGGGAGGTCATCTGGTTTGCCAGTACTGACAATATACCCAATTTTAGCTATGAATTTTCAAGGTACTCATCAGAACTCCTTTCTGTGGCAAGCCCATCTACTCCAGGTAAGCTGTAGAAGGATTGCTGTGAGAAGAAATACATCCAGTAAATACTTCTACCAGACAGATCTTCCTTCAGCTTTTAGCTACTGAAACATACTTGTTTCCCTAGAAACACACATACAACATACTTTCAGAGCAGTCTTAAATGAAGCAAAATTAATATTCTGCATAACTTTTTTAAGGGAAAGAAAGGAGAGATTTCCAAAGCTGCAGAAAAAAAAGATGCTCATTGGTCTGTGGTATGGATATACAAAAGATTTTAATTTTATGCTGATAATATTTTCTTTTACATAGGAAAAGTGAAAAAAGCTCAGTCTCAAAAAGATATGAGTCAGAAGAGTCCTATCTAATAAAATAGAGGAACTGGATACATGAAGCAGCAGTACACTTTTCATCATTCTGCAGGACTCGGCTTGAAGGGTAACAGTAGTACATGCAAGAGAAGACATAAAAGATTCATTTGACATTAACTAGCAAGCGAAAAATAGACAACTAAGAAACACTTTACAACTTTTGATGATTCAAAAATTTAGTGATGAAATCGATTGTCACTCAGACCAAAAAAAAAAAAGAATTTTTTTGTAAAGCATTTTATTTTAGCCTACTACATTAGTTTCAAGGAATAAATGGATATTTAAAGAGACCAAAGTTTTGTCAGACATGTACTTGCTATGTGATTTGGAGTTCCTGAGTAGTTTGGCACAAATTCCTTGGGAAATATACTGGAGGTCTTTATCAGAAAATCACATCTATCTCTTCTGCTTGAAGAGGCTAAGGAACAGATTATGAAATGGTTCTGATAGAGCCGCTAAAGGGGATGGATACCAGCCATGCAGAGATGTAGACTAGAGCACAGAAGCTCCAGTACCCAAAGGGTGCATGAAAGGAAACACTTTAAAAATTAACCTGTCTATACACTGTTATTTAAGGATGCACATTTCTCAGCTATTATTCATCAGTGTGCAGTTACTAAAAGTGCAGGTACTGATGGTAGTCAAGTTTGTTAATATTGGTTTGAAAGAAAACTCTAGCCTGAAACCATGTTCGTATAGAAAGAAAATGAGTTGGGCTGCATTCTGAGCCGGTTATTTATTACCAAATCATGAACTACTTCTGTCCTAAGACCTAGTGGTCAATTGACTCAGAAGATTAGCTTATCAGTGCAATATTTTATCAGTAGTACAAAATATTGTACTACTACAAAATAATCAGTAAATGTGGCTCCGTTCCTATTTATATTTGTAATTAATATGCCTATATATGGAGGTCTAAACTTGATTGAAAACTCTGATTTGAGTTCATGATTCTTTATTCAGAAAAGTGCTTTAGTTAGAAGAAAATAATACCCTCTCCTTGTGAGAGCTTTACAAAAGCCACATAGAATGGTTGTATGTGAGAAAGCTTAGTATCTTGATTTAGTTGAATTTCAAACTCACAGGACATTAAATATTTTGTCATATTTGTACGCAAGGGGGTCAGGAAGTGTCAGGCTGAAAAAGAAAACCTGGATTCATCACCATCATCCAGAGGACCACAGGCCCAATATGCGAAGCTGGTCCTGGGGTAGCGGCTCAACGAAAAACTTCTAAAACAGGCGATGGAATTCAGTATCTAGGAAACCTCTCTGTGAAGCCTTGTAGCGGAAATGATTTTTCAATCTATTAACTGAATAAAGAAAACAGATTTGCATCTGTACGGGCCCAGGTTCCTCAGTTGGTGTTGGCGGCTCCGGGGCTGCTCCAGCGCTGCCCGTGCGGGCCCCGGGCGGTGCCAGCGGCTGCAGCGGCCCCAGCGCAGGGCCCGGCTGAGCCCCTGAGCCCCGGGGAAAGGCTGGGCAAGGGAGGGCAACACGGGCTGAGCCAGGGGAACCGAGCGGGAAACAGCGCTGCGAGCCCCGAGGGGACAGCGGGAGCAGGGCCGGGGGCAGCACAGAGCCGGCAGCGATGGCCCCGCGGGCCGGGACAGAGCCCGGCGGGACAGCGATGGCCCTGCGGCCACTGGGACACAGCCCGGCGGGACAGAGGGACGTGCCCGGAGGGGAGCTGCAGCCCATGGAGAGCCCACGCTGGAGCAAAGGTATCCCGAAGGAGTGCAGTCTTTGCGAACGTCCCAAACTGCAGCTGGGAAACAGCATGAGGAGGAAGGAGCCTCAGAAAGGAGCTGTTAATGGGCAGACTGCAGCCTCCCGTTCCCCCTCCCGCTGTACTGCAGTTGCAGGGAAATAGAGGAGTCAGGGATGAAGAATTGAAGTTGAACCTGGGAAAAGGGGAAATCGGAGGAAGCTGTTTCAGTTCTTGTCTTTGTTTCTGACCATCCAACTCAATTTCAATTGGCAATAATAAATTTGCTTTCCCTAATCTGTGTTTTTTTTGTCATAAATGATAGTTGGTAGGTCCCTGTCTTTATCCATGACATTTTAATCTTATTTTCTGCCTCTGTCCTTTGAGAAAGGGGAGTGAGAGGGTGTCTAGTAGCTGGCCATGGCCAACCCATCACAGAAACTAAATGAAGAATAAGCAAATTTAAATAAAATTACAATATTTCTTTAAATTTGTACCAGATTCAAAATCTAGTGTGTAAAATATACCCAATAGCAGGTTTTTTGTTAAAGATGCTTTATCCTTTTGCGGCATTAAACTCAGGAGCAGCTCCTCTCTAGAATTAAGCATGGTATTTTAGATGGAATTCACAAACGCTCTGCATTAGTTTTGTAGATAGTGCAACCAGGTAATCCAGTATGACTCATAACACATTGGACTTGTTAGCAATTGACTGAAATCTTCAAATTCTGTAACAGCAATCACAATATGCCAAGTAAGAGAGAGGAAACTGATAACCTACACCTTTCTTTCAAAAGCATAATGAAGCAGGAGCCTGACATGCTGTGCTGAAGTCCATTATACCCTTTAGTGAAGGTTTAAAGAATTTTTTTAACAGAATTATAGTTTCTTTAATCTATTATACAAGCATTAGCAATTGTATTGCTACTATGCTTTAGATTGCAGTACCAGGAGCAGTGAAAATGTTTTTTTGGTTTTCTTTTGATCTCAGTAGTTTCTTACATTATCTCATGTAATTTCTATGATCTGAATTGTTCTGCTGATTCAAAGCAGCATCAGGCACCCAGGTTTTGCAGAGGTCCAACAGAAGGTCCTAAAAGAAGGCTCAGTATTATTAGCAGCGGCAGTGAAATTCACACAGCAGTCCATTAATTTTAGTTGAGGTAGAGCCTGAGGTTTCACATGCATGCTTTGTTACCTTAATGAACTGGGATAAATATCTTAAATATCCTGGTGAGGCTTGGTATTCTCTGATTTCAGGTTTGCACAGATTTCTGATGTAGTATGATAGAGTGAAGCTAATGCAAACAGTCAAACATCTAGGTACAAGCCCTTGCGTCCTGAAAAATCCCGCTTGAATGAGTAGTAAAAGCATCTCTTTGCATACAAATGGTGTATCTGATGAAGATAGTCCTGCTGTGGTGTAATTCTATTTTGTAAGTTAAAATACCACATCTGTGAATACTTTTATAAGGTGATTTTTAGATCACTAGTGGGTGGTTATGTCTCCTGGAGAGCTCTCAATTTGCTGTCATATTCTCTGAAGTGATTTTTTACATACCCTCTCATGTCATCTGCCATCAGTGACTGTCTATTAGTTGTTCTAATATGCTTGCAACATTATCTTTCCTGGCATATTCCTTGTGCAGGTGACACACGGAGGTGCAACCTTTGAAAATCCTAGGAGGAGCTGTGTAGTGAAAATATTTACCCACACTTACTAACTGTGGTCTGATTGACACCTATCCTGTGTGTCTATTATACTGCATTAATTTAGACTTAAATCTGTCAAATTATGTTATAATGCTATCCTGAGCTATCAATGTTGTACCATTTAAAAAATACTGTTCTATTATTTTTCTTTTAAATTAACTTGCATTTTGATCAATGTTTCTGTTCTACTATATATATTGAGGAAACTCCTCACTGGTCATCAACCCATTTATTTGTAAATTTATTAAACTGCCTGGCGGTTCATTTTGCAAACATCACAGTTAACACCAATGTTTGTACTTCTGGCATGATCTCCTGCTGATAGCTTGCTTTTATAATGTCTTGATAAATGTTCTA
Organism: Thryothorus ludovicianus; assembly: GCA_013397245.1. NCBI lineage: Eukaryota > Metazoa > Chordata > Aves > Passeriformes > Certhiidae > Thryothorus > Thryothorus ludovicianus. Next base: position 234,608 of record VZTB01012203.1, on the reverse strand, counting down.
TGTTTTCAGGAAAATTCAGGTGTCTTTTGTATCTCATTTGCTGTAAAATGTTCTTTTATGACAGCAACTGACATTAACTTATTGGGTTGTTTCCCCCAAATTTAAGAATTCTAAGGATTTCATGCTCACTACTTGTTTCCATCAGAAATTTAGATTTCTCATTTTCCCTACACTTTACAGGATGCTTCCTTTGTCTGTCAGAACAGCTGGCCCTTCTGCCTCTCTCATGTCACTCATCATACCATGAGTAGGGCTTAGCTTATTTGAAAGCATCACTTTCTATATGAACAGCCCTGGGCCCATATCTTTTGGTTAGTGCTCTGTTAAATTAAAACTGTGTTGTTAAACTCACTCCTTAAAGTATTTTTGAGATTCTGGCACTTTAAGTTTTTTACTCTGAGGGAAGAAGGGTGGAGGAGAAGGTACTGTGGGTGTGCCCAGACTTGAACATCATTGCTTCTGATTTATCTTTGTAACATTTCTAGAGTTTGGGGGATAGATGGATATTGCTGATGTTCTGTCCTATGTACAGGGCTCAGAGCTGGACTTTGCTGGTCCTTTTACCTTGCTTCCAACTCAAGATATTCTATGAGCTTTACCCTTTTTTCCTTATTTTTTTTCTTCTTTTTTTGTTATTTTTTTTCTGCATCTTTCAGATGTGGTCTCTTTGAATTCCTGTCTTGTAAAAGCAGTTTTTTAATATTTGCAATAACTGATTATGCATCATCATTTGCCTCAGGTTTCACATTTCTCCCCTTTTTTTTCTATTTTGTAAATAGCTTTTTCCTCAGAAAAAACATACCTGAAAGGCCTTAAACAGCATAACTATACTTTTTCCTTCTACTTAAATAAGCTTGCCATTTATATGCTAATCTTTTGTTCCTGTGTATATTAGAAAATGAGTGGCTTTGTAGACTGCAGGTCGTTTCTATATCTCAGGTCTTGCAAAGTTTCAGCCTCATTAGCTTCTTCTGCCTATTCAAGCTTTCTGAGATTTACACATTGATTTCAAAGCAGATGAAATCATCTTTCTCTTTTTAAATTCTGGCCCCTTAGTTAGAGTTCACCTAAGCTGCTAAAAGAACTGAATATCCAGTTATTAATGATTTTAAAGCATATTTTCAGCAGCTAAATGGCAAGAGCAAGAATTCTTCAATCACTTCATTTTATCTCGGAAAAAAAGCCCATAATGAAACAGAGAAAAAGCCACAGCTGGTGCTGTAATTTTAAAGAAAATAAGCAGCATACCTATATAAAACACATGATGTATTTATTATTTTGCTAATTGATTTGTATCAAGTCCTCAATCATGATATCCATCACCACTACACTACTGAAGTCCATTTACCATGTATACTAATATCAGCTGCAGGTCAAGCCCCTTGATAAGGTAATATAATTTATTTTTCTGGCTAAAATGGTGTTTCTAAAGACTACTTTGGAATAAAAAAAATTATATGGCCAAATATTCTGGAATGCTATTGGCTCTAATTCAGGTACTACTTATCTTATTATTAAGTTGAAATGTTTTTGTATTTAAAGATTATACTAGTTTGGATTGTAAAAAGAAGATTAATGGAGCATCCTCACAAAACTTGGCTTGGATTAACTATTTTACTCATTAGAAGAAATTTGGAAAACTAGTCACATTTTTTTGTCTAGGCAATGTATTAAATAGAATATTCACAATATCTTAATCAACTGGGTATTGCTTTGCTTATTCCAGTGTAGCACAGAATAATTTTAAATGCTTTTATTATGTTTTTCATTCAATCAAATAACAAAATAGACTTAAGAAAATAGTTGATATACAGATTGGTTTTGATTAATAAGAAAACCCACACATATCTCTAAGACTTGCCATTATGTACAAAGGAAAGCAAGTTAGAATTTTGGGGTTAACAAAAGCAGGGAGTTAACTGCCTCTCATTCCATCTGTATCCACAATAAAGTGTTGTTAATATCTTTTCCAGGATGAGGCATTCCGGGAAAATCTCATCTGAAATCCTTTACTATTTTAGAGACAACACTCAATCCTACTTTAATTACAACAGAGGAACTACATGACTACACATTGTAGCAAGATTCTAGGGGAGAGATTTGGTCCTCGAGGCCTATCAAAGAGCCTATAGGCTAAAACTGAGCACAAATGAGACGTGTTTTTAGTAGCTTTCCTTTTTTAACCAGGTCACCATTTCTTTGTTATTTTGTNTTTTTTTTTTTTTTTAAACTCTATGATTTTCTATTGAATTATTCTGTAAATAAAACTGAATAAAATCCAAACTCTTTGAATTTCAGCTATACTTGAACCTAACCATGAGTTGTCAATCCAATTCTCCTTTTCTCTCTATTCCCATATTTCTTTGCTCCCTTGCATCAAAAGGCTGGGTATAGTTCGGGTGTGGCCAAAATCTAATAAGAATCAGACACAGAAGAAATCTGGGATAGCAGCCTATGGTTAGTCTATGTTCTTGGGAGTGCCTTGGCTGAATGTTGTCTTTCTGAATATCTTCATTATTTCCCCATTTGTATTAACATAAGAAAACCTGTTTAGCTTTTGATTACTCAGTGTATTGGACGTCCTTCCTCCCCAGAAATAGTCTGTTATCCTATTAACTTTATCTCTCTCACAGCACACTAAAAAATCCACAAGCTAAAGCCTCCTACTAGTTTTCTGAGCAGCATCAAGATCTGTTCATATCTGGCCAGCACTCTCTTTTCCGTCAGTCATCCTCCAAATGACAAACTCCTTAATTTCCTTTCTAAACATCCAGAAATAGCTCACTGTGGGACTCCCCTCCTGGCTCCTTCCCTTTTTGCCCCTAACTAAAGATTTGATTCTTCATGCTGAATAGCTCCTCACACTCTCCACTGTCCGTTAATTATCTTTTGATTGACTCCCAGTTCTGCCAGCCACTCTCTTCATTCACTCTTTCAGAACTTAACTTCAACTCATATCAAATTCTACTTCATTAATGACTATCACGGTCTCACTGCAGAAAGCTTCTCAAAACTTTTGACTCTCAAACTAGATCATGTGTACATGTCTCAAATTAATTTCACTCCCATTTGAGAACTTGCCAAGAGGATACAACACATTTCTATGAGTTACTGTGGCCACAAGCCATTATTTCAAATGCAAACAGTAATTTGCTTTACTATAGCCTTTAATTAGTATGCAATTAACCTGGATATGTCATCACTACATAGCTATTATTATTAATTATTCTATGCTAGCCAGGGCAGCTGGTTTTCTCTTATGTTTCCTCAAATACCATTAACAGTTGATTTCCGAGCACTTCAAAAAGCCAGACTGTGCCCAGATTGTTAATGTTCTCTGACCTTTGGGGAAGCCTAATTAGAATAGTTGGAGAATTCCAAATGGAAATAAAAAGCATAGCAATTTATAATTAGGCTTAAGCATTTGGCTGCAGACAGGGTTCAAAGGAAGTTAGACTTCCTATGGTGGTTTACCATGCACTTAAACAAAATGTTCTGTACATTGGAGATAAACCTGTAAGAATATGATATGTAATAAAGAAAATTAGAATTGCGGCCATGAGAAGGCACCCTAACAGCAGATTTTGTATTTCATCAAAGGCTACCCACTTTTTGCCCCTTTTCGCATTGGTTATCTTCATTTCAGAGTCAAGGTATTCAGAAGCAAGAGGAAAACAAAACCACTTTGGTATTGGATTGATACTTTGTCTGAGGGAATGAGGAATTGCAAAAGTTTTGTTTGGATCCATATTTAACTTATGTCAGTAATATCTAAGCAGGATATAATTACATAGAATACCAAATCTGTATCTTGGTCCAGATGAAGACCTTTGGTCTGAGATTATCATTACAGAAAGTACCAATGCTATCAGAGCTTCTCTAGAGACATTTAATAGGAAATAATGATTCATTGACTATTTAGAATAATTTGATAGATTCATAGAAACATTAAGATTGGAAAACACCTCCAGTATCTTTGAGTTCAATCTTTGACTGAACACCACCTTACAACTAAACCAAAGCATAAGTTCCATGTCCAGTTATTTCTTGAATACTAGGAATTTTAACTACACCACTTCCCTTGGCAGACTCTTCCAGTGTTTCATAACCCTTTCAATGAAGAAATTCTTCCTGATATCCATCCTGAACCTCCACTGACATGACTTGAGGCCATTTCCTCTTGTCTTGTCACTAGATCCCTGTAAGAAGAAGCCATACCCACCTGGCTACCACCTCCTTTCAGGCAGCTGTAGAGAGCAATAAGGTGCACCCTGAGCCTCATTTTCTCCAGGCTAAGTAAACAAAGCTCCCTTAGCTGGTCCTCATAGGACTTTCCCTCTAGACCCTTCCCCAGCTCCATTGTCCTTCTCTGGACCGCTCCAGCACCTCAATGTCTGTTCTGCAGTGAGGGGTCCAGAACTGAACACAGGATTCAAGATGTGGCCTCACCAGTGCTGCGTGCAGGTGAACATTCACTGCCCTAGTCCTGTTGGACACAACATTTCTGACACAAATCAGGATCAAACTGGCCATTTTGGCCACCTGGGCACAGCTGGATTGTGTTCACCCAGCTTTTTACCAGCAGCACCTCCTAGTCTTTTTCTGCTGAGCAGCTTTCCAGACACTTTTCCCCAGCCTGTGGAATTGCATGGGATTGTTGTGACCCGAGTGCAGGATCTGGAACTTCACATTATTGAACCTCACCCAAGATGGGACAATTTGCCTTGTTCCATCATTCCATTCAGATCCCTCTGCAGAGCATTCATACCATTCAGCAGATCAACACTCCCACACAACTTGCTGTCATACAGAAATTCATGATGGTTTCACTTGATGCTCTTATCCAAATCCATTTTCGTACTCAATACATAATTGCACAATAGGAAAATAACACGGGGTACAAAAATGCAACAGAGTATGATGGGGAGGAAAACCTAATTCCAATATTGTCTCTATCATTGTCATCCACAGGGAAGGACCTGTGACTCAGAGTTGTAAATCTAAGTATTTCTAGTCAGAAGACTGTGAGAAGACGACGACACTGTGAGCGCAGCAGTGTGCAGGGATACGTTGACCTAGCTTTAGGTGTTAGCTCCTGAGCTGAAAGCATTACAGCTGGATTAAGCTCATGCTGTATCCTCACTTGCTGGTCAAGGCAGGCACAATTAACCCAGCTCTAACCTTGCTCTGCAGAGAGCCCTACCTCTACCCTGCACCACAATGTGGGTTTGTTACCTCTCTCCAGGACCTAGTTCATCAGTCCCTGACACAGCATTGCCTGAGTGAGGAGGCATGCTTAACTACCATTAGTTACCAGTTCCTGCACACCATTCATTTTTTTTCTCATTGGTCATGTCAGCTAACAGTCTGCAGAGGTTCTTTTAGTAGTAACATTTCTTCTTTGTGTAGCACAGGGCTAAGAATGAAAGAAGAAAATCAGTGCAATCTCAGCAATGTGGCAGTGACTCCTCTCCCTGCAATTTGAAGATGGTTTGATCCATGGTCTTCTCCTAAGTTAATATAATAAGAGAGAAAAGTGGATTTTCCACTAGGCCTAAATTGGTTCTAAGCCAAAAACACCGGTATAATACCGTTACTCACATTTTAATGAAATAAACACCATGAGACGCAGTCACTAAACAATGATTTCAAAACTACTATTATCTCCATTGTAGCATTGATGGTTTTGAAGATGGAATATGTGTCTAATCTCTTAATTGCACCTAGATACAGTTGTTTAGACATTCAGGTATTTTATTAAAAACTTGTAGGCACTATGGCAATTAGCTTGTTGGATCATAATTTTTTACCTGAAGATGTAGAGTGTTTTTTCTTTAATCAATAGCAAGAAATGAAGAAAGAGTCAGACAATAAACTAGGAAAATGTTCTGTGCTGGGTGTTCCTGGAAAGTATTGTTAATTCATGCTCCTTTCTTTTTTGATCAAGGGAACGGGGAGCTTAAGATGAGCTTCTCTCCTTAACATAGTTCTGCGGTCATGCATTTCATTTTACCATTTTTATCAATATGAGGATATAAGAAAGGGAAAAAAATAATAAAAATCCTTTTATTGAGCACCATCTTAAGTTCTCAGAACTCCATGGTAAATAAAAATAAGTAAAAGCCTTAAGATATTATCATTTGCAAGCCCTGAAAACCAGGAATTTTGTATGTAAGTAATCTGTGAGAAACCTAACAAGTTATGATAACCTGTATGTGGTCTCATTCTTTTTTGGTCTCAATGTTATATTGACCTATTTTCTAGGGATTTATTACTGCTTTTCAGATAAGTTCATGAAGTATGTGTAAAAAAAATGGTTGATATACTTTTTTTTTTTTTTAATGACTGTATGCTAGAAGACACTGCTTATCTTGTTTCTTTTTTCTTTTTTTTCCCTGAAGCATTTTTTTAATTTGCCTTAGTATTTAAGAAAATACATCATTCAAAATCTGGAAAAAGAATGAGGAAGGGGTTTAAGAATGTATTTTTAAAGGCTTAGTCTGCTAGCATGAATCTGTAGTAAAAAAAAATTTTAAAAAATTTGGGTGAAATGTATTTTTTGCTTCTGGAAATACCTTTCTCCCAGACTCTATGCAGCTTTTAACAATAATATTCCAAGGTCATGGTCATCCTTCAAGACCTGATTTCATGCTTTATGGACATTTATGGTAGCAAATACCTGAAGAGAATCATTGGCATTCCATGTCAGTGTTGAAATCAGAGGATGGTCTATTATTTTGCTCTTGTGATTTATGACAAACCTAGCAACACAGTACTTACTTCATCTAAATCTCTAGTGTGTTGTAAACTCCTCAGAGACAGAAAAAAACAACCCAAAATTATTCCTTTTTTTTTTTCAGGAAAAAGATATTAAAAACTAAACAAAAACCCCTATAATAAGTAATATCATTTTGTATCATCCCAGGAAGAAGTCTTGAAAATCTCTTTACCTGGCTGTTTTGTCTCCTCTAAAAGGGTACTGCCTTCATGATTTGTCTAATGCTCATTAATGATTTAATGGTCAGAGAATAGATCATTGTTATTTCATAAAAAAATGCTGGAAAAAAATGTGGGAGAGGAGACATCCAGAGAAGTGTGCACTCTCAGGTACAAAAGCATTTACTTGTTCTTCTATTCTAATAAAGTCTTCTATTACCTATAAACCTGGCTGCATGTTCCCTTTCAAAAAGTGCAATATGGAAAGGGAATTAAGATGCCTCTAGGGATGTATTTCTTTTGACTTTTCAGCTCTACCCTTAAGTGTTCTTAGCAGTGTAGTTCCATGCAGAATTTGCTGGTGCATCCATAAAATCGCAGTGTTTCTAATCTTAAATTTGACCTAATGCATTCCATCTCTATCCTGTTTAGAGCATGGGTTCTGGACCCAGGAATCATTTCTTAATCTGTTTTCTTTGTTCACAGCATCTTTTGGACGAACATCAATAAAAAAGGATGATGGGTAAATGTAATGGAGTCAATTCCAATTTGAAAGGTTTCTATGGCCTCCTGTCCCATAACTTTGCTACCTTTCCTTGGAAAAGGATTCACTTCCTTAGAATTCCTTTCTTTGAAAAAGCTGGTTGTGTTTACTTATTTGTTGAAGAGGTGCTTTATTTTTAGATGTTTAGTCAGAATAGTAGCTAACAGCACCTATCTGTGAATCTACTTGTATAAGAGCCAGTATAAATCTAGAAAAACTGTACATGCTCAGTCATTCCTTGCTGTATTTCTCATTCATAATTCTGATGAAGCTCTATCTCTAATCTTAGCATAGAATGGATCAAATTCTAAGTCCAATATCTATAACAGGTTAGAAAAATATCCTTCAAAGACTAATCCAGGTACAACTCCATTGCTCTCTTTGCACCTAAAATTTTATACCAGCAACAGAAATTCAAATTTTACGGTACTATTAGGTACTGATTTATGAACAACAGAATCAGTAGTTTCATAAGAGGTATATTTTTTAAAAAAAAGAGAAAATGAAATTCCATTTTCCAAATTTGATTTAGGCATTAATAAAGTGGTTTGTATATCTATTTCCCTCACTGTCTATTATACTTCTAGGTCAACTCTTTACTATTTAGCTACATGAGGATAATGTACTCTTCTCAATTCAAGCTGCTATAATATTAGCAGCACAGTTGGAAATATTCTTACATAAATATGCATATAGTCCCTTCCTTGCATGTTAGAATAGCATCCACAAAAATGGCTGCAAGCTTCTGATGTTCTGTTAATTGGAGCCAGAAATGCTATCAAAATTTATTTAAAACATATTTGAATGACAAGTAATATACTCTAAATTAGTGCTGATATTTTTGACAGACACATCTAATTACTGCTAATTAGTTCTGAATTAATTATAAAATGACATGTTTACATTGATTAGTATGCATCAAAGTGTAAATGGTCAATCTGAGGACATAATTTATAGTTCCACAAAAAGGAAAACACACAGGCAAATCTGGTATTGAAAAAGAAAAGTCTGTGAACAGAAGTGTTTCTGCACATAATGATACACTCCACATGGCTTGCTGAAATAGGGCAGTATTTGCTACCAACTAGAAGCAAGTAAAACAGCAGTAGTTGCAGTTCTGCTATAGGACTGAGCAGTTTTGTCAGCTTTACATGAATTAGCCATCATAATAAAGACTGCCATATTTTCTTTGAGAAATAACTAAAATCTTTCATATGATTCTTTGGAAAAAAAATCTCAGTTTACCTTGGTAGCTCCTTCCTTCCTTCCTTCCTTCCTTCCTTCCTTCCTTCCTTCTCTCCTTCCACACCTTTCACACCTTCTGCGCTTTCCGCACCTTCCTCCTTTCCTTTCCACTAGGACAATAAAAATTTATCCTACAAGGGAAAACTTTCAGTGAGGGTAAAATAAGAATATCTGTGTGTAGTGTCATGTACTCAGATAAATTTAAAAATTATGAGGCAGTATGTTCAGCTATACTGGACAGCTAGAACACATGAGGTCCCCCCTATCCTCCTACATTCTTTTTTGTTTGCACAAGAGGTTATGTCAAGAATTGAGCTGAAACCCATTATGCTTCTTGCCTGTCATCTTTGTCCCATTTCAAGTTAAGGGACTGTGTGATGCACTCAGTGTGGTAAGAATTGTTCAAGGTCTGGTTGCCTGTTACTATTACTGGCATTACCATAGAGAGTTGAGGAAAAGCCTTGGAACCACCATATCTGCCTATGGCTGAATAAAAAGGAGTGAACAAATATTCTTTAATTACAAAGATTGTACTGTCTTTATCCCTCAAAGCACATTCTGGAGCTCATCTCAAGCCTCTAAATGAGCATAGACTAGTAAATGAACAGCATATTCTTGAATCCAGTTAAATGTGCCCAGAAGGCTGGTTTTGCCCTGCATTCAAAACATTAGAAATGTGTCTATGAGAAATGTATGTTTTGACTTAGTAATATATTATGAAAATGCAACACAAAATGCCACAGATCAAAGTCACATGCAATGTCTTTCAATAGGTAAGAAAGTCTGACTGAGACCTCTTTTACTGACAGTGAGACATCTGGCCAATCCAAAAAAAGAAGTTATTTTTCTTATAGGGGTTGATCGGTTTTGGTTTTGGGTTTTTTTAGCTGCTTGGTAAAAATTAAAACCCCTAATAGAATGAAAGAGTTTCAAAAGAAAGAACAGTTAGAAAGAAATCCATCCTCTGCAAGTTTCTTTGCTACAGGCAGAACTTCTTGGACAAAATTCCCTACCTTTGTTATTCAGTGAATTTAATGATCTGATGTAGTCATGAGTTTACACTGGGAAGAAGGTGCTGCTTATTAGCAAAGGCACGTGTTGTATAGTGTGATCACACAATTTTGTAGCTTTACAGAGGCTTTGTTCAAATATCGCCTAATGAATGTCTCTAGCCTTAAAATATTCTGTTGTCTGGAGTGCTCTGTAGAGTCCTATCAGTTGTGTAGTGTGTATTTGATCTGGGGTTTCTTATAACTGAGAAAATTATGAAAGAGTAACATGCTGACTTTCTTTTCAACTAGGCACATCTGGCTGATATTAGTGAAAGTATCTTGCTTCCTAAGCAGATTTAATACATAACTAACTAACTATCTAAGAAACACACAGACAAAAAATACCCCACCAAAACAAAGCAAATAAACAACAAAACAAAAATTAAAATGTCTTTTCTAATTCTCCTGTATTCTATAAGATTTTTTTTTCAGCTACAAACAGCTTGTGTGTTTGAATGAATAGTGCCTAATCATAAATGATATATAACAGCCTACTTTGTCATGAGTTAAATCCCAAGTTCATCATGTATCAAAATCATGCTGTTGACAGAGCAAAGAGAAAACAAATCTTCCTCTCATCTCCGTATGAGATGCTCAGATGCCACAGTTTAAGATTTTGGACCATCTATCCTGGGACTTAAGGATTTTCAAACTAAATTTAATTGCATTTGAAATTATTAATATAGAATGAGCCAAACTATCCTCTAATAGAGAAGATTAATAGAAAATTATAGCCCTGCAATACCTAAAAACATAAATATGATAATATACAGTCTTTTTCTACCAGTTTTGCTTTTGAGGTTTTATTTGAAATACAAGGCTGAGCCTGGAATAAATAAGTATACATTAGTAAAACTGCACCCGTGATTCAGGTTAAAATGTATTCCTTCTGCATTTCAGCCACTGCAGTGCCAGACAGAAAATGGGAGTGATAGGAAAAAGACTTCAAACAAAACTCAAGTTGACTAGTCTTCTTTCATGGAAGAAGGTGTCGTTTTACCTTTCTGCATTACCAGTCAAAACTGATTTCATTTGTGAATCATTTTCTAAAATGTAAGGTCATATTACAGAACAGTGTATTCTATGTGCATATAAAGCTTGCAACATATTCCAAAAGAGGGACCAATCAAGCATTAACTTCTCCTCAGAGTATTTTTATTTCATAGTTTATTCCTTTACACGCTTTTATTTTTTGTGGGTGTATTTTACTCTCCTGCTGTAAACATTGCCCCACAGTTGGATACACAAAATTAAATCATTTAATGGATTTGTGGTTCAGTTGATTGAGGTCCCTGGGTCTCTCTGCACTCCTGGCAGCCATCTTATTTGGTCTGTTACTGTCATTCACTGTCACTTCCACTTGGCTGGCGCCTGTGACAGGTCAGATTACTGGATGTGCTCAAAATATGATATGAAAGAGAGGCCTGTGATTCTGATACTGATGGGTAGCGCTCTGCTTGCTACAGCTATCTGAGGAGATCTTAGTAAATGCAGTTTCCTCAGGCTATTTGGGGAGTCAGTGGAAGAACTGATGGTAAATAGAGGAACCATCTGTGTACATTTACTGATAAGCTGTTGCTTTCTGAAATGTATTTCCATTATATAGGTATTGTTATAGGCAGAAGCTGGTTTACTGACACAGGATTATTTTATAATAAGTTACATTTTTAGACATTCGCATCTATTATTTGTATATTTATTTCTATTCTGTTCAGCTAAACAATTTCAGGTTTTGGGGCGTTAAATTAATTATGCAGCCTTTCTCTACTTTCCCTACCACAAGAGCTCCATTTTCTCACAAAATAGCTACATAATTTAGAGAATATGCCAAGATTTTGGTAGGGGTTTTTATGTGTTTTTTTTTATAACAATTTAGTGAAATAGCTCAAAATATTTTATATATGTGCTGTTAAAGAACTTGACAGTTTGCAGAAGAATTTGGAACATTTCACTGCTAGTAGCTGTGATTCAGAGACAGATACTGCAACAGCTTCAGCAACTGCAGTCAGTGAATTACTGTGACTCTAAATAGATTTATAATAATAAAATAGAAATATGTTGGTATGCCAATTATAAGAGAGAAAAAAATCTAGTTCTGGATGAAACTAGAATTGTAAATAAAAAATTTTGACATCTCAAGAGATCAGTACGAATCTGATTTCTTTTTTCTTCAGTAGAACTTGAGAAAAATTATAATAAAAAAGAATATGTATTTCTATAAAAAATGTCTCTGAGTTTCTATGGAACTTTGTAGCTCATTTAGTTCAAAGTGTGAAGCCAAATTTATCGGCAATGCAGCTTTAAATGTAAATGTGAAATTCACATTTTGCATAAAATGAGAACTGGGATAAAGTGAGCCAATTTGCCTTTGCTGTAAGGGTAAAGATAATAAATAGCTCAGCTTGCCACTATTGTGAGGGAACTGATGTAAATTATGTAGAATAAACAATGGTTAAAATCATGACATATACGTATTAGATCTTCCACAAATGGAGAAACCTGATTTCTATATTTTCTATATTTGCCAGTCCTAGCAGATTTTATTGTAATCCAGAACAGCTTACTGTTATAAAAAAGAATTTTTATCTCTGAAGTTTTTTAAGGATGCTTATGTCTTTTTTTTTTCAGGAACTTAGTGTGGATACTTTTGATCATACAAATTTTTACTTTAAAATCCTGTTTACACATAAAAAAAGAGCTGTGGTTAAAAAGAAATTGGCCTTTCTTTTACATTAACATGTGGTTTTAAGGCTAATAATGATGTCTTAAACCATTTTTATGGTCTATGTACAGCATATAAGATATTAAAATACCATTCCACCAAATGGCTAAGTTTCTTTTTCTGAAGGATTATTTGGAAAAGTGAAAAATATACTGAAGAGGACATGCGGAAACTTATTTTCCTTTATAATTGCAAGTTCTTTCTGAGAAATATTTCAGGGAAACCAGAGTATTTAATTTCCATACTCAAAATCCTGCAGAAAATGGGTTGCCTGAATGGAACCTCAGTCTATCAAAAGGCCTTATCTCTGATGAAATTTTCTGCTATCTAATGGTTTGGTCTCAGAAAAGTAATGGAAGAGATATGAAACAAAAATAATTTGATGTCGCTGTAATCTAGCAAGAAAATATGAGAATTATACAGGAATAGTGAAATAGCTATGAAGAAAAATATTTTGAAACCATTTGTAAAGACTAATTTGAAAGGAAGAATAATAAAAGGTGCGTGCTTTCTTAACATGTATTGAGCCAATAGAAGAAGTTTCCAAATATTTCTTCTGCATGATGTTTCTTGTCTTGTCCATTACTCTGCATGCGTTTTTCTTGTCACAGAAGGCAAGAACTTCTTTTGCTATTCAGCTCATGTCTATCTTGGCCTCATGGGATCATACTGAGTTCTGGGAAATGTGAATGCTCTAACAGATAGCTCTGCCTTGGAGAAGAGGTGCCAATGACAATCTCTGAAAGTCTATTAGCATATGCCTTCTTTCAGCTGTGATCTGGGAGTGTGAAGAGAACATAAAGGAGCAAAGCTGGTTCCAATGACCCACTTCTTCCTCGTCCCACTGACCTCTCCTTGTCCATAGAGTCAGAATTCAAAGCAGGCAAATGAGACTCCCTGATGCAAAACCTCTGGTACGTGCAATTCTGTACGATATGTACAGGAGACCTCCAGCTATCTTGCAATTTTACCTCAAAATACCTACCACAGCCTCTTTGTTCCCCTTGAAACTAGAGGACTTAGAGAAAGGGAGTATGGTGCCTTTACATGGTGTCTTCATCCCTCACAGACCTTTCTGCATCTAGCAGGAGAAGCACAATAGCATTTGGGAAGTAAGAAGAAGAAGGCAGGAGGTGGGGGTCCTCACAGATAAAAAATTGAGATAATTCTTTTAGATATAAGGAATGAATTAATGAATTTTTCAGAGCAAATAGATTTGGGTAGGTGATGCTGTTATGTGTGTCAGGTTACCTGCCTACATGAAACTTTTCATCAGCATTTCATGTAATTTAATGTGATGGGTTGCAGCAGAAATTCAAATTACAATTTTATCAGTTCTTGTCTGGTACATCATGTAAGTCTGAAACCATGTGTTAGCATTAATAAACAGCAAATTTATACCTGCAAGAAGACAGTAATTTCATTATTAGTAATCTCTTTGCTAAGGCAGATAATTCACTTTCCCTTTCTCTACCTTGTATTAAAGATGAAACAGAATTGTATTTTTACAATTACTGGACTGAGAGAAAATTAATGTCTGCTCTGTTGAAAAATTTAAACCTTCTATTTTTCCTCTTTCAAATCTTGAAAGAATATTTTATCAATGACTTCAAAGAGAGTAAAAAAAAAAATTATTATAATTAGACAGTTTATGGTGCATGAGTGCTCAGAACTTAAAAAAAATATCTAAGTTATTTATTTAGTTACTTCTGTCTAACAGAATCAAGACTTTATATATTGCATAATTTATACCTTAGTAGGAAAACACATGTTAAAGTCTTGCTAATTTTTTTTCTCCTACAAATGTTAGTTTAATTTAAGAATCCTACTGCAAGCTTCACTCTGTCCATCTGTGAATATATTGTCCAGACCCTTGTCCAAAAAGATATTTTTTAAACTGAGTACTCTTTTTCACTTTTTTTCCCCTAGAATTTATGTATCTCCTTCAGGGTTCTGAAAGCACTATAACCCTATAGAAGGGGTTAGAATCTTTGGATTGGCACTACAACATTTAGAATGTCTTACAATGATACAGGTCACTTGAAGAAAAACCTTCCAGATTCTGCTGTAAACATTACCTGTTGAGTAACATATTTCCATTCAATGGAACGGCATCATCAGCAAAAGCCCTGTGCAATACTCTTCATTAGATACATAATAATAGTGACCAGAAAAGTGTCAGATAACAGGGTGCTCTCAGGAGGGACTCTGCACTTGCCTGAATCAGGAAATTAGCAGATCTAAAAGCTGGAGCATCACTGTGTGCACTGAATGGATGCTACAACAGTGCTACAGCCCAGCTAGCCAGCACTCCCCCAAACCAGCACCACTTTGTGGAGTCAGCATGGCAGAGTGACTGTCCTTAGCAAATATTTTGCATCTAGCCATCTGTTTTCCATGCTAATTGCGTGTGTGCATTGTTTCTTGTGCCAGCTTTCCTCAGTGCTAATGAACGGTCTCAGGACCTTTACTTCTATGGATGTAGCTCCAAATCCTCATATACACAATGGCTGGATTTAGTTTAATGTTAAAAAACAGATATCCTTTCCCTAAGTTATTTCTGTGTTCACAGAAAGCTGCTTGAAAGTTTCTAGGACTGAGAAAGTGCTGTTATGTGTGCTAAATTTACATCACACAGAGAAATACAGACAGACCAAGACAACTGTTCCCTTACGAACAAGCCACATTTGACACGTGGTGTTCTTTAGTTTTGTTTATGTATTGGCTATTCTCTACCATTTCTTGTAAGTTTTCTGCAGACTGTATAAAGAAAATGTGCAAACTATAATTTAAAATATTTCTTACTTTTCTTACTGGCCCACAAGTCCAATTCAAGAACACTGCTGTAATAGGATCATAGAATCACAGAAAGTCTTGGGCTGGAATGGACCTTAAAGATCATCCAATTCCAGCCCTCCTGCCTTGGGCAAGGACACCTTCTACTAAACCACATTGCTCAGAGTACCCTCCAAACTGGCCTTGAACACTGCCAGGGATGGGCCATCCACAGCTTCTCTGGGCAACCTGTTCAGTACCTCACCACTCTCACATTAAAGAATTTCTTCCTGTCTATCCTAAACCTTTCAATTTGTGTCCTATCACTACACATTCTTGTAAATAGCTTATGCTTCCTCAAGTCTTTCATTAATTTGTGCAGAATTTTATAGTAACAGATAATTATGTAGTGAATAATTTAACACTAGACTTGCTCCTGCTATTTGCTCAGGGTAACTTTTTGTAAGATTTACTGGTGCAAGATAAATGATACTAAGCTTTCTGCTTTCTCACTATGCAAAGGTCTGCACACATGGACACAGTTTACACGCATTTGGAGCTTCATGAGGAAACAGACATGAGTTTAGCTTATGTAAAACCCATGTTGTGCGATTTTTATTTCCTTAAGGCAAGACAGGAGAGAAAACCCAAAGATTGTGCAGTGACACACGTAGTGATGTCTGCAGCCTCTTTTGGAGTTGCGTTCAATTAAATATTGCTGATTATTTTAAAGTTTTGTTTTCTCCTTCTTCTTTCTATGTCACAGTTTAGTATCCAGCTGCCTTCACAATCTTTGAGTCATATATCATTACTGAAATGTTAGATTTTTTCTTTCCTTTTCCTTCAAAATAGCCAGTATTTTCCCATCTTTGTACCATTTCCATTTTGAAAATTGTAATAAATTTGTAATGCCCTTTAATTTCATCAATAGCAAGTTATCATATGAGAAAACAATCATTTTTTCTGTTCTTCCATCCAATTTTCCTATGGTTATATAAGTAGTACTCACAATTCTTTGAGAATGTACATTATTCAACATGCCAGATGTAAAAATATTTGCTTTAGTTTTTAATGCCCAAATAAGTTTTACTTTCTGACAGTATTTCATGGAATGTCTGATTAATATCTCTTAATGTGGCAGCTGAGAGAACATGATAAAAAATAATGTAGACTTTTGTTTCACCACTCTAACAAGTCTTATACCTAGGAAAAAAAAATTCCTTAGTTCTGTATTTACATATTTTTCTTAGTAGACAACATTTTGTACAAAAAAAAAATGCTGCCAAATTGTTCTGGGACAATGATACTAATGAAAATATGATAAATGTTTTGGGAAAGAAAATTATAACTGTATATAAAACAATGGTTAATACAAAAATTCAGTTTTCCTAGAAGTATATTTTTATTTTATTTCTAAAATTATCATTTATAGATGCATGATCTTGGTGCTGCATCTCAAGATTTCTTCAAGTGGAACAGGATCCCTTCAATAAGTCCACTTATATATCTGTGCCACACATTAACAGAAAAAACTTAAGGAAATGCACTGACTTGAAGACGTATCATTATTTCAATATATTTATACATTTTTTGAAAATAAAGATAAAAAGACATAAGCAACCCGTTAGCTTCTCATTGCTATTACTTTAAATCCTGCACTAAAAAACAAAATATGAAAGTGAGCATCTTTGTATTTCTAAAAATGCTTCCTGAATTCAATGAATCTAGTCATTTTTAAGGGCTTAACATGAGGCTAGAAAAGCAAATCATAAAATCCAGATTCTCAGCTGAAATGTAGTAGATGAAGCAGCTCACAATTCATCCCACTTGCCATTCCAAATTTAAGTTGTTCAAAGTATGTGGGGCCATCAGAAATCTTTCCCGATTTCCTCACTCATCAGAAGCACAATCAGACTAACAGCCCTGAAAATAAAAAAAAATTCAGCTGGCACACATTCATAGAGATATTTTCCTCTGTGAACAAAGGCACCAAAACATTAGGCCTAATATAATTCTGTAACAATCTATATGATTCACAGGTGTTCAAAAATTATTGAAAAAGCAGTTCAAGCCCCAAATTCAAAATAGAATATTGTCATAATCTTAGGATTTTTTCCATTTTTTAGGGTTGTCAGGGAGATAATTACAAAAAAAAAAAACAAAAAAAAAAACAAGCAAAAACATGAAATTTATAAAGCAAAAAAGTTTGGTGGCCTTTTTTTTTGGTTTTTTTGTTTTGTTTTTTTTTCTAAATTCATCTATTTATTGCAGGTCAGGACTTTGTTTTCTTTTTCCCCCTAGGAGAACCAAGAAATAAACTAGAAATAGGAATAAAAAAATCCAAAAGTAGTATGGGACAATTGCATCACACATTTTTGGTATTGAATTATTTACCATCAGCTAAAGTGTTTCTTGATAAAGAACTTTCTCTCCCTTCTCTCTAATATTTCATTCTACTTGCAGCCATCAGTACCTTCAACTGCTGCAACGTAACATTTGACAATAGGGTTATTAATGGAAATATTAAATCAGCCCCTAGGTTGGCACTTAGCTAGTCTTACCAATAATGTCCTTTAGAGAATATTTCTCTATCTGTACACTGAATTTTGCCAAATCGTTATTTACAAATCTTGTACTAAGTAATACTTTTTCCACTTTGAATAATTTGTGTATGGCACCAAAACAGGTAGGTTATTGAAATGGATTAAATCTACCTTACTTTCCTTTGAAAACTTGCTTTTAGTGAAATCAGAATAATACAGAAGGCTTCAAATGTCAAATACCCATGTGGTATTTTATCTTATTTTACTTTTATTTTCTGATCTTATTTCATCAGAATCTTGTACAATGCTGTGGCGATGTTTAAAAGCCTATATAATTCCTTTTTTTTTTCTTCTTTTTAAGTTATCTGCGAGGTACATAGGTACATGAAGATATTTCTGTTTCTAGTGTTATGAAGCTATGAGAAATTTGTCAAGACTAGCCTGGAGAGCAAAACAAGGCATCATAACCATGTGTATCTTCTTTTTTAGACTTTGGCCTGTCAGTATTCAAATGCATCCTCTGTCAGTGAATACTTACTTCACTTTCAGTCTAGAGATGTTTTCATACTCAGAAGTAAGGATGGGAGACACATCCAACAGCTTCTTAAACAATATATGTGTATCCCTGCCACCAAAACACTGATATAAAGAAAGCCACAACAAGGAAGGTAAACACTTAAAAATTAATGTTGCCACCTTTTCATATTCACACTACAATATGTCTCACACTGTCTTGAGATCACTTTTAGAAACTTTATAGTTTCTTTTTTTAAACTAGACTGATGTTTCTTTCTTTCTCCACTACTATTTCTTGAGAAGCTGATGAATATTTTACATTTTACAGGCATTTCTGAAAAAAAAAGAAATCCCAAAGTTCACCTCTCATGTAATTTAATTTGGAACACTGAATTGAAATGTGCACAAAAGTAGGGAAGATATCTTCTCTAAAGTGTTCAACAAACATCGGTTCTTGCCCTCTCAGATAATTATTTTCAACCTTCAAATAGATAAGCAAAGTTTTTAAAGTGTTGCAATGACTTTTATGTACCTGATAGGATAAATCAGAAGTCTTAGAAAAGGAAACGCATACACACTAATTTTATTCTAGAGATATTAAAATACACACCTGTTGAATCTTTAATGAGTGCTTCTTCTGTAACAAAAAAATCAATTTATTCATAAGTGAAAAAGTCACAGCTAGCAAGGACAGGGGAAAGCATTCATTAAAAAAGAAGCAAGTAGGACATTAAGAAATTTGAAGGAAATCTGTGAAAGTGAGGTTGAAGTGGGAAAAACATATTTTAGAACATCTAGAGACAACCACCAAGGCTGGCACTGAGACTTTACAAAGGATGTTTTTCAGACAGACTTTCATAATACAAACATCACACACTGAGTTTAATGTGTGCTGGAAAACTAATATGTCTCACAGAATCATAATATAATAAAAGAGTAGCCTATTGAATCATGTGTTATTTATTGTTCCCTGAGAATGGAGCAGGGATTTTTTGTATTACTTCCATAATGTGTTTTTCCAATAACTCTATAATATTCTGTAGTGA
This sequence comes from Thryothorus ludovicianus, assembly GCA_013397245.1. Lineage (NCBI taxonomy): Eukaryota > Metazoa > Chordata > Aves > Passeriformes > Certhiidae > Thryothorus > Thryothorus ludovicianus. Next base: position 215,229 of record VZTB01012203.1, on the reverse strand, counting down.
GAAATCTTCACTTTGAAGTTTTTCTAACTTTATATTTTTACCAAAACTTCAGCAGAATTTTGTCTTGCTTCTAGAGTCTGATCTAACTCTAGGTGAAGGAAATGAAACCTCATATCAACGACAACAGGAATGAGACAAAAGTCACAAACAAGCCCTGATCATGTGTTTCAGAACTTATATTCTACAGCTCAGATTTAGGGCCAGTGACATTTATCAAAGCACAGCAGATTTGTTAAAAGTCTGCAGATTTAGCAGCATGTTGTAACTTTTTAGTTCAAACCCAAATTATATTAAAAAAAAAAATATCTCTAATGTTTTTTATTTTTTTCTGTAATTTTATTTCTGTATCAGTATTAACAACAGAAATGCCATGTTACACAGAACATATGCCCAAATCCTCTTATTTCCCTTGCCAAAATTGTGCTAAATAATCAATTTGTTTCTCACATTTAAGAGCCATCTTAAATTCTAGTTCAAGCACAGCTTTTTTGTACTGAAAAATACAGACTCAAACATTCACAAAAGAACATAATTTATCTTAATGATGGCATACTTGATGCATTACTGTACAGCACACAGGGGGCAGCAGTCCCACTGCTGGCTGATATATAACTTCAGAATCACACCAAATGAGACCTAGAAAGCTGGAGAACAGACAGATAACAGCACAGGAAAGATTTCACAGGTCAGTGTCAATAAACTGACACTGGCTTGTGGTCTGAATTGCATATCTCCAGGAAGAACTATAATAAAGAACACATAAAGCTTTCCTTTTTACACTGAGCACACAAAAGGGAAAACTAAAGAAATGTCAGCTAGATGGATGAAGAGAATAACTGCATTTTAATTATTTTTTTTTTTTTTACTAAATGTAGAGGTGCCATTTAGGAAAATAATAATAAAAATAATTTTTAAAAAGTGAAACTACAGCACATGGATGAGGGAAGAGAAGAATAAGATACACCCAGCTGGCATAAATGAACATAAATGAAATTAAGTTGCCTGAACAGCAGGAAACACAATTTGTGCCAGAAACTGTCAGATTGATCTCATCTGTCTCTCAAACAAGGCTATCAGTCATTGTCTAATCCCTGTCTTCAGCATGGTTTTTCCTACCTCCAGCTGGCTGTACTTCAGCAGTGGAGTCAGGTTAGCTGAAATTCACTCTTTCTCTTTGCTCATCTTTTGTTCTTCAGAATTTCAGCTATTTCTGCCAACCCTGGAAAGGTATTATTCTGCCTGTATAATTGAGCAATATGCAGATCGTGGGCAGGAATGGAGGCTGCATTGCCTAATGAACACAGACTTTGACTGATCCTCATGAAATCTGAATTTTATTTCTATCTCTGCAGTGGACATTGAAAATCTATCCTTCTATGTTTAACTTTCCTCTGTCTGCAAGATTTCTACTTCTATGCTGAAGCTTTCTTTATTCATAATGAATTCCATAAATTATATAGTTTGCATATATTCATTCATGTAGTACTTACAATAGTCAAAGGCTTAATATTCTACGCCATGTATTTTCAGTTTCTGTAATCTAGGAAGAGGCAAAAGATACTTCCTTAGAAAAAGAATGAAGAGTTTCATTACTGTGCACATGAATACAATATGCACTTGCAGGACTATTCTTTGTTCAGGATCTCAAATTATTAGGATATAATACCAGAGGTAGCATCAGGGAACACTGACATCCTTCTCATCTGTAAAGGAAGGCAAACTAGGAGCCCAGGGAGGCAGCATGACAGGCAGGGCAGTGATGTCACTGACAAGGGCACGGCAGTAAAGTACCCAGACAAAAGAGGAGCAGAGCAGTATTCAGGGTCAGCTATCTGGCTTGGCATTGCCAGGCACATTCACAGTGATGATGCATCTCTGAAGTCCATCAGGGTTCTGCAGATCGGTGGTCTGGCATAGATAAACAAGATACATAAATGGGAAGCAGAGGCATGGATGCAACACAGCTCAGGCAGGGACCACATGTGAGTGGCTCAGGATAAGTGCATGTCCTGAATGAAAGGGGGCCAGCACCCTCTACAGGGATTCTCTTACAGCCCTTTATCAAACATCAGCAGGGTCAGACAGCTGCTCCATTACAGCTGATCTTGTGCCTTCACTGCCAAGCTTGGTGGCAGACTTCACTCAGGGCTTTTAATGGGCAAGAAATGTAGTTAAAACCTATTTAATTTTTTTTCTGAACTATATTTCATTGAATAAGTATGTGATAAATTGCATTGAACAATTTACTCTAAAGTAACTGTAAGAACTAACATAGAAAGATTTAGATGAGCATTACTCAAATTACTATCAAAAAGAATGGCAAACTGACTTCTCTTTTTCTGTTTGAAATACTCTTACACCTGCTAAATTTTCACAGAGCCCTTTGTGGCAGAAATGGCAAACACCAAGACCTTCAAGATATTTCTTCATCAGATACACTTTACACAGAAAGATTTATTGATTCATATCCAGTAATGACTCTACCCAGAAGTCATTAGTAAATCAATTCAGGAAGATTACTTTTGACTCTAATAATAATTCCATGCACGAATGGTTTAAATGATCAGTCTGGCAAGAGACCATGTTTGCTTACCATTTAGAAATTACTATATGACTAACAACTGTAATCTAAGAAATAGCTCCAAAAGCTTTCTACCAGTATGTCCAATACTTTAGTTGCTCTGATGAGACCACATGAACTTATGGATTCTAAATTGCTATACTTTTTGCTATGACTTAGATTTTTCAAAGATAATCCCCTAAATTCAGAGCATGAATGATATTGACACATCATTTTTCAACTTGGTAGATTTTCTTAAAAATGCACTTCATCAGTGATCCAGAACAGCAGGATAGTGATAACAGCAATACTGCAAAAGAAGACATTTGCTTTCAAAAAGCACCTTCACTGTGCTTTGTTAGGTAATAACATTGGAGCTCAGGTAGGAATATTGTGAAATTGTCTGCTTTGTATGCATACTAACTACTTCCAAATAAATGTTATCATTACTACATAATGTCAGTAACCCCTTTTGGAAAGTTGGAACTACCCACTAGAGCTTTCTTTCATGTCTCAGATATCAGAACAATGACACCACAGCAATGTATAGTGAGAAAAATAGTACAACTGGGTTTATCTTTCAGACTGATAGAAATTAATGAATAAAGTAACATTCAATATTATTGATAGCATGTCTCAAAACCTGGAAGCTGTTCTTCTCTGATGTCTCGGCTTATGATGATTATTGACTTTTCTTTCTGATTTAAGTAAGACTATACCACTAATGCATTTTTCAGAACCTTTTTAATATTTGATCAAGGATAAGGTAGATTATACATCAAACTACTTGGAATAGCACCATAAGATGCAAATGCTGGACAGAAAGTGACTGAAAACTTTTATTGCTGTTAAAAAAGAGATTACAATAGTAATGATCCATCAGATTTCCACCACTATATGGGAAAATTAGATTACATATATATCTGCTTTATGAGACTCTAATTAAATTTTCACCAATTATGAATAGACAGAAGATGTCAAAAATACGCTCTGTTTTCTCCTCATCTACTTTATGGATTGCTAGGGTTGCAAAGAAAGTGGACAGGATCTAACACAAGATCTAAGCTTATGGCTGGAACAAAAACGTGAGAAAAAAATGTTAAATATATTTTAGTGATGGAGAGTTCTCTGTAGGATAACAATATTATCATGAATGTATGAATGAAATAGTATCATTGCTTCTGAAGAAAGAGAGTAGCTTTCACTAGTATGAACAACTCTGAAGAAATGTACCCGCAATAATTTAACCCACACTGTTACTTAGATTAATTTTGTCACATAGGTGTAAACGCTCCTGTTATGGTTATGTGAAACAGCAGAATTAAAATAATTCTTGGTATGTGCATTTCTCATGCCCAGTGATTTCACAAATGCTGCCATTTTAAGTCTGAGTTTTCCAGACGTTGCCTATTAAATTTGCTTCCTCATATACTGCAGACAAGCAAGAATACTTCATCCATGATTGCGAAGAAGCCTTAAGTACTATTATGCAGGCACAATAGCCTAACTTAATCAACACATGCATATTTGTTTAGATGCAAATCACTGGGTTTTGCATTGCAAGTAAACCACATATTCTTGAAAGGTATCCACCAATCTTCTTATACAGAAATGTATCTTGAAATATGTTCATGACTCCTGCAAAATGCAACCAATATTTTTCTCTACTTTATGTTCCATCCATGATCAGGGTAAAATGGTAAAATGTTAATGTTACAATTCCTTTTGATATTTTCTCACCTAAAAATGGATGCAGTTTCTCACTTCCCCATTAAACACCACATTGTTTTCTGTTATTGTTTTCACAATAAAACAACAATATAGAGCTACTACAGGACTGCACCAGGAATCTCACTGAAAACTCCATTTAAAGCATTATACAAATCAAATAAAACATTTGAATGAAAAATATCTGAGAAGATCATCAATGGTGAAAATATTTAAATGTTCATTCCATGTAAAACTTCCCTAATACTGAGTTGCCGATATTAGTGACTGAAGTGACTGGGATATTATATTTCTTAAGAGGAACCTAATGTTAAAGTAAGTATGTAAAATAATAATCTCTGACAAAACAGCAATATTATGACACACTGAAGGTAAAGGCATATTTAATTCTCTCAAATTTCCTCTATCATTAATATATGAGAACATGGGGCTTGTATTTAAGCCAAGATAACAGATGGTTGGTCTGAACTTAATTAGTCAAGGAAAAGGCTTTACAACAATGTGTTTTCACTCTATGATCCCTCTTGTCCATAAAAGTTGATGAAGCTTAATCCCAAAAATAACAAAGTCAGTCTGAGTCCTTCCACTGTATTATTCACAGATCTTCCTCAGTTAAAAGTGCATTATTTGTCCTTTGTGCTTCTTACATGGCCATGTCCTTAGGCATACATCTAAAGGTAAACGCAAAGAGTTTCACAGAACATGCTCAAATATCAGCATGCACAGTCCCACAAAATCATTGTCATGTCCTTCTTGAACTGGAGTCTGGGGGGATCCGTAGGTCTCAAATATATAATCTGCATTTTGGCAAAACAGTTTAATGAGATAGCTGTGATGATGGTATACTGCAAAAACAATTTACATGCAAAGTAGCATGCATATTTAAAATACGATCTCATAATCTTTAGAACTTCTCAAATAATGCAGCTGTATACCATACATTACTTTTACATGAACCTCAGCTTGATCCACATCATCCAGCTCATTATAAAAGTAAAACACCTTCAAAATCAACATTCTAGAATGTCATACACGTTCAAGAGAGATCACCAAAATTTTACACAGAGTTATGCCAAAAGTCAACAGCCTATCCTACAGAAATTTACTGTATCAGAAAAAACCCAATTGAAGACAGTAAAAAATAAATTATTTTGATGTATCAGGTTTTTTTTTGGTTGGTTGTCGAATAGGATTTTTTATTGTAGCCTTTACTAATTGCTTACCCATACTGGTTTCTATTGTAGTTCATAGAATTTAATAGCACTGATAAAGGGAGTATATAATGGGCATTTATTTATCTGAGTAAATACAGCAAAGGTAAGTCAAAAAAGTACTGTAAATCAAAAATGTCACCATATCTTAACTCAGTCCTTACAATTTATTTTAATGAACTAACTTTTCTTTTCACATATCTATATGGCTTACTATACAGCACATCAGCTTCTTTAAAATGTTAGTATTGCCAAGTAGGCACAGTTTTAAGGAACTGCTAGTAGAATTGTCCTAATTCATTTTATCACAAATTCAAATTTAACATAATTGTTGAATTTTTATCCTGGTGGAAAATTCCAGTGAAATCTAATAGAAAGCTGTGATACATTTTTTTAACTCTCCAATGTGTGTTAAACAAGACTGAAGAACACAAAAAAAAACCCAAACCCAAACCAGCAAAAAAACTCCCCAAAAATCAAAACAAAACGAAAAAAATCCCCCCAAAAACCAGACACCAAATCTAACCAAACAAACCAAACTCCTAAAAACAAAACATAAAAAGACCCTCCAACATATTTTCCAAGCTGTTAATGAGTCAAAAATTGTACATTATTCATGAAGTACTAAAGCAATAATCCTCAGCAAAGTTTTACGTGTCTGGGCTAAATATAGAACTCTGGGGAATTCTCTTGTTCTTTTAAATGAGCAAGACTTTACTTATTCAATATATGAAAGGTCAGCTGTTTGTACAGCTATTTGTAAAGTATCAGACAATACTAATATAATAGGAGTCAATATTTTTCAGGAGAGTTTCTAATTGTTAGCTTAATTTCCAGGAATGATACAGCTATTATTTTGTTCTAAAGATTGGAGGCTTTACATGTTCTACACTGATAGAGTATTCCACCTTGACTCTGGTCTTTGGGACATTATGATTTTTATTACTAATCAGATATTTCATAATACTTATCCAAGTGGAATGAAAACATACAGGCTTGGACTGTCCCTGGAGGTATTGTCCTCCTTATTTTGAAATGTTATTAAGAAAATTCAGAATTCTCCTTTAAACTGGATGCTGTCCAAAATGCTTGCATTTATTATTCATCTTTTCAGGCAGAATTCTAGGAGCTGTTCAGTCTTTCTAGGGCATGTTTCCGAGTACTTTACTTCATCTCAGGAGCCTTTATTTATAACCTGAACCCTCACCTTTTAAGAGGGGTTCTTTTTAAATTTTCTGTTCCCACAGTTACAACCCTGTCCTAGATTAAAGAAAATAAAAAGAAGAGATGAGGAATGCCACAATATATTTTTATGTTTGGTCCATTCACATTTGCTGGTTCTTTTTTATATCTTTATAATCTTTTCATCTATCTTTCAGGTTGTCTTTCCCAAGCCCGAAAGTGGATTTGCCACATGAACCTGCCAGTCTTGTGGTACTTTACTCACCAGTGCTGACTACCATGGTGCCTGCGGTCCGATGAAATTTGCATTAGACTGATCCATCCCTTTAGATAGAAAAGCCATTGCTGCTCTTTTCTTGCTTTTTCTTCTCTTTCCAAGTACCACGGGTTTGCTGTGTAATCCAGTCAGACTGATTTTTTTTTTTAAATCCCCAGACTAACACAACATTTATTATCGTAATGACACTTTTTGTCTTATTAGTGTGAAGCGATTATAAAAGCATTTATTATTTTTCTCTGAAGACAACAGGTCTTATTAATGTCTGGACTATTAACAAGAAAAATAGTTAACAGCCCATCATGCTTCTTTCTGCATATAGATAAACCATGTCTCCATGGTTTCATATTTATATTCAGTAATTTATTTGCAACAAAGTAGTACTTCAACAGTGGACTATTAAATAGCTCCCCATAGATACCTCACAGCCTTGTTACGTGCTCCATCCAAATGGCTGTGCAATCTTTAACACAATTTAAAGTTATGGCATTTCTTGGAATTATGCTTCATAATCCCAGGCTACTAAAACCAGCCAATTATTTCACTGGGTTCTCATCAGGAAATCTTGTGTAACGTGGCTGATACATCTTTGGTGTTCTTACATCCTTCAGTATGAATCCCTGTTCAGAGGGATTGGATTTTTTTCAAGGTTGGGGGACTCTTTGTTTCTTGTGACTTTTAATAATTCCTATGTCTAGGACTAAATAACTTTTACAAAGCATTTTAGAAAATTTAATCAGAGTAAAAGTCAAAAGAAATATGTCCTCCCCTTGAAGCTTTTTAATTCTCAGGTAGAAAGCTTTCAAGTCAATGGCAAGTGACTTTGAATCCTCAGAAAGGACTTTTCCCCCTCTTCATTCACATCTGCATATAACTCAACACCCATTGTTCTCTTATTTAAAAGCTTACTCAGAGCTGTATCCCTCCTAAGCTTTCTTGTTATAGATGGAAAGGCTTGAAAGGAGCAAAAGGAGGTAGTCTCTTCTAGCCAGCCTCTGAAGTGCAGGTGGGACAGAGAAGTGCTACCAAAGTCGTAGACACCACGACAGTGCTGCTCCTTGGTACCAGTCTGGCTGCAGAGCTGTTTCCAGCGCTGGTGTCTCTCGTGTGAAGCCAAAGCCTGATGCTGTCTGTCACTGTATAACCTAAGCCAGGTAAGCAAAGGTAAAGGATTCATTATAAAGGTGATGGCTTGCTTAGCTTAGTTTTTGTCAAAGTTTTAGTATTTTATTGAAGACATGGCGGTTTTGTGGCTCTCTTAAGCAACAATCTACAAAAAATCATGATATAAGAGAAAAAACCTCTAGTATCTATAGCACAAATATTAACATCTTTGCATCCTTAGAAAACAGATGTTCCCCTCCTCCTAGAGATTCAGTAGCTGCAGAAGGTCACAATTAACTGTGGTATTTTAACATAAATTAATTTCTTACTGTACAAATATTAACTGGTGCTCTATAAATTCACAACATTCACAGCCTTGTGAGAATAGGAGGGGAAATAACTTCATAAAACCCTTCTCCATTTCATTAATCCTCTTGTAAGCCATCAGTTAAGCCTGCACTAAACAATGCCAGTAAACCTCTTAATCCTGGGAAACTTGCCCATTTTTAAATAAAAAACACAGCTTAATAAATTCTAGCATCATGATTATTCCTGAAGTATATTATAAATACTTAAAAGATAATTCTCTCAAATTCATTTCAAAGAATTCCCCATTTCTAAACCAATTCTTTTTCCTCTCCATCACACTAGCATTGTTTTTGTGGTGTCTTAGTTTTAAGAACTGAGTTCCTATATATTGAAAGTATTTTTTTAAGCTGTTTGTTTTTAATTGAATTTCTAGTTCACAAAAATTGTTAGAGTCACAAAATTTGAGGTTTTTGGTCAGTTATGACAGCCCCCTACACTAGGTATTTTTCACCCTGTATTATTAGTCTCCTTTCATTCAGAATAAGGCATGAAGAAACTTTTGCTGTTTGAACATATAAGGAAGAAACAATACTGAATGAACTATGACATTCACAACTATCACTATATATGTTTTAAGAAAATCTAGACTCCTCATATTTAATAAGCATGCTGGTTTAACATCACATGATATCATTTAAACCTCAAACAATAATTGAAACCCCCAAAAGCTCACTTTCTATAAATGATTATTAATAAATTTAAAAAAATGTAGTTGACATTTTTCCTTCTCTTTTTTTTCTATATTAGCAAGTAATTACTTTTAACTCTCATTGCTTCAGTCATGAGGAAGGAAACCCTTCCCCTAATCAGGGTAATGTGACAGAAGGATGTGAATTCAGAAAGATTATGTGTAATTGAAAATTGATTCATGTTTTAAAAAATTCAGTTGGCTATTTTCTCCATGTTGTCTTTGTCTATGCAGTATTTTAAAGAAAACAAGGATTCAATAGATTTTATAATTGAGTAATTTAGTTTTCTTTTAACAAAAATAAAATAGTTTCATGTTTTGTACAATATTACTATTGTTATAACTGCAGTTGGTGGCTGGTCACAAATGGTATTCCCCAGGGTTCAGTTTTGATTCCAGTCCTGGTCAATGTCTGTATCAATGATCTGGATGAAGGGATCAGGTGCACTGTCATTAAATTCACAAACACCAAGCTGGGTGAGTGCTGAACTGCTGGAGGCTGGAAAGGTTCTGCAGAGGAATCTGGAGAGGCTGAGACCAGTGGTATGAGGTTCAACCAGGCCTAATGCTGGGTCCTGCTCTTGGGTCAAAACAACCCCACAAAGATCTCCAGGCTGGGAACAGGGTTGTTGGGGAACTGCCCAGCAGCAAAGGTCTTGGGAGTGCTGGTCATCAGCTGACCCAAGATGAGCAATCTGTGGCCAAGAAAGCCAATGGCACCCTGACCTTGTGAAAGCAAGCGTGTGTCCAGCAGGACCAGGGCAGTGACTGTCCCTCTGTGCTCAGCACTGATGAGGGCACATCTCAAATCCTGTGTCCAGTTTTTGACCCCTCACTCCCAGAAAGACATTAAGGTACTGGAGCATGTCCAGACAAGGGTAATCGAGCTGGTGAATGGTTTAGAGAGTGAGTCCTATGAGGAGTGGAGGAGAGAGCTGGGTTGTTTAGCTCGGGGCAAAAGAAGCTCAGAGGTGACCTTACCACTTTCTGTAACAACTCTAAAGGAGATTGTAGCAAGGAGGGGTTTGGCCTTTTCTCACAGGCAGCTATAGACAAGAAAAGAGGAAACAGGCTCAAGCTGTGCTAGGCGAAGTTCAGGTTTGCCATCAGTAGAAGTTTTTTCATGAAAAGAGTTATCCACTGCCCTGGGAAGTGTTGGAGCCACTATCCCTGGAAGTCTTCAAGAAACAACTGGACACCAGCACTCAGTGCAATGGTCTAGTTGGCAAGGTGTTGATCAGACAAAGGTTGAACTCAAAGAACTTCAAATTAAATTATTCTGTGATTCGTTGTTCCTTCATTAAGAGTTCAATGAGGTGTCTTCATTCTTTCATTTCCTCATTTTGTCAGGATGACATTGTCCTACACACAGTATTATCTTAATGTATACTACTGTTCCCATGTTCACAGTTTGCTGTGCATAGAGATGGTTGTGCATGTCATTGCATAGCTACATTCCAAAGAGATGAAGACCAATATGACTAATTTCTCTTATTGTTCAAGATTTAACCACAAATGAAATTAAACAAGTTGTGCTTACAGGTGGATATTGTGTAAATTTTTGTTGTACTCTTTTGCTTCTAGTGAAAGCATTTCTGAGCCAAGCTGTTCTGGTTTGAGAAGCAAAACCAGTGAGACGCCCCAAGTCAGAAGTACAATTTTTTAGAAAAAGGGAAAATAAAACAAAAAGGAAACAAAA
>VZTB01012203.1:181958-204292 GCA_013397245.1 Thryothorus ludovicianus | reverse complement strand
CTGTCCCTGGAGAGAGGATGGGTCATGGAGGAGATAAGGAAACTGCTCTTGATGGTTTCTTATCAGCTGGCTTATCAACAGAAGATTACGTTACTATCCCCCATCTCAGTTCCAACAGATGGTAATAGAATAACACACCCCTGATTATATTTTACATTGCAACCCATGACACAGGCCTACTCATATATATAAAAGTACAAATTTAAATTTAGCTAAAAATCTTTCTTTGAACTTGTAGTTTTTTTTATCCACTAAAATTCAAAAGGTAACAGAATAATAAACCAACATGGAAAATAAATTAATTAAGGTTAAAAATTTAGCGTGGAATTGTTTGACAATGTCAAAAATAACATTTTTCATCATTATTTGCACATCTTTGTCACACCTTTATTCTGAGTCTCAGTTCAGCTTCATCTATGAAGTATATGTCTTAATAATAAATCCAGGTATGGCTCTTCCACACCAGATTTATCAGCCTTTATTTATCTCCTGTGTCCGGCCATTACAGACTGACTTATCTGTGTACCTCCTTATCTCTACCAATCTGAGATAGCTCCTCTTTAGTCACTTCATCCACCACATGTAAGATCCTGTAATCTCTTTGTCAAATACCACTGAAGGAAAGACCAAGAAAAATGAAAATCCTCCTGTTTTTGACTTCAGCACCATTGTGGCCACTTCCCATTCCACTGGAACAATTTATGGAAGAGAGCATCTGATATGCCAATTTTTAGGGACACGTCATACTCAGGCTTATCTCTGTACAGAATGTCTAAAGGATCTTCACACAGTACACAAGCCATGTCTGTGCATATACAGAGTGAAGTTTTCAGAGGTAGAAACTTTAGCACAGGTTTTGTAGAATAGCAGAATTCAGCCCTTATGCCTAAATGAGACAGCTTTCTGATTTTCTTGTTCATGCCACAAAGTTTTATGAATTTCTTTAAAATCAAACAGAACATTCTTGATCTTCTTTCAGATAAAAAACAATGTGGTTTTCTTAAACTAATTAGAAGAAACCTTTTGATCATTGCGCTAAAGCTTTGCAAAAAGCAAGCCTGAGGAAGGAAATTAGCCTTCAAATTCCACCCAAACAATTAAATTTTGGCAGTCTTGTAAAAAGCTTATAAGCAACTGTAATACTTTTCTAACAAATCAGCCTTGGTATGTCTTGGTTATAGGCCATCATTACAATTTTAATTAGATATATGTATGATTTATATATCATATGTGCTGTATGTGTGTATTTTAAAAACCCAACTAAGTTATCCTCTAATATATATAAAGAACACCAGTGTTTTTCTTTGATCTTTCTTTGTAGTTGATTTCCTTCCAATGTTTTATCATCTTAATAATTTTAGTCTTACCATTTATATAATGTTTTAAATATTCAAAACAACATAAAGAAAATTTGTGCACTTTTTTTAGATATATACTAAGAGCCAAGTCTGCACTCATCTGTTCTTTGATAAGGACATTAGGAAGAAAAGAATGTAAGAAGTAACCTATAGTACAACCACCAAAACTGTAAAGCAGATTTTACAAAAGTTCTGGTTCTTGAGAAATTAGAAAAGTAAGTGTAAATACAAAGACACACACTAAAATAGCATGGACAAAAAATACAAAATAGCTTTTTATAATATAACAGATTTACACTTGTGGTAGGATGACCCTGGCTGGAGGGTCACAGCCCAGTAAAGCTGTTCCATCACTTCCTCCCTCAATGGGTTGGGGAAGGAAAAATAAAAGAGAAGGGTCCTGGATGGAGAAAAGGACAGGGGATATCCCAATTATCTTCACTAGCAAAAGAGACTTATCTTGAGGAAATTAGGTTAATTTATTACTAATCAAAGCAGAGTAGGGTAACATCAAATAAAGTCAAATTCTTAAAAATCTTCCTCCATCCCTCTTTTCTTCTCTGACTCGATTTTATTCCCAAAGTCTTTATTTTTTCTGCCACAGTGGTGCAGTGGGATGAGAAATAAGAGTTTTGGTCAGTTCACCACACATTGTCTCTACTTCACCTTCCCTTCCTTCTCATGGGGAGCATTTCTCACATTCCTCCCCTGCTCCAGGATGGCCTCCCTTGTAAGTGAGACAGTTCTCCATTAATTTCTCCAATGAGTGCCTCCCATGGGGCTCTTCATGAACTGCTTTAGTATGGGGGTTCCTTCCACAAGGTGCAGTCCTTCAGGAACAAGTTCCTGCCCTCCAGTGTGGGTTCCCCACGAGGTTACAAGTACTGCCAGAAAATCTGCTCCAGCTTGGGGTTCCTTCTCTCTAGAGATACAGGTCTTGCCAGCAGCAAGTTCTTCATCATGACAAAGCCTCATTCAGGCAAATCCACCTGCTCCAGTGTGGGATCCTCCACGGGCTGTGGTCAGAGAGCCTACCTCATCATTGCCTCCACCAGAGGCTGCAGGAGAACCTCAGCTCCTGCTCCTGGAGCACCTCCTCCTTCTGCACTGACCTAACTGTCTACAAAGTTGTCCACTTCACATATTGTAAAGGATATTTTGCCTCTTCTTGAATGTTTTTTTCCCAGAGGCACTACCACTGTCACTGATGGACTCAGCCTTGGCCAATGCTGGATCTGTCTTGGATCCATCTGGAATTTTCTCTGTCAGGCACAAGGGAAATTTCTGACAGTTTCTCACAGAAGTCAACCCTTTAACCCCCTCCTCTGCTACCAAAACCTTGAAATACAAACCTAATCCAAGCATATAATCTTTACTGTATATGAAAAAGTATATGAAAACACACTTTAGCAAAATACATCACACTTGTTTCATGGGGGTATGCTATCATTGTTCCCTTTCACATTTTCAAAAGGGATCTAGGCTAATTGAACAGGAAAATGTTCCTATTCTCTCACCAGAGCTTTTATTGCCTTCAGTAAATAGTCACTCTCTTGGAAAAATATTGATTTGTGTTGTAAAGCTCATAGTTGATCTTTAGCAATAGTTCGTGTCAAGTCATTTTCCATGTTTATTATTTACTTCTAATAGCATTGACAAACCCATTAGGTGCTGACAGTTCTACAGTTTTTCAGATGAGAAATATTGGCCTTTTCTCATTGTAGAAAAAGGTTACAAGGCCCCTTTAATGAGATTCATTTGATTTCTAATTAGCAACAAATGCAAAACTCAACTACATTTGACAAAAAAGAAATAAAGTCATTAACTTGGTCACCAGTATGTTAAAATAAAAGCTAAACAATGACTTGAAAGATCAAAAAAAGGCAGAATGCATGATAGACTGAAGCTTTTGGAAGAAGTCCACTAAAAAGAAACAATTTCAATACAATGTTCAGGAAGGAAATAAAAAAAAAGAGAAAAGAATAGTTCTTTCTAGTTATTGATCTTTAGAAATTGGTATTATTTTGCACCAAAATGCATACCAATCTTACAAGGCATCCCAAGTAACTGATTTAAAATTTTAATATTGCTTTTGGCAATCATTTGTGAATTAGTGCTAAATCATAGAGAAAAAAACAGAGGCTATGACTTCAGATATAGAACATGAGTTATTGTTTCTTGGTTTTGCCACTCATGCTTGAGGCTTAGTTCTGAGGCTTTGATTTTTCTCTCTCCTGTTTTGCTTTCTTTTTTCTTTTTCTTTAGAAGCAAATATTTTTGTTTTTTTGAATATTGCTACATTTTCAAACTTTCCTTGAGGAAAAGAGTGAACCTTATAAATATATGTGAACAGCTTTACCTATGGAATTAATCCCGTTGAAGGCAACAGCAAAATCTACTCAAACACAACGGTTTGATGCGCAGCTACAGTCACAATGATAAATAAGAATTACAAACAAAGTAAACAAAGATTTTTACATATGTAATTGCCCTTTGAAAATAAATTTTTGAAAAAAAAAATAGAATTATATAAAAGGCATATTGGTGATCATATTTCCTTTTGGGTAAGAGGAAAAAAAGCAAGATCAAATATATGATGTTTTTTGATTTAACCATCCCTTTGGGTCAAGGCTTGCTTATTTAACCAGGAAGATAGATTTTAAAGATTCTCTTTGTTAAATTCCCATGCTGATACCTGCTAGGTATGATTTAAAGTCCTGTATCACAGACGTACTAGTACAAACAGCCTACTAATAGACAAGTAATTCTTAATCTACTGTAACAATATAGTGACAATATGAAATATAGGCAAAGGTTGTCTGTTTCTTTGTTTTATTAGTAATATCAACAACAAATAAGAAGAGATTGTTTTTAATATATTAAATAAGTTTTAAACTTGATATCAAAAATATAGTCTACAAATAGAGTTTTTTGTAAAAAACTACATTGAAAGGCATGTTGCCTTGCTACCTGTATACTTTACTGGTAGTTAGCATGCAGTGACAATTTGAGTTAATTTAAATTTTTATCTTAATCAATTTTTTTAAAATATGTTCATAAAAGTTCTTTTACTTGTTATACTGTACTACAATTCTCTCACAAATATACAGAAACCTATGGAATAAACTGCTCTCCTATTATGCTTGTGTACACACTAAATAGTACCAAAGCAATAATGCAGCTCAATAAGGTCCACAGCTCACACACACAACTTCATCAACTCTTAGTGAACTGTAAAGGCCCAAGAATGACAATGCAAATCAGCCCACCCCATATACAAAACACAGTGAGACAAGAATATTGCAGGAATAGTTTTGCCTGGGTACAGAAATAGTTTCAGATAATGAAAATGTCACTAATGCAATATTGCAGGCGACTCTTCTCCACGCTCCATCAGGTGTAATTCAGAAGAACTTAACGATCCGCTGTGGCTCTCAGTACATTTCAAAATGCAAATAGACTTATGTTTCTTTTAAGACAGCCAAAAAAAAAAAAAAACCCACAGTGATTGCTGTCTCATGAGATGCTTATTTTTATATTCAACTGGGGTAAAGCACACATTCATACAAGGAAATGTCTCCTAATCCTACAAAAGGCATAACATCTTTATGCATTATGCTTCATAACCCTTATTTTAATATCATCATAAAATTCCCAAATAACCCAAGAATACTGCAAGAAATTATCATGTAAGTTAGAAAATAAATTTTTGGCCATCCCTATAAGAAAAATTTAATCCAGAAAAACTGTACTATTGTTTTATTGCAGACAATATGTGGGAAATGAGTGGTTCACAGGGATTTACCTTTCATTTTTTAACCCCGTATCAAAAGTTCCATTTAAGGCACAGGATATATTTGCCAAGAAAGCTGCCTAGATCACTTAATAAAACTATGCTACAGTAACTGCTTTCAGTGGAAAAAAAAAAATCAGAGTTAATATGCTGAAGAACTGCTACAATTGCTATTTAATAGGAGGAGAAAAACAATAATTTAAATGGATAGTCCAAAATGTACTGAAACTTCTGTCAGGTCTTTTTTACTTCTTATTGATAGCTAATCTTGTTTATTTCTGTTTATTCTGGTTTTACAGTGAATTATGATCAATTGCTTGCCTAAAATTCTCCTGTAAGATGCAGCTTGGAATTATTTGTCCCATTATCACTTATTTTGGGTCATTGCTGCTTATGAGGTAATGGGAAAGACAAGAATGTGCAGCTGGAAATTAAACGTGATTTTAAGCAAAGAGTATTGGGGTTTCATTTGGACTGTGTTCGCACTTAGGCCATGTGTGAACTCTAAAACTCCTTCGTAAAAAAATTCTGTGACTCTTAAAAAATACCATTCTCAATCATCTTTTTTTGCTAATCTTGGCCAAATCTCCTAAATATTGCTTAATTTTAGCTGTGAGTGAGGTCCCAAATTAAATGTTATGTTTAGAAGATTATGCATACCCAGCAGAACAGGCATGTGCCTTGGCTTACAAAGAAGTAGAAGAGTTTGAATGAAAATACATTATTGTGCAAATGCCAAAAATCACTACTTCTGCTTCTAGTAACACCCTAAAACTATTTTTGAGGTTACACCCAAGTTTCTGGCTAAATGCTGCTACTTTAATTCCTTTGGTTCTTCATAAATGTGCCATTTGCACTGGTAGAGTGAAAAAAAATTTTTTGAGGTAGAAAGACAAAGGCAACCAATGCAGGCATAGATCACGATATATTGTCTTTAACAGAAATGCATAATAATTCATAAGTAAGAAATTATCTCTTCCTGCTTCACTTGACTTCGTTTCTGTCAGGGACTTCAAATGTGGTGGGTGTTTTTATTTTGTTGGGTGTTCGGATTAGGGTTTTTTTTTTTGTTTGTTTGTTTGTTTGTATATTTTTCCCCATTCCCAACTTCTAATATTCCAAAGACTACATCTACGTCAGAGGGCAACTTAAACTAGTACTGAACTACTATGTAGTAAACTACTTAAACTCGTAACAAAATAACATCTTTTGGAAACTTCTGCTAATGCTCAACTAATAGCCTGGTATGTATTTTGTCTATTATCTATTGTGGCATTATCTACTAACTGAGATTAAAGGAATAATGCAACTTCTAATCATCTCAATTTATAACATTTTCTTTAAGCAGGAACGTCACCTAATAACTGTCTAATTACAGTAGACGTCTGCCTTTATATTTTCTCTTAAAATATTATATATATAATTTTATGTTCTGAATAAAATTATAAAACTGAATATTTAGGGCACCTGAAACTGTAACTCAATTTTGATTTTCTTTTCTTTTCCACATAACTCAAAAATACAAGCAACTACATAAAGGGCTGTCATTCCTGAGAATGCAATCAGCTATAATATGAACATTGCTTTGAGAATGCAGTACTGAAACCTTTATTTTGTTTAGTTCAGCTCTTTAGAAGACTTGAAGCACAGGAACTATTGCAACAGTAGAAATAGAAGAACAAAAATTGAAACAACTTTCATCTTTTTGGCTCATTAACTCTGAAATGAGCAGGTATCATGATTGGTCATAAAGGTGCCTCAGAGAATCGAAAAACTGCAAGGAAGCAACTATAATTAGTTTCCTTTTTGATTCTTTCTTGTAGTTTCTTTTTTGCTTCAGGGAAATGTTCTAAGAAAATTATATTCAAAACTGTAAAAGCATCTAAGTTACAAGTATATCTTAAAAATATTTGTAATTTCCTTCAATTATTTGAAACATAGATGTAATTTTAATGATGTGCTCTATTATCCTATTGCCTTCACCATATACACTGTGTTTTAAAGCACCTACTATCACATATAGGCAGGTCTGATAATTATATAAATAATATTTAATAGACAGCATCTCTACAGTTACTAGTCAAGATTGACTCAAAAAGAATTATTCAAAATATACAACAATCTCATCTTCTCAACACAGAAATATAAATATATCTTGGCCTTGAAATTTTAAAAGGATTGGAAGGCCATGGAAGAACTAAATTCATGATCAAGGCTACTCCTGAAAAATATTTCATCCATTAAAATTGAGGACTTCAGACTTAACATTTTCACTAACTGTTGTTGTAGTTACAATGTTGTAGAATGTTCCAAAAAATGGTAGATTCTTGAAAGGAATAGTTCCAAATAAGCTAGAGACTTAAAAATTATGAACATTTATAAATTTTAGAAAATGCAGATTCTAAAATCTTAAATTGTATCATTTTTTATTTTGAATAATGTGTGAAAAATGAAACTTTGGACCGAATCATGATTTTAATTTTGTTTTAAAAAGTGCATGGGTAAAATGTCTACTCAAGTGAAACACGTCTACTTCACACTAATTTTTTTAAAGTTGATTTGACTTGAAGATATTTGACCTGAAAATTTTGGCTACCCTTTACAATATTTTACATATTGAACAAAACCTTACATTGAAAACCCAAGTAACAAAATGTGCTCAGGAATGCCTTGGTTAACTCAGTCATCTTGAAGATATGCCTTAATCTATTTTAACCACCAATTAAAAGTATCAATGCCCAACACAGGAATGAGCTGCAGAAGTAAAGGTCATCAGCATAGTCAGACTCCGACATTCCCACCAGCCTCATGTATGCATTCCAATGCAGAAAAGAACAGGGAAACACTGCAAAATACCAAAATATTTCGTCTTACGTGTAAAATTTATATAGAAAGCCTTCGAAAGTGTTCTGATTCAAGGGAAGTGTAAGAATGTTGGCTAGGGTCAATGCCAAAAGTGAGACACTGTTGCTGTACCTGGGACAGCTGGAGAGAAAAAGTACCTACCACTTTAGGACTAGGCAAGCAGTTATTATAAAGTTTATCCTTGATTTTCCAAGAAGCCAATTAAAAGACTGGTTTTTCTAGTTTTCTTTAAGATATTTAATCAAACTAGAGCTGGTAAGGCACTGTTTCATGGTTTGACTCAACCTGGGAGATTTTCTTATGAGAGGATAATAGACTCATGTAAATTCTTGTGGATTTACATACTGTCTTAGAATATTCATTCTTATGAAATCTGAAGCACTTGAAATGAAAGAATGGGCACCTGAAATGAAATGAATGTGCAAGATTAAATTTTAAAGAAGAACTAGTGTTTCAAGGTGTTCTGGATTTGTGGGCCAAGGGGAAAGAAATTACTTAATAAAGCCTAATCAGAAACAGACTTAGCACATAATTCTCAACTCTGATTGACAGGAACTTGTAGTCCCTAAGCTTGACTCAAGATTTAACATAGATTTCATACTAGATTAATGAACATCAAAAGCAGGTCATTTTCTCATTATTACTCATTTCTAGGTGGATTGCTCATCTTATTCTGGGATGGTCTTTCTGTTCTGTGTTATTAAGCAGCAAACTCAGTGTGCCATAGTCTCTCAGTACTACTTATGCAATCTAGCACATGAATAGAGGGTTGAAGATAACCCTCTATTGGAAGGCTTGTGAGGACTCAAAGGAACATATTTTACATTAAATTATCACCTAGTAAACCCCTTATCTACATAGGGGTCTTAAGAATACTTTTAAAAGACTTTTAAAAGACTTTTGTTACTGATAGGAAAAGTTAAGAAAATGCTAGAGAAAGATGCAATTAATATTGCAGCTCTTTGACTTAATTTCCAAATACAGAATAATCAGTATAATTCAAAGTAGCTAAGAAACCTAGTCAGAATCTTACACTTTGCCAAAGGAACCTTCATCTTGTGTCCAACTTACCGGGGGTAAAAATAATTTCTTTTTCCTAAGTGCTATGTTTTTGTTTGGTTTCCAGCCTTAAAAACCAATTAGAGCTGGCAGTGAGTAATTAAACCAACTAATGAGATGTTATTTTAAATTACAATCCTACTTTCTTTGAACTGTTTTTGCACTAAACCTTAACTACCATAACTGCATTATTCTGATCCCTTTATAGATTCACAAGCTTGTTTTCCTCTGGGTTGTTTTCAGTTAAATATCACCCTCAGCCATACTAAGAAATAATTACATCTTTTTAATTGCAGCTTTCCAAAAGCCAAACCAACCTAAACCAAATAAAATGTAGGTTCAGGTCCTCTCCATAAAATGAAAGTTATCCAGTATTACTACATCACTACAATACAGCTAGCTATTGTGTGCAGACCCTTGTCGTGTAAGAAATTGTCTTGTTAACTTTAGCAGTAAGGTGAGCTGAATTTCTTTTGTCTAAGTACACCATTGAATATACTTTAAAGTCATTCAGATGAGTTGCTGACCCATTTCTCCATTTTTTTTATTTTTGGGTGTTGGTAATAAAATTATATTGTCAGAAGAACATGCACCAAAGGGGTAGAATATTTTTGTTGTTTGTGTTTTGTGATACTGTTTTCAAAACATCTAGGACATTTTATGTACTCTGTATTGAACCAAGTAACAAAGAAGGTTTGTGCAAGATAAGAAGGTGAACAATAAATCTCATATGTTTTCTAAGAAATTATATTTCTTAGGAAACATACTGTGTTTTATGGATGCATATTGTGAATAAACAGTTTCTTTAACATCCAGACTTTTTTCCCTATAAATCCACTGCATCTTGCAGTGATTTTTGCAAACAGGACATTTATTAACATCATCTGCTCTCCTTCTATCAATATTAGTTAATGAAAATTGTTGAAAGCACCCTACCCCATTCAGCAGCACAGCACAAAGAGGCACTCTTCTGCCATTACCACCACTGAGAATGCAGTGTTGGAGGGCCCTGAGCAAAGCATTTTCACAGACACTTTTATGCCTATGGCTATGCAATTTGCCCTCTGGTCTCGCCTTAACCCTCATCATGTCATGCTACAGTCCCCTACTCTGAACTGGTAGGAGACAGCTGAACTCCATGGCACATGAAATAGTGTTTCTGAGCAGCATTCCCTCCTTTTCATTTTCCCTTTCATTCAGCAGAACCCCATGAGCTCATTCTCCCACTCTGGAGTACAACGAGCCCCTATTCTTTCACGTAGAGCTGTTCTTGCACTGATTTGAAAGCAGAGGCCTCGGGGACCCCTGAAAGCTCGTACCGTATTTCCAGTTCCAACTGACAAGTCCAGCTCTCTTTTCTTTCCAGCTTGCATCTTTCTCTACAGACTTCAAAGGTAGTCTGTCGATTTCTGCCAACGCTGTTACAAAGGGCCTCGAAGGAACAGGAGTTAGAGATGAGAGGTCTCATGTCCGCTTGGCATGAACATCTATACCCCTGTTGCTGACCTCAAGACACTCCAAAAGTGTCTTGCCTTCAGCCTCCCTGACCTTCTTTGCTGAGCCTAATCCCCATGCTCTCCACTGAGTCTGACTACCCACACATCCAGCAGCGCCAGGACAAGGGAGACTCCTCACAGCATTTTTCCTGGGCTTCTGCTGGCAGGGAGCTCAGCAAGAACAGCCTCCCTCTGCATTTGCCTGGCCTTGCACAAAGAAGAGAAACCCACTGGGGTTTTTCTCAAGGAGCCTGTCCGCCCCATGGGAATCTACTGAAAATGATTTTCCAGCAATGCAGGAACAGTTGTCTATGGAGAAAAAAAATAATAAAAAGAAGAAAAGAAAATACAGAGATAAGAGTTATCATTTTCTCTGGAGAAAGGGAAAATAGCTTTTTGGAAAGGAACAGGAAGAATTCCTATAGCTTGTGGTGGGATTGAACAGTTCAAAAAAGGAACAGTAAGAATCAGATGTGAATTAACACAAAGAGAAGTATATTTCTGAAATGGAGTCCTTAAGAAAAGCTAAAATTTAATGCATTTTTAACTGTTTATTAGTTTTGTTTGTAAAGGTATGAACATATGTACAAGAAATTCAGGGGAGGGGGGACAAAGTCAGAGATAATATGTCATTATTTACTGAAATCTGGCTTAAAATCCAGAAAGATGTTAGGATACATTGAAGCTGATGGGCACAGACAATCTGAAAGTTACTTTGTTAGTCTGAACTGCACAGTTTGACAAGATTCAAAGACACACTTCATCCAAGCTAATAGACACTGCCTCTCTCCAGCTGTCCAGTGCAAATCTGAGTTATTAATAAAGGTCTCATGTTCTGTCCTCTGACTTCTATCTTTCTGAGTAAAACAGAATTAAACCTTGGCTGATATATGCAGAAATCCTAAGGTACTCAAGATTTATTTCAATCAGACTTTGAATTCCATATCATGCTATTCCAAAAGCATCAGATTTCACAGGTATTTGTGCAATATTAATACAAAATCACTCACAGCAACAACATAAACCGTGAGAATTTTTACTGCTTTTTTTATCAACCATCACCAAATACAAATGCTTACCAGTATCTAGGTCTGACTGCTACAGACACTTGTCACTAAAGTCTTCAGCCTTTTGTCTACTTCAGGTGGAATTCTGTTAACACAGGCTGAGCTTTAGGTATCTTTCAAGAATCAGAAGCTGAATCCAAACTGCTGCAGAGGAAATGATTGAATATGCCCCTAGAATATAGATATGAAGGTGCAGCAACTGCTTTCCCTTGGTTTTCAAAGCCCATCCTTCGCGAAACATTTATTTATCTTTGAAGTCAGCTTTCTTCTACTGTTCAAGCTTTCTGGACAAACATGTTATATATAACAGGGTAAATGTTATCCTTCATAAAAACTAAAGGCTAGTTCAAATATCATTCTACAGTAAAAATATGAACATATTAGTCTATTCTCAAGTTCTCAAGTTTTCCTCAAAATATTAATTTCAACTTATAATAATATTTCATAAAAATTAATTGTGCCTAATATCTCCTCACCAGAAATGAAAGCTACTTAATTCCATGCAGAGCATCTGAAAACATTTCTCTGACTTACATTCAACTCAGTATTCATTATGTCTTTCTGAAATCTCAAAAATTACTTGCTGCTCTCTGGTACGAAAATCTGCAGAAATTAATAAGAATTGATGCTTAACCCTTGAATGTGCAAATCTAAGCATTACACATCACTAAATACAAAACCCCAAAAAACTTCACAATCAAACAAAAAACAGACAGAAAACTATAATAATATCTATTTGTCCAGTATTTCCTAATCAAATACTCTTTGTTTTGCATCATTAAATGTGCCACTAAGGAAAAGACAGCAGGTAAAATGTCTTCTAAAAGCAGTTTATGGTTTCTGATCACGTCACAGTCTTATCTGGCTTTGATACAATCTTTGCTGTAATTTTTGTATTTAGTTTTATACTGCATCTCAACAACCACTTTAAAGTCAAATTTACTCTGCTAAAATGAAACATTTCAGAGGTAAGAAGCTCCATCTACTGGATATTCAGATGTATATTCTAACTTTTTTAAATAATGTTATTACTTCCATCTTAATTAATGCTTTCCCTCTAATGTACATCTTTTTATTTTACATTAATAAAAGTAAATAACTTGCCAATCATATTATTTACTCAACTGAAAAAAAATTGCATGGAAGATCTGAGTAACTGGCTCACTTACTTTATTTTCTACTTGAATTTTATTTCCAGGCAACTTTATTTTGCACAATTTATTAAAGTCCTCGAAGTTTTTTAGACCATAGAGTAAATTATTTGCAAGCCTTGATACACAACCCTAACTTTTATATCAGATCCAACCAGAAAAAACAAAAAACATAAAGATCATTCATATATTTTTTGCACAACATGGCCCATTTTTCAGTATCGTGAGCAGGAAACAGTGTAGAATTTTCCCCTCTCATGCCTAGGTATGTTCCAGCCATTTTTCAGAAAGCAAGTTATTTTATTTAAATGAAAACTAGTATCAATCTTTTCAGACAGAGTTGTGTTATGAGCAGCAGCTGCCAGAGGTCCACCATGAGAGTGCAGAGCAAGCACCAGTGCCTAAAGATGACAGCTTTGATAGAGAATATGGGTAATGCTGCCGGTTTCTGCTCTAACTCAACCTTCTATCATCTGCACTGAAATATTTCACGTACAAATATTCAGACCACTGCAGAATCTACTTATAAGTCATGCCCTACATCATTTATCAAAAGATAATCACCATTAGAAACATCTTTTAAATTTAAAATTGAAGCTTAAAGGAAGGAGAATATTTGCAGATTTACTCAACTATGACAAATATGATTTATGTTTATGAAAGTTTAACTTGGCTCCACTTAGCATTTCAGATACTTGATATATGTAGTATTATTTCTACACTTTCTCTTCCTTTGCTTTATGTTTTCAGGTTTTTGGGTTTCTCTTTTGTTTGATAAGAAATGGAAATCATAGTCTTTGAAAATGTTAATGTGCTACTGAGCTGTACATTATCCTACTGTTCACTGCCAAGATCAAGCAGTATCACTGCCTTTCATCCTACACCTGGCACTGTTTTATGTTTGCAAAGAAATATTTGCAGGGCCTTTTAGAAACAGTCAGCATCTTTAATTGTGTTCACACTACATTTTAATGGAGTACAGATGTAGCATTTTCTGGACTGACCAACACAGAAATTTTAAATTTTAGAATCAGTAAAGTATTTGACTTTGGGTCCAGATATAAAAAACTTTTTTTTTTTTTTCATCCATAGGGAAATTAAAATTATTTGCACTTAAGAAAAACAAAAACAAAGGGAAAGGAGAGAGGGAACTTCTCTTTGCAGGCTGACACAGTCCCATGGCAAGGGATTTGCAGAAATGAAAGGGTGGAAGCACTTCACAGTTATCTTTCTTGTTGACTGCACTTCATCAAACAGTCTGGATGAGCTCTGCAGAGAGATAAGGCATTGGCACACTCTTCTGGCTCTGTCAGGTGGCTGCATTGTACACACAATGGTCTTAAAGTCAAGAAAGTATTATTGACTGGGGGGATACACATTTGTTACCTTATGCTCTCCCTCTTTTTCCTTGCTCAAATAGACAAGAAGGTATGGCAGTATGGCATCCCCCTCCACATACATGCACTATTACACAGCCTAAAAATCTCATTGGAATAAAAGGCAATTTAAAAAAAAATGCTTAGAAGTGACTTCTATAAGTTTTAAATCTTTTGCTGGAAAGAAAGCATGATTCCAAGCCATTAGCAGCTTTAAATAAGCCTTTTAAGAAAGATTTGGCATGTGTTGCTAAATTTTATTGACTATGAATCATCCTATATTTTTCTAAACCTCTATCCCTATAAGTACCAGAGAGAAGACATGCAGAAAACGTGTTCTGCTAAGTATTGCTATTAATATTGTTACTCCATACCATCCAACACCGACTTCTCTGAAGCTCTTACTAAACTTTATGTGCATTTTGTCTGAACATGCAGATGTACAGATCAGACATTTGAACAACACTCGCTGCTTTACAACTGTAAATATCAGCCAATGCAGAACCTTCCCTTCTCAGAATATCTTTTCTATGTTCACCACAACAGAACCACTCAAACACTCAGACACAGATCATAGGTACATTTTATTATTAGAATTCTTTCTGAAACAGAAGTTAAAGGGTTCTCTAAATGCAGAAGAAATTCATAGACTTATAGAGCACATAAGAGAAAAATCATGAAGGCTAGAATGTACAGAAATAAGAAGGGGAAGACAAAGAAAGGATAGAAAAAGAAGCAGATTGAGAGAGAAGAAAAAATAACAAGGAGATGATATGGAGGTTAAAAGACTCATATCTGAATAAAATCTTACTTCTTCTAAATAATCCCCTTTTTTTATTCATTTACTCTTCTTTTTAGGTAGTTTGGAACAATATCCAAGGAAAAAAA
This sequence comes from Thryothorus ludovicianus, assembly GCA_013397245.1. Taxonomy (NCBI): domain Eukaryota; kingdom Metazoa; phylum Chordata; class Aves; order Passeriformes; family Certhiidae; genus Thryothorus; species Thryothorus ludovicianus. Next base: position 189,239 of record VZTB01012203.1, on the reverse strand, counting down.
AAAACAAAAAGAAAAGGAGACGAGCAAAGCAACAGATACCAAGAAAGAGACTGAATTTGTAACAGCATGTAATGGCAAAACCTCAAACCATTCTAGGGTTAGCTTAAAGTCTGAGCAGCTCCTGGTGTGGTGATTTAACAAAATCTCTTTGAACAGTACTTTGAACTGAATTGGAATTTCTCTCATATTCAATCTCCTTATGAAAATGTAAATATCATGTTTTTATATTATGGCAAGATCTACACTAAAAAACTTTCTTGCTTTTTTGTTAAAAAAAGTTATTACCTCTACATTTTTGTTGGTGTGCAGTTGTTGATGACTTATATACACTTTATAAGAAAATTCAAGGTGTTCTATGTTCTTCCCAAAACAGCAGCAATGATAATTTGAAAATATTAGTGGAATCAAATTATATTGTTGTCATGTTCAAAGTCTGAATCTCACATGACAGGACCTAAAATTTTAAATCCTTCTAAATGAGGGAATGAAAACTCTGTGTACTTTTAAAACTTCCATTTTTTTTATTTCCCGTATCAACCTACAGATTGATAATATTTGGTGCTTATCAAAATGTTGTACTGTACTCATGTATCACTGAGTTATTATTTTGCACTGAGGAATTTATTATGTACCACATGTTTCATTCTGTGCCCCCCCCCCGGGGTCCTGTGTGTGAGTTTCCCCGGTTAGTTCCTCCTTTCACCCTTTCCATCAGTTATTTCCCATTGGCTTTGGTTCTTTTCCTCTGCCCCCAGGGTTTAAAAAATTCCCTCTTCTAGATGTTCAGTCTCTTTCTTCCTGTTTTTTCTCTCCTTCCACTCTTTCCTTCTCCCCTGCTCCCCGGGAATTGTTCCAGCATTAAATCTGTGGGATGTGGTTCTGAGAAGAAAGAGCACCTCTCGTCTTTTGCTTTTGTCCTTGTTGGTTTGCTGGGGACCCTGAGCTACTCGAATTGGTCTCCCACGGAGCAAATACAACATCAAAAGGATCTTGAGAGTATCAGAAAATAATCCAAAGAGAGAAACAGAAGAGAGGCCTTTCTTCTTTTGAAGGCATATAAAAGAAGCCATTTACAAAATCTTGGTCATATATCACACAAACTAACCTCCAAATCAAGTGTTACAAGTGTAATTAATAGCTGATAAAAGTTTGATGTTATACTATTGCCAAGATAATTAATGTTCTTTCAGCAGCATTAGAACTCTTCCCTTAAATTTCTCACTGCTAGCAAGCACAGATTATGTACAATTAAAATCTTTTGATGCAGACCTGATTTTAATGATGTTTGTCAACTTCCAGTTGAGAAAATTGGTCATTTTTGTCTTGGCTTGACATCAAATCCATTTTGCATTAATTACTTTTTAAAAGCTGGTTTATTCTACTTTTGGAGGCCCACTGCCTCTGGGACTGTAGTGCCTGAAGAGTTGCTGCAGTGCTTCTGGCAGTGTGGAGTCTCTCACAGGAATAGTGGTTCCTATTTAAAGAAACAGATACAATTATGCAACTTAATATGTCTTAAAATCAAACAAATGAATGCAATTTACTGGATATTTTGAATCCTTCAAAACATGTTATTGGTGGGTTGTTGTTGATTTTTTTTTTTTTTAATTTGTTAGCTGGATGGTTAGGTTTCGGGTTTTTTTTGTTTTCCTGCCTGGATTGAAGAAAAATATTTAAATTAAAATATTGACAATCCTCCCTACAGAGAAGCTATAACTTTTGCTCACCTTTACCACAGATTCTGAATATACCTTTACTTGTGCTGAAATTGAATGAGCATTGACTGTGCTAGTAGTTCCTCTGAAATTCACCTTATTAAATTCACCTCTAAAGTTAATAACAAGTTGAAATACATTAACTGGTGGATCATATGAAAGCCTGCAAAGATGTCACATGGGATGTCAAGTAATAAATAGAATAGTGCATTAGGCACTTTGTCACTTTGTTTCAACTGATTAAGAGATTTGGGATTGAATTCAAAAAAGTAATCTTGATTTTGAAGTGGAAATTCATAAGGAAAAATAAATCATCCTGACCAACACAATAAACTCAGCAAGAGTCTTTCCCAGGTGAAGTCACAGCTGTGCCTTCAGATTATTTATGAGAGTACTTGCAAGTTAAGGTATGTATTCATGTGAATTGCATAATTAAAATGGATTTTAATTGAACACAAAAGATCATGTGGACCTTAAGCTTTATGAATAAGATGTGGTTTATTTGGGTTTAGGTAAATCTGTTCCCAAGTAATTTCTGCTAAACTGAAAAAATCAAGTTATTTTATTGCGACTGTTTACAAATTTTTCCTATCAGTTTTTGGTTAACCCATCTCAGTTTAAATTTATACCTTAAATCACATTGGAAAAACTTTTTCAGGAAAAAATATCCAAATAAACCAAATCTATCAGACCTAAACCTCCATGCTATAGTTTTCCATCTGTGCGATCTGGCGAATTAATCCTTGATTTCTGCTAGCCTTTTTCAGTCTTATGTGTTGAGACTGCAGGCTTCTAACAGAATCATCTTTTTGTTTGTGAACACAGTAAGGCTCTAATTTCAGAAAGGGCTTCCAGGTGCCACTGTAAAACAGATTAGTGTTATTAATATGTAATTCTTGCTGCGTAACCATTCATATAAGCAGTGAAGTGCCTTCATTTTCTTACCTACTTTCAACATGTCTCTGAATGTGAAATGATGTCACATAATTCTAAAGAACATGCTATTACTCATAATAATCAAAGAAGAAAATTCTAGAGGGATTAAATCATATTCCTTTTTACAGAATGAGCATGATAAAAGATGCTCTTTCTACAGGAACACAGAGGTAGTCTAATGCTGAAAATCCTCAAATCCTTCTGAATCTCAAGTTAATTAAAATAAAACTTTCTTGATCATGCTAGCTAAACTAATAAGAAAATGTATCAGTTACTCAGAGTTACTTTATGTGCTTTTACATTTCCACTGGAAAGCATAATCCTAATGCTGAGGCTTACCTATACCAAATCAGAGAAGCATTTTGAGGTTTTCTGTGTAAGTCATTTATTTTAAATGGAAATATGTCTCTCCCCAATACTAATGCAGCTGATCTTATTCCAGACAATCCCTTTTAGATTTTCATATTTTCAGTATTTCACAGTTTTGCAACTAAGTTTAATTAAATATATAAAAAATAGGGCTATTTTAAAATTTTGCATATTAGCCATACACTTAATACATTATTTAATGATTCTACTCTCTGAAACTATTTCAGTCATGACTGCTTCATTGATGTGTTAGCACTGGAAAATAAAGAAAAAATGTCTTTTGGATTTTTAATGATTACACGGTGATGTTGTTCTAAGATCTAGGTACTGAGATATGACTTCAACTTCAGATGCAACTAGAAAATACTGTGGTTCTCCTTTAGTATAGATGTCTACAAGCATGTGTGTGACATGATGCTTCTGGTATCCTTCACGTGACTTTTTTTGTAGCTGCACATGTCTTCTCCAATCCTGAAACTGGTTTCCAGGAAAGTTAACTCTTTTATCTGTTTATTTTAATTCCAATTAAGATTTTATTTATTTTTTTTTAACTTTCATTAAAATTCTTTGATGAACCTCTGATCCACTCTGAGTATTTATGTTGTTGTCATGACATAACATGCTTGAAAAGCTTAAGCAAAGGCTTCCTATAATTCATTCAAAATCATAGCTGCAACTATGACTAAATTGGTATTTTAAAGACAGGGAAAAAAAGAAAGGTATTTGAGAAACGGTTAAGCACACTGCATTTACATACAGTGTTATATAAGCTGCTAGCCAGAGGATATATATTAGTTATGATTTGTATAATCAATAAAAGAAAGCCTTTCTGGATACTCCTTGTCAGATTCACACATTACCCACAGAATGGCCTTCATTAAAACCTACCATGTCAGAAGGGGAAAAATCTTTCAGCTTTTACACTGTTTACAGTATAATATGGAATATAACATCAGTTTCACAGACTGAAAGTGACTGAGTGGCTGTATTCATTATGCTAGTTTGACAAAATCACAGAATACAAACAAATTTCTATTTTGTGACTTAACTATGATGAAATTTATTTTCTTCACAGAGTTCATTGGACAGTTGATTACATATATTGCATAAACAGATTGTTCCATGTGCATGTTAATGTGCTTTGACCACTAAATGAAGTAGGAGGTTTAACAGAGGGCTCTTTAGACAGGAAGAGTGATGGGCTCTCATTAGTCACTATTGAGATGGCTCATTTTTCAAGCCCAGCACATTATAATAGGATTTTAAGACATCATCTGGACACAGTCTTGATGTTGGCTAGCAAAGACTTGCTGACAGTTCATCACAGGGTGGAGAGCAAGGCTGGCAAGGACCCGGAGGAGATGCAATCTATGAGCCATAGTCCAAGACTCCCGGGAAAGAGGAAGTGGATGAGATAGAATAATCTGATTAGCAGCTTCTCCAGTGCCCTGCATATATTACTGATACATATTTGACTTTTAACTAACAATCCCTTTCAAAGTTATAAGCTTTCCCTCTTTCACCACAGTTCTACAACCAAAGTTGCAGAGACCTTTTTGTAGAGTTGCAAATGAATATCTGTATAGAATAAGAATCTTTTAACCTTTAATCCCTAAATCAATCTTAAAAAAGTATGAACTTCAGCCACCTAATAACCAGCCAGAAGGGCTGGAAGGGTTCAGTGCAATGCTCACTCTGAATTGTGTATTATTATATTTAAAATGCTTACCAGTATACTGAAATAAGTTTGCTTATGCCTACCTTTATTGTGATTAGTGATGATTTCCAAAAAAGACAAAGGGACTAAAATCAGCATCAAAGATGGAGATAGAAGGCTAATCCTATGTGACTAACAGAGACAGTAAATGTCATCAGGCGCCTTGAAGAAAGACCTTCTATCACAGAGCATTAGAGATATTTTCCAGTAAATCATGACTTTTATTTTTTGAAATTTAGATTTTTATTTTGAATACTCCACTCTATATAAATACTCATAGCAAATTTCATGTACATCATAGTTCTCTGTGTGCTTCTTATCAGCTGAATCAAATTACAAAAGATATTGATCTCTGAATTTTCCTCAAATATCGACAATCAAATGAGAATATTTTTTTAATTCTTGTATTAGAATCTAGCAAAGTATATAAGCTTGCAACATATTTCCATGCAATGATACTGTTTGAGCAGAAGGTTGCAGTAGAAGATCAGGCTGAAGTGCCCCAGGAGATACACAGGTTTTGTTTGTGGATTTTTTTCCTTACTTCATCTTTGCCAGTTAAACTAATAGCTACCAGAAATATTTACAAAGAGCTTTGGTAGCACAGAAGCTCTTCTCACAGAATCCCATCATTATTTGCAGATAAGATGATAATCTGCATCATAATCAAATTTTACCAAGATGCAGTATAAAGAAAAATATTTAGCCCATTACATATTCTGTCTGACTTGGTGCTTGAAAAAACTTAACCGTACATAATATCTATATTAAAAAATATTTATACACAAAATGTGTAGAATAAAAATATAGCATAACCTTAACATTAAAAATTCAGTTAATAATTAGCCATCATTAAAACAATTAGCTCAGAATAAAGAGCTGCAGAAGCCAGCTTTTACTAAACAACTTTACAAAAAAAAAAAAGAAAAGAAAAAAGAAAAATATTTATAGTAGGTGACATTTTTAGTAATCATCTGATGTTTGAGAAAATGAGCATTTTCCTGAAATAACAACCAGGTCCTACTTACTTTTTTTCCTCTGCTCATTTGATGTAATGCACACAGTTTCTGCAGACCAGAATAGTTGTACTTCACTTGTATCTGTGCAGAAGTGCAACTCCTACGACAAGAGCAATTTAAAGCTCTTTCTTAAGAAGGATAATGAAGTAATTGCTACATTACTGCTAATAAAACCAATCCTTTCTTCTTCAGTTTCACCTTTCATCAGATTCTCTCAAAGACATTCTGAACCACTAACTGTGTGGGTCAGTCAATTTTATGAACTTTATATGGGAAATTACACAGCTGAGAGGGATTAACCAAGTCTTAAATGAGCACACAGTGGGTAAGTAGCAGGAACAGTTGTATTAATTGCAGTATGTTGCTCTTTTCCCTGAAAATTTTTCTCAGTGTCGGGGTCTATACAGAAATAAAGGCTAATTTTGGAAGTTCAGAAATATTCACTATATCATGATGGAATAGTGATCCTCAGCTGGGTTTAAGTGAGCTGGAAGGTGTGCAGATACTTGTTACCACCTTCAAGCAGGTAAAGATCAAGGTATCATCTGAGTAACAGATTAGGAGCAACTCTACTTTCATACCTGAACCAGAGCTTCTGACATCAGCTGAAGTATTTCCAGTATTGAATTATCCTTTAAAAACTATAATTTTTAAAGCAGACATATTTAGTATGGATGTGGCCACATTCTGTGTGCAGCTCTGGGTCTTCAGAATATAAAAAGACTTTGAACTTGAATGCACCCAGAGAAGGAAATCAAACCTGGTGAAAGAGCTGAAACAAATGTCCTCTGAGGACTGACTGAGCACTTTGTTCTGGTCTATTTGTAAAGAAGGAGGCTAAGTTCATTGAGGACTTCTTTGTCCTCTACAGCTTCCTGAGAAGAGTAAGTAGAGAGGGAGGTGCTGACATCTTCTCCTTGGTATCCAGATGTGTGGGAATGGGCCAAAACTGCGTTAGGGAAAGTTCAGACTCGACGTTAGGAAACATTTCTTTACTAAGAGGATGGTCTACCAGCAGAAAAGGCTTCCTAGACTTTTAGTCAGTCCTGAAGAGTTTAGACAGTTGGATTAGATGATCATTGTAGGTTCCTTCCAACTCAACAGTTCTTTCTAGTCGAGCCTAGCCTAGTCTAGTCTAGTCTAATGTTGCGCATTATTGAGAGGTTTCACTTAGCAAACATATCATAGAAATAGAAATATCATAGAAAATCTGTTTAAATATTTTTACAGTGCTTAGATATACAAATAATTAGTGCAGTATTTTCCCTGCAAGTATTTTCTTTCAGAAAATAAAGAATTTTAAAAGTGAAGTTGCTTTACCAGACCAAGCTGATATCAATGGAGGCTTCTAATGCATGCCAAGCTGATTTTTTATCCGTTTCATGCTCCCAAAATTTTCCTGGTTTAAGCTACAGATCTCTGAGCAACTCACTACACTCACAATGAAGGAGGAGGGGTGAGAGATCCTAGAAAAAAATTGAAATTTTAAAATTTCTCTTTCTGAGGAAATTACTGTATATTATTT
>VZTB01012203.1:118026-177453 GCA_013397245.1 Thryothorus ludovicianus | reverse complement strand
TGAGTTGTCCAATGATTCCTCCTGGAATGGTATACAGAAGGTATGATCCCTCATTTGATCCCCCAGAATGGGGAAGATGAGACAGCTGGGATTTGAAAGCTTATTTATCATTGTTTAAAGAAGCTTTTTAACTGGTACCGGTTTCAATTTAGAAGCATCCAAGTCACCAGAGGATTTTTTTCTTTATCAGTTAAGTCCATATCTGAGACATAAACCATGGCCCGTTGATTTCCATCTTCACACTTGTTTTGTTTATTATGATTGTGATTTCAGTTATCTTTGCTTGGATTCATCTATTTTTAACTGTTTAATTTTTCCTTTTTTCAATGTAACATATTAGAAACCCATTTGGAGGGGTTTTTTTTATTTATTTGGAGAGCTTGTAACATAGGCAGATGCACAATATCACAAGGAGTAAAAAGATGGAATAAAAGAAGAAAGACAAAGATGATATGATAGAAGAAGAGTAGGGACTAGTAAATGCCTATTGCATATTCATCTGACACTTCTAGAAAAATCTGAGTTTGAAACAATCACCTGCTGCTTTGATTCAAAATATCTCCCTTAATTCTTTACAAGGACCAGCAGACTGGAGGATGACATCTGTTAAGCTTCTTTTTACTGGAGTTCTGTGGAACTATTGACCATTATCTCTGATGTCTTTGCCAGGAAAATTGTTAGAAACTATAATAAGAAACAGAATTTAGTGTATGGATAAGATACACTGAGAAGCAGTCAACATGATTTTTGTAAGACAAATCAAAGACATCAAAGTTCCTTGAAGAAACTAGTACATGAGTAAGGGAAATGCACTTATTACAGTCTACTCTGACTTCCAAGGAGTTTCCAACATGATTTATTATCAATAATTCTTGAAGAAGAAAAATGTTCAAGGAATAACAAGATTTCACAGGGATTAAGCAGGTTGAAAGATAAAAGTCATAGAACAAATTATAATTTTCCATGACACAGGAAAGACATCGGAATCACATGAGGTGTGCTCAATATTAAGTTCATAACTGATATGGAAACATTAAGAAAGTAGCAAAGGCTGTTAGCATATAACACCAATCACAACAGAGCAGGCAAATGCTGATTGCAAAGAACTGCAATAATGATATTTATGGTACTAAGTGAACAAAAATAGATAGTCAAAATTCAGTATTGATAAAGTGCAACACACTGGAGAGAAAAAACCAAAACAATCTCAGTCTGTTTTGTGCCATTATATGCTCTGAGCTTCTGGAATATCAGGCAAGAGAATGTTCTTTGAGCTGTACAGTCAAAAGACAAGAAAAACATAAATCCAATACCAGTGAAAATATGCAATGTTACAAGTTATTAGAAAAAGAAAAAAAGAAAATGAAGAAAAAATATTTTACAACTGTGCAGATCCATCATACGTCAAATCTTGAAAATTATGTTTGTTGTTTGTCCTCTCAGGGGCCAAATGGTCAGTAATGATGAGAAAAGCTATTAGGAGTTCATATAAAGAAAAACTGGGTACATGGGGTTTCTTGAGCCTGCAAGATACAGGACTGAGTGAGAAATTATGTAGGACTACAAAATTATAAATAGAGAGGTTGAATACCAATGGGATGTACCCTGTGTTTCCAAGAATAGGTATTAGGAGTCAACACACAAAACAGGCACACCATCCAAACGAAGGGGAAATCAAAATATATTTGACTATAGGATGTGGAATTCAGTCCCAGATCATGTAGAAGAAGCTGACAGTATGGGTTCAAAACTGGACTAGACAAACTAACAGAAATAAAAATCAGATAGCACTCTTGACTACAGCAGTTAAACATCTAAAAACATCTGAGACATTACTAGATTATGAAAGATTACTCAAAAGAAATATATATATGAACCTTTTAATGGCCACTATTGAAAGCAGGATATGAAGAAATGGAGCTGTGCTCTGCCTCACTATGGCTTCCTGCTTTGTGAGCCTCTGCCTGCACCATTGACTTAAGATTGATAAAAGTGTTCAGTGAGACTCCAGGAACAGTATTACACTGAGCAAGATTGTTTCAGTGACTTGCACTGCAGTTTGATGAACATGAGCATGAGAACATGCCCCCTCTTATCTAGATTGGTAAAGGCTACACAATGATAAATGAAAGGCAAGCAGATGACATCAACATGTCTTCATGGTTTTGTGAAGCAATTTCAAAAGCATTTATCCAGCACATTCAGTATTAATGGTTGTGCTGTCATTCACTTTTTGCTGGCTATAATATGATAACGAATAGTAACATATGGATGTTATTTTTATTCCAAGCAGTATATCCATCAAAAATATCCCAAAGAGTTTTCTCTAGATACATATACAATTTGTTGCAATTTAGTTCAGTTCTCATAATGCTCTTGATCTGTTCAGAACAGCATTCCACCTGTTTACTTTTTTCCTTAACTTCCAAGTCAAGACATTTAATACAAAGAAGTTTCCTAATTTTCCCATTCACACTTTCCCCCTTTAAAACTGCCTTCAAATCCACTCAGGGCCCCACCTGACATATGTGACTATAGCTTCCCATTTCTGTTAATTAAACAAATAGAAAGGATTTTGAATCATAAAACCCAGAAGACAGAGAAAATCCATTGCTATCTGTGGTTGTAGCACTCCAATAAGGGTTTTTTTCAAAGTTTAGCTTATATAAAGACATGTCATAGATGTCAAACATCTTATTAGAGTTGTTAGGCAAGTTTCTATAGAAAAGATTTTATATGATTACAAAAGGACTTAAAATGTCTTCAACTTACATGAATGATATTTCTCTTTATCACATTGTAAGTCTTGGTTCAATGCACATGGTTGATTGTGTGGAGCTATCTTTTTCTTGTCACTTGTGGTAGAATAAGTGACCTGAATGATCAACTTACTGAGCTGTAAGCGTGTTACTATAGCTATATTTTAAAGACTCATTCTAGAAAAAAATGATATTTATTTTATAGTTCTCTGCTATAGGTATTTCTGGTTTGTTTTTAAAGCAAGATCATTTCTCTTAGATTAGAAGATTGAAAAAATAAATTATTTAGCACATTATTTTTTACTACCCATCTATTCACTGTGCAGAGCTATAAACGTTTTCTGTAAGTAATCACCAATATAGCAATTATTCAGGAGACAAATAGTCAATATTTTTAAAATGAAGGCACACAGAGTTATCAAGTGAATTTATCCTCACCCTAAAATGTCTACAAAAAGAAAATATGTTGAGAAATGCATATATTGTATTTTTAAAAATCTCTGAGTCATCAACATAATCTAAGAAAGAAATGAGTGTAGCTGTTCTACTATTACAATAAATAATTCTACCTTTTTATACTTGTAATTATATTACAGTACAAATAAAATTTATATAGAAAACCTCAAGTACACAGCGCACTTTTTACGTAGAGAGATAGAAATCATTTTAATCTCCTAAGTGTCAGAAAATCCCTGAACATTGTAAATAGAAACCTAAAATGCTTGTTTCTAGTCCATACATATTCATTTTTAACTTGGATATCCAGAAGCAAGAAAACTAGACTCACTGACTTTTGTGAAACTCAAGAAACATATGAGCATATTTTATTGCTTTGAAAATACTGTAAAACTCAAGAATGGTTTATCTTAAATCTTAAACTGTCAATGTCTAAATGACTCTGTAAAGTAAAGGTTTCCTGCAGTTCTTCATACAACATTAAGTTCTAGCAATTCTTTAGTCATTTTTATGTCTACATATCCTTGGAATATTAGGATTTTTTTTATTTTTTAGTTAGGCAATATTGAACACTGACTGAAATATACATTGGATAGGGCACGAGACATTTGTTTGCAGCACTGTTTCACCATTGATATCCCAGGCCTGGTTTTGAAACTGCACTTGTGTTTTGCTGATGTAGCATAAGAGCTATGATAAACAAGTGTTCAGAAATTCAAATTATCCAGTAGGACCTACTAGCATAGGAAGTCTTGCTTTTTAAAAGTTTTCAAAGTAAGGAAATCAATGAAAGACAAACCTTATTCTATTATAAAACAGTAAGAAAGCTGAGGAATCTCTCTTTCACATGAAATTGGAATAAATTAAAAAATCAAGATGTGCAGATGGAAATTCTCAAGTTTTAGTAACTCACCCTGAAAAAGAAGAGAGGTATTCAAAATGCAGATGAAACAACACTACTTGTAATTTTTATGAAGGAAACTGAACACCAATATCATGTTTACAAACCTTCCAGACAAACTAAGACCAAGGAGCTACAATGTGTCGAAGCCAGGATGGAGAGTGACAATTTTATCTCTGACAGATAAATACATAAGGAAGGCAATGTCTCAAGAATTTTCTCTTTTGCAGGAATGAAAAAGTAAGTCTTTATCCCACTGGAGGTATAACTGACCAAATTCAGTATCGTAGCAGCCTTTAAGAAAAAGGAAAGCCCATAAATCTCCTTATATTCTTATCTGAGCTCAGAAAAATAAAACACTTCTACTGCTTCTGTTTTGTTAATACGTAAACAACTGGACTCGTGAAAGCATGTGTTACAAGGAAAAATGACTCAGTCCATAATCCTAATAATAGCAACCACCAGATTTTCCATGAAAACAAATACAATGAAAAATTAATACATTCTTCCTCTGATCACTGAGCAAATAACAGTAAATGGAAAATCATTTCAGATAAGTAGTAATTTTACAGAAACCAAATGCTGTTCCAGATTTACACTTTTTCTCCCTATTCAATATTCCTCTCCTCTGAGGAGGAAAACAAATGAACAAAAAAATAATATAAAAGATTTTAGCTATAATGAATTCCACATTCTTATAAATTAAGTATTGTTTGATAGAGGCTCGATTACAACAAGGTATCCTGCTTTGCTGGAGGCTGTATATGTTCCCAGTACAAAACTTTACACTTTTCAAGCTGAGTATGCGGTACTAGCTCTACAAAGCCTATGCATGAGCAAAAAATGTACAATCACAAACAACAAACTCTAAGAATTTCCAAGCTAGTCATTTTTTTTCAGTGTAAATCCAGCATAATTAAATCTTTGTAGTGATCCTGACTGTAGGATCATTATGCATAGAGGAGTAAAGAGACCCACACAACAGCTTAAGTGAGCAGTCCTCACAGCTTCTGCTGTGCTGTACAAGTCCTGTGTCTCTGGGATAAGCCACTTGGACCTTGCTGCCTCAGTATTCAGTGTAGAGCGGGCAGTTGTGATTATCAACAGAGTCATCAACAGTCCTGCTGTTGACAACTGTGGGTTTTTTTTACCATTAAAAAACTAACATAAGGAATTGAAAGGAAACTAAGGAGAAAGAGCTGTCTCAGGAAGACTGCCGTCCACAGGGTCCTTTATGCTGCCTTCTCTGGGCAGCTGATTTCACTTGCACTAACAAGATAAACCCTGTTATTTGTCTCTTGTGAGAGTGAATTTCCAGATCAAGCACAGAAATGATTGGTAGGGCCTTGCTGTGCTTCCCTTAGCTGCAGAAACTAATCAAGGCAAGATTCAGGTCTATAGGGAAGTTTTTTCTTTATCTGGAATCCATGAACTTTTACCAGCAGGAAATGAAGGAATGTTACTTTTCTTACCCTCAAGCTGAAGCGCTGTGCACTTGGAAGTAAAAGGTGTAGCCACAAATTAAGTGCCCCCTGTTAGTACATTGAAATTTGCTGTACAGTGCAAACCCAGGCAGCATTGTGTGCACCTGATGTAGTGGACTCCTGCAAGCAAACACGATAAATGTCCAGAAACTTTGGAGACTGGAAGTTTTCCCAATACTCTTAGGCAAAACCCAGCTGATTCATATCTATCTTTTGAGCACTCCCTTAAGATTTCTTGTTTCCAATGTAAATATGCTATCTATGTCAAGCAATGGATATAGGCAGAAAAACTACACACACAAGAGAAAAAACCTTAACCCAAAACAAAACCAACCTCACAGATTTTGTATATCTGCCACTATAGTAACAAGCAGGCTGTCTCTGAAAAGCAGGGTTTGACAACATAACAAATTTATCTGTGAGCCATACACTGTTACATCCTCCATTATGAAGATGTTTGTAACACATTTAGGAACCAGTAAAAATCAAGAGAGCCTGAGAAACCTTCAGTTAGTGATAGTCACTTACTCCAGTCATTATTTTATAAAGACACAAATATCTCAGTAAGGCAAATTTCTCCACCTCTGATCAAACCTGAAATTGGTGTTCCTGGTATTGCTGAGCAGATCTGAACACATTATTCTTACACTGACACATCCTTGTGTCTTTGAAAGGAGGGCACTTGGCAACACCTTTGTCCTACTTTGCTCTGCCTCATTTATTTTTCGATCTGAAATTCCTCTGGTCATACTTATTAGTGCCAGTCAGTGTAGGCCCATTATTTCAAAGAAACTGCCAACTACACTACAAACAAAGCCTTTCCTGAGACAGAAACTTGCTTCTTCTAGTCAAGCTTGATTTTATTTCATTAATGTGCTTGTTCATGGTTCTGCCTAGATATCTATCTGCAAACTTACCAGAAAGAGCTATTTTTATCCCTAAAACATGGGTTCTCAAATCATGCACTCACTCATCCAGACTTTGGCATCTCAATGGGGAAGGCAAAGACATGAGTACACATAACTCATTTTTTATTGAATTTGGCTGAAGATATCTAATAAGACAGCTACATAAGTTGCTGCCTTTATCATTATACAGCTGCAGAAGGATTGCAGGTTCTTGTTTTGGGTTTATTTTGTTTGTTTGTTTGTTTTATTTGGCAGAAAAAAGAATTAAAAGAAACAATAATTTGTGTCTGTTATAACATTTCAGAAGTTTGGTTTTTTTTTGCAGTCCTCACCCTGTAGCTAATAATTTCTATTCTAAATAGGAAACCAGGATATCAAGGAAAGCACTAGACTGCCTATCAGGAAATAGGTTTAAATGTAGTCTAAACACAAATGAAAACTTTTTTTCAGTAAGTATTTAATCTAGGTCTCTGTGGCCTTTGGCAAGGACTAAACAGACACAAGATATCTTCTGCCCTTTAACCACTTGACATTAAGATGCAGACAAAATAAAAACCAAGGTCCAATATGATGGGGGAAATTTTGCTTTAGAGATTGGCGAGTAAGATTTAAGTTTAACTCAGCCCAAAATGTCAAGAAGACTTATTTCTTATCACGGTGGAAAAAAAAAGTACAAGAAAAACACTTTGAGCCAAATAGAAGATTTTGTTTCATTGTGACCTATTGAGTAAAAGAATGCATATATGTCATCTGAGCTGATAGTCCCCTCTTTGTTGCCCAATTCTTTCATCCATCCACAGAATCACAGCTTGAGTTGACAAAGTGCAAGGGGAATTTTAACTTCTACCGAAGAAGAATATTATCTGAAAAGGTACAGTGCATGATATTTCATCTACCAAAGATCAACTTTTTGTGTTGAAATAAGTGGAATAGTGCTTATTTTAATAATGAACAGTGGTCATTCTCTGTCTCAAATACGAACAAGTAAATTAAGAGTCAGAGAGAAATGTCTGAGCTCTCAGAAAAATTTCAGATATAAGATTTCATATAAAAGTTCATCTTTTCTGTTAAAAATCAGTTCTATGTAAGTTTCATCTTTACATTAAGACAAAACATAATGAAATTATGTAGGGACACCTATATCCCACAGGTTCTTACCTCTGTCTTGCATTCATGCTCCTGTGACAACATTTAGCCGGTTCAGTTATCTAGCTAAAATGTGACCATGTAAAAAATAGAAAGCTGGGGAAGAAAACAAAGTAAACCCAAAACCTATTCCTCCATACCAGGATGTTAGCTATTAAGCAGTTCATTACCATGTAAGGGTTAATAAAGGCAAGAGATATATTGGGTCCATATCTGTGACAGAGAAGAATTTTGTACCCTATTTTACCTTATTTTAATTTTTATTTTAAATTAATCAATTGTCCAGCTGATAAATCCAGCCTTTTTCTGACAGGAATGATTGCAAGGAACAGTACCATCAGTATAAAAATCCTTGATATATTCCAAATAATTGCATCTCTCGGTGTAATGCAAGTCACATGAGATATTTCCTCCAAGCCTACTGCCAGCAGTACACTGTTATTTGTTCCTGGGGTTCAGACATTTTTTATTCTAATAGTGTTTTTAACTAGCTGTAGTTAGAAAAGCAGTGTACAAATAAAACTATTTCACAAAAGAATGAATCTCAGTAATGAAATACCATATTTATATAATCCATTTTTCTTTTAAAGAAACTGAATGGATTCTGTTACACTTAGAACCCAGACATATGCAGAGGAATAGATACTGTAATCACACATTAATTTTGAATAAATATTTGAGTTACAATATTGAACTGGTTGGTATTTTAATTGCAATTGATTGATTTTATTTCTGCAGATCACAAGCTTGTTGCATTTAATTCTACAAAGTTGCGCATGGATGCATCAGTATATTTTTACTTACATTTTCTTTATTGTTGCCTTCCAACATAAGAAAAGGAAAAAGAAGAGAAAAGAGAAAAAATAGGAAAAGGACAAAAAGGCTGTCTGATGATAAAAAATGTTGCAAACTGAGAATAAAGCAAGAATACGAAAAAAGAGTAGACAGAATATGGAATGGTGAAACAATGTGTAAATAATAAAAACAGTGATAAGAATACTATACATTGAAAGAAGACAAAGAACAAAACCATAGGGGAAAAAAAGGATAGATGAGCCTAAGGCAAAACCATTCCTATTTCATGACAGATTTCTTACATTCAAACAGTCAGATATTGTTCTGTTGTGATACAAGGGTGCAAAAGACTTCTCTTTGTCCTTTCCCACCTCCCTCCAAAGCACTTTAAGTGAGAGTAGAGCTACTGACTTGCACATTATGTCACTGGCCTGACAGAAGGATTTTGATATTCAAATCCTTCCTCTATCCAGTTAGAATGGGACAATATATGCAAATACTCTGCTAGGTTTTAGGACAAACCTCTGTGCCAGTGCTTTCTTTTTATTCTCTTTGGAGCAGTAATCATTAAACAGGTTTAACTGAAGTTCAAATTTCAAAAAATCTGGGAATATAATAACAGTTCTTAATAAGAGCTCCTGTGAGAGTTGTAGATGCTGCTACAGTGATAATTCTCCTTGCTGCCACCTTTCAGCCTTTCTTCCTGCTTGTTACTCCCCTTCCCTTTCTCTGAGAAAGGGCCTACTCATACTTCATTAATACTGGCAAGTTGCTAATAGCAACGTATTTTGATGAAACTACAAATTTTAGATGAAAAAGCAAAATTATTTGGAAATGTTTTGACTAACCCCTTCTGAGTCCAGGGCCATTCTGACAATTCTAGTACTGAAAGTTCCCTGAGGGCTACAGATACTACAGCCCTGGCTGCTCCTTGGAGACTCTTGTGAGTTTAACAAAAATGGTTAGCAGGGGCCAGAAATGTCAGGGTTTTTTTTACCTGACTGTAAGGAGAAATGAGAATTCCTTGTTGTAGAAGCAATTTTACTTTCAAAAGAGAGCTTCTTCATGTATAGACAACTAATACTGCTGCCTTGTGAAATCTGGAAGCTTTTGTTTGTGATACTGATAGGATTTAAACATTGGGGAAAAGGCTCAGCCCCCATGAAGTGAAATGTCTGCCTTTGTCTTCCAATTCTATCACTATTTTCAGAGACTGTGACAATGCTTACACAAAGAAGAATCCCTTGAGATTATTTGGATTCTGAAAACAAGTTCTTTCACGAAATGTGCAAACATTTAATTCTCTATTCAAAAAACATAAGGACAAAAGGGACTAAATATCCTCTTGTCTTTCAGAAATAATAGGATACAAATATTTATAGACACATACAGTCTCTGAAAAGCTCACCTGAATGCCACTGAAACATTAAGCAGAACCAATTTTCTGCTTTCCTTATATCTGGAACAAATTTGTTTATTCTGTGCATAATTCCAAACAGATCTTCACATGGTGATGCTCTCTGCATATCGTATACCAGCCTAGTGTTCTACTCACCTTGGGAGAACTCCTTACTTTGCTGTGTCTAATGTAACCATTTATTAGAAGTATGCAAATTAGTGCATAGCTAATGCTGAACATGAGACACAGTACCTTTCTGAAACCTCAATTAAAGTGTATTGCTGTCTCACTGTGATTCAATTTCACTGAAAGCTGACCAGGTCTGTGGAAAAGTGTCAGGCTGCTTTCAACATGGTATTTTGCTTTCACTGAAAATGTGTAGCTCCCTCGACCAAGAAAGGAAAGACTGGGAGAAAAGATAGTCAGCATAAGTTACAGTGCTTTCTCTAGTGACAACTGAATGTTCCTTAAAAATCTAAAACAGAGTACAACATTAAAATTTTAGGTGTACCAGAAGAATTGTTCTGTTCCATAAAGTTATAGTGAAATAATATGAAAGCATACGCCCGTTTAAAGTCCCTAAACTTTTCTACCAAGGATGGATTGAAAGAAACATTCATCAGGTAATTATATGGTATAAATTTGAACTAATTCAAATATAAATATTAAAAATAAGCAGTTTTTTGCTTTTGTTACATGGCTCAGTTTTGAATGCTACAGAAGAATTTTCTCTCACAAGATAATCAACTAAAATATATTAATTTTTATTATATTAATAGAGGTACTTTATTTTTAGCATAAATTTATTCATATAAATTATATATACGTCCATAAAAACATCCCTATAAGCAAATATTTAAAGAAGGGAAGCAAGGGAAGGGGGAAGTGAGGGATATCTATATCATGGATGGCATATTAATAGTAGTTTTTTTATTTTGTTTTAAAATAATTTGTCTGCATAAGAAACATGACCTAGTTTGGGCTGTTCTACACATAACTCCTCAGAAAAAAAAAGCGTAATACCTGTAGTGGAGTATTAATGCCTGTTACACTTTTATTTCCAGCATAATTTTGTTTGATTTTATTATTGGACTAAAAAAACGTAGAATTCACTATTTCACAATAAATTGACTATGAAATAACATTACTTAAGACTGTTCAGCATACTAATGAGACTATCAGTGTAATGAAACAAATATGACACAGTTAAAGAGGATTATTTTCTGTTCATCATGTTGCAAAATAGGCAAGGATTCATTCCTGGTCACTTAATGATTTTCTTTTCCTCTGTGGTCTATTAGTATTGCAGAATTTCTGAAATAGAAGAAAAAATTATGCATGTTAGTTCCACAGCACATCTCAGAGGAGCAGTTTTCTCATTACATTGCTGAAATGATTTCTTGCCTATCAACCAATTCTTTGCTAAAGTATATAGTGTGCCACCATCTCACTTTAGCTTTAATTGTACTCATGGGAGAGTACCCATTAGTGTCACCAAGTTTAATAAGGGACCTCTAATACCCTCTAGCTGCCTTTCCTTCTACCAGCGCTTCTTCTGCTTTTCACTCAGGCAGGATAAAATCAGTTTCATTGAGATTAGTATTTAAAACATAAGGAAAAATCAAAGTAGCCTAACAGAAAGGTCCAAACATGCATCAAAGTTGTTTTAAGGTATGGACAGGCTAAGTAGAAAGTGATAATGTTGTTTTCTGAATTATCCCTTTCTTATACAGGTCTCTTCTCTGCAGGATTGACTTCAGTTTGGGCAAAAAATACCAACATGGACTGAAGTATTACCTTACAGTAAACCATTTATTTATAAACCCCAATCCTGTTTATTTGTATTAATCAAGAGGAATGGATGAAAGATTATGAATCTAATGTAAAACTGAATTACCTAAGTCTTGCATACCTTGGCACTATAATGAAAGTAGTGAACTTGAGTTTAATACCATGACTTCCTTGACAAGAAATAAACCAGAAAAAACCAACTAAAAACCCAAACACACAAACAAAAACACCCAAAACAAAACAACATCAACAACAAAAAATCCAAACAAAAAAACAGGGAAAGAAAATATCCCCAATGCCTACACCACTACTTATAACAGTTACAATATTAGACAATTACTCACTAATATATTCTTAGCTCACTGATAGGGCAAAAAGTAGGATACAAAGACAATCTTTATTTTTTCCAGGACCAGAAAAGAAGAAATTTTTTCCTTAGTTGCAAGAGGCATTTATGTCTCTGTGAGATCTCCCCTTCCATCTAGCTCCTGAAGTTAGGCCTTAAACACTTGAAAAACTGTGATGATTGATCAGGCCTCTTTTTAATAAGTTCCAGTTTCAGACTCCTGAGTAAACTGGGGTCAACATTTTTATACTGTCAGAGACCTGAGCTCATCTCCCAATTCCTGATGATTTGGATTAGGGTCAATTTATATAAAGCACAGGCAGTGACCATGAATAAAATTGCACTTAATTAAGCTGGAGCACTTACTGAAGCTACTCTGCCTTCTTTCAGAAACTCTTTTTAAGCTAAGTCTCCCACCCTTGCTCCTTGTTTGCATCACAGTCAGTCTTGTGCCTGGCTATTTACTTTGCTGGTCCAGATGTTATCCTGCAGACTGAGGACCTGATTACTCTGGATTTGCCAGCTGATCACTGCACAGTGGTTAACCTTGATTGCTGTTTGCAGATCTAATCTCAGCTTGTTGACTCAGTTTTCTGTCCTGACCTTGGTCATATCTTGTCCCTATGGACCTTTCTTTCTTGCTCAGGTAGGGCAGGATGGGACCCTTGCTAGTGACACCACTGCTGGTGCTGCTGATGGCACCATGAGGGACTCCTGACTCCTCTTCCCTTAGGGAACTATTTGCTCTTGCTGTTACCAACCTTGGGATTATACATATTTCACACAAACACCATTACCAGCCCCCTCCAAAGCAACTTATGCAGCAAGATATAAAACACTTAGGAACAAGTTTGTTTCGGAAAACCTCAAGCAGTAGAGACAATATTCTGATCTTATTTTTAGCCTTGCTTTAGCTCAGTGCTGTGTTAGTTTTCTCTTTAAAACAGATTCTCTTTCATCCAAAGCTGATAAAAGTTCTACAGTTCTAAATGTTTGTCCTAAAAGTCTTTGGAGACATTAGGTCTAGTATGACACACATTGAGTGAGTGTCCTTCCAGGTGAAACAAATGAAAAACCATAATAGTGGTGGGACAAAGTGTGAAGTCTTTAAGGGAAACACCATCTTTTTGTCATATATATATATGTAAATATTTTCAATGTGCGTTTGAACTGCCTATGTATTTACATAAGTTTAAATTTGAGGGAATAAAATATCTTCTGAAATTCCTCTCTTACAAGTAAAAATTATTGAGAACTATTATTATGCAATATTCTATACAAAATAGTAACTCCTTTATAGTGTACATTCAAAAATGTGGAACTAGGAATTAAATTGATCATAAAACTGAAATAAAATAGTCTAGATTTCACTACTTTTAGATGGAATGGTATTTCCCAACATCAATATTAACATTAGCTGTTGCAAGCATTGAACAATTATACATATTTAAAACAGTTGTTTCATTAATGCCTTGACAATAGTTAGGAAACAACATAGTATTTTCCTTTCAGCTGTGTAATAATGAATTTCTCTCAGAAATAGAGCAACACTGTGACTCAAGGCATCACTAACCTTTGAGATGAAAACTGGACATTTCAATTGAATTTTAATTGCTTTCTCAACAGGAAATATTGGGATGTGGAGAGCTATGAGTTGCTCTTTAAGAAAGGAGACACCTACAGCCTTGCTGAGACAAATATTTCACGAGTTATTATAAGTGATAGTACAATATTTTTCTGATATCTCTGAAGCAGTCATCTTGCTGCCACGTAGTCTTTACTGACAAGAAAGTCCCCAACTTTCTGCCTATAATTTATGACAGAATTATTTTCTGATCATTTCCAAATAACATGGTGGTTTACTTCAGGCAGTCATGAGAAAGTAAAATCCTGTGAAAACTACAGTAAACTTCAAAGCTTACTGTTACTTTACTATCTCAATAAATCTCTTTTTCTGCTCACACAAATCAAAAGACTTTTTAGGGTGTGTACTCATAATGGAATGATTTCAGCACTGACACTGTCAGTCACAATCTGTCTTGAAAGTGTAACCTGACAGAACTGAAAATTGCAGAATACCTAGGTTTAATATAAGACCATGGTAGGCTGTGAACTACGAATCTTGGCAAATTTGTACAACAGTTCCCTGGTGATGGGATATATTTAGCTATCAATCAGTCTTTTGCAAAATTCATTGATTAAAATGCTCTTTAGATAAAATGACTATATATATAATGTATAAACATCAGCATGAGGCTCTTCAGGCAGGTAGAATAATAGAGCTTTTTTGCAGTTATATATTGAAAAAAAATAGCAGTTCAGTGGCAGTTTAAATCTTTTCTAGATGGAAATTTAGAGGGTTTTTTTTTTTAAAGGTAATACATAAATGTAAACTATATTTATCTGAGCTAAAGTATGCAGGGCTTGATCTGAGAAAAACAGAATGTCTGAGCTTGTTTCTGAAGGCCATGAACTTTATTCATGCAGTTTGCTTTAGCTACCTAGGAGTGTCTTGGGGGAGTAGAGAGCTAAAGTACATCCAGCTCCTTGCATTACAAATATACTCATAAGTCAGAGGTACCAGTGGGAACTAAGCACTCATCACTCCTGACTTTTTAAAAAAAAAGGTTTTAATTCAAGTTCTCTGATAACAGTCTCACATTTTTTTCATCTCTGAAATCTAACGAAACATTTTTGTCTTTCCAAAACTACACCACAAGTTATGGAACTCTCAGTATTTTCTCACAACTCATGAGAAGTACCATCAGCGTAAAAAAAAACCTTTTCATGGGCTTAACACCCTAAAACCTATCTGACAAGTCCATTTACAGACAATTTCAAGATTTGCAAGAAAGATCTGTCTTCATACCAAGTACCAAGGCCTGAGAGTATGCATTGAATTCTTTCAATAAACTTTACTAGTGTCCATGACACTTTACTATGCCCATGATACATACATACATACAATTTATATAAAGATTATTGCATAGTTCAAAATATTTTTGTTCCTCACAGAACATTTTCTTAGTAGCATAGCAAGTGCTCAAGCAAAGTACAGAAATCATATAATGCTTTGAGCAGCAAAAGTTCAATGTGTTACCTGCCATGTGTTTTCAGTCACATCGCTATAGAAAGCAATTTTTTGTATTTCTGTTTCTATTTTTTTTTTTTAATCAAAGAACAGTATTTCTTTAGGTAAAATTTACACTTGAAGATTAATCAAACCTTATATTAATAAAGAATACTCTGAACAGTTTTGATCCAGTCAATGTCTTCCCTTTATTTGTTGAACATGTGAACTGAATAAGAAGCACTGTATTACACAAAGAACCAGCAAATCAGCCTGATCCAGAGAAATTCAAAGTATTACCAGCTGTTTCTTAGATCTGTGAAAATGAAATTATTTGATTTCTTTAAAAGGGAAGAGTTTTTTTACAATGTTCTCTGTGCAGGTTTTACAGTTCAACTGAAAGACACATACCACAGTTCTTAGGATTTTAAAGGAAAAAAGAATGTAAAAGGGAAAAAATGAGAAGTGATTTTGGTTTTGTTCATATTTTGTTCTTCAGTGAAGAAAAATCGTAAATATATTTTTAGTTAACTAAAATATTTTGTTTGCCTCATAATGAAACACTTTGTTTGCTAACTTTGATAAATTTGGTTTTCATTTTACATAAGTTTTTAAAGTAATTTTTTGAAGGATATCACCTTTAAACACACCTATACTCCTATATTTTAAAGTGAAATTTACAAAAAATCGAAAAGAAAAAAGATCAACTTTTTGTTTTCTGAGACCTGAGGCTTGTTTTAAGTGTGTATTTTTGTAGTTCATCATAAATTTCTTTTTTTAATTAATTTACTGTTTCCTGGGGAAAAAATGTTATCCTACTTGTCACCAGGAAGAACAAGTTAAAAAAAAAAAAGAAAATTGTTTTCTCAGCTTGATCAGTTCCTTTTTTCTTTTCTTGTAGCTAAGCAAAACACAGAGGACAGAATGGGGACAAGCACTTGTGGCTGAGGATCACTGGGTTTTCATAGTTAAAGAAGCATTCATGGAAGTTCTGTCCAAATCAGTCAAACTGCTGCTTCCCTGCACAAGGGTACTTAATTTCCTCATTATATACCAAGGTTGTATTTTGGGACTTTTCACCTCTTCTCTGTCACGACATGTCTCAATTCCCCAATGGATGCAGCTTCCTGTCTTTACTGACCATGCATAAAAACATTTTTCTCATTGGTGGTACTTTCAAGCACACAGCCTGTTTTGTGAGTACACTCACAGTGAGGTATCTGTCATTCTGTCCATGTTCATTACAATTTTCTGTGTTCTTCTAGGAAATGCAATGGACCTGGTAGTTGGGAGAATCCTGCACAACATTGAATGGCTTATGGCTTCAGAATGTTGTTACAAGTCCACAAGTCCATGAATCATACTGATTTTTTTTTTTTTCCTAGAACTATAATTGTTTTCCAGAGGAAAATAATTACTAGTCTTGAAGAAACTGTGAACCAAAGAAATTGTCTCCATTCCAGAAGTAGTTGTATCACTTTAGCTGTATTAATAGCATCAAGAAATGCAATTTATACAGTTCTAGTGTACAAATAGATAATTAGAGACCTAAGATAATAACAGTTTAAGGATCAGCCTCAACATGCTTTATCATTACATTTAAGTTTTAGTCATGGAATCCCATTTTCTTCCCCAGTAACCTTCAAAGTGAATAGTATTAAAATACTTTATACAAATATCCAAAACAACACAGTCAACAACCCCTTAAGTGAGAAAAAAATCTATTCTTATTGGACCTTTGAAAATGTCTGAAGTTTTTAAAAGCCCACTATAATGACAGTTATGATCATCTCCACCACTGAATTTTGGTTATCAGGATCTCTAGCAGAAGCTTCTGTTTTAAAATAAATTATGTTTTGATTTTTGGGGTTTTTTTTCTCAAGATGTTCTATGCTTTTCATTTATGAGTACTCATTCGTACATCATACTATAACTAAATTCGTAAGTGAAGAAAATGGTACAGTAAGCTATGGAAACAAATGTAAATCATAAAAATTGGGGATTCAACAAAAACTAGTTTGTTCTGTGATTCTGATGGAGGTATGGGGTTTTATTCAATGACACACTTTGGGTTTTTTGGGGGCAAATGAATCCATCACTTCCCTTAAGAAAATACATTGAGCCAGTCCTTTGCTTCCTCTAGCCATTTCCCTTGGTTGTTATGTTTCATAAAGTGCTATTCTAATTTTTTTTTTTTTCATTTTCCCACGCATCTATTGTTATGCCCTTTCCTGCCCTTAGGCATTGCTTTGCCAAGGAGCACATAATTCTACCCCCTTCCTTATTATATAATCTGCTGCAATGCCATTTAAATTCTTATCTGTCAACACCTGTTTTGTAAAGAAAAATATCAACATCCGAGTAGTATATTCTATGTACATTCATATCAAAGTCACATAAATAGACTTATTACCATGTTTTCATGCACATGAAGACAAAAAATAATAACTTCTAATTTCTTTTCACATAGGTGAAACCTTCTTTACAAACCTTGAACTGCATTATTTCTGGAGTCATCTACAGACATCTATTTCTAACCCATACCTGGGAAAATTTTCCCAGTTGGCTCTCACTGTCATTTTCTTTCTCATTCACAACATACCTTCAAATATTCTTCTACTCTTACCAGTATATCTATCACTTGTCAAAGCACTAGCTAAAAATGTTGCTTATTTGCTCTTCCAGCTCATTACTGAAAATGTCAAATAACAAAAATTCAACAGTTGTCACTGTAGTGTCCTCAAGAAGTCTGCATCTTGCTTGCTTGTAATGATTAGCATTTTGTTTGCTGTGCTTTATAAAAATTGTCACATTTCACTTACACATATTTGTTTTGAATCTTCCTTCTGTAATGTAAGTCAGCATCTGTTTTTTTCAATACCTTGATGCTCTTGGTGAGGAGGGAAGACATGCAGACAACCAATATGGTTGATAAAGCAGCTCCGATTTATTAGATCTTATATTGCTCTTTTAGGGGTTTTCTTAGGATTGAATACAGTCATGTTTTGATTGGTTAGCAAGTTTCTTATGTGCTAATTGGTTAATTCTTGATCTCATTTATTTGCATAAATAGTTGTCTTAATATAATTGGTTAAATGCTCATAGTTGCTATAAGCAGATTGGTTATTTTTTGATGCCTATGATTTGCATATGGCTTCTAGCCTAACAGTTTCCAGGGTCCATTCTTGTTCTCAGGAAATTAGAATTACAATGTTTCTTTCTGTACCATTATAATTGCAAGGCATAAGCAAAATGGCAAAGCTCCATTGTTTTTGCTTCATCAGAACCCCATTGTTTTCTGCTCCATGGATGTTGCAATCTACCAACTTGTCTGTGCCTCATCAGTAAGAGTTTCACCTGCACAACATTTCTAATGAATTACTGTCCTGTTCAGACCATTCTCCAACACCTTGATTTAAACCTGGGGCTTATTTCCACAATATAGTAAATACTTTCCATCACCTTAATTTCAAAAGTTAACATTTCTCAGGCTGGGATCTGAATGCCTCCTTTCAGACTTGAGATCAAAATGGAAAAGAACACTGGCTGGTTTCCAACTTTCTATGAAGATTCTTGTATTCCCTTTTCACATTAAATTGTTTCTAGATGATTATTCAGATGAAAAATGAACAACTGTAGATGGACTTCAACTTTCAGAGGAATTCTACTGAAATAAGCAATAAGATGAAAACTAAATCTAAACTACATTGCACTGCCTGACTTACATGGAAATTAAGGGTTAATACTTTATTTTTCTCTTGGTATCTTAAAAACCATTCTAACTGGTTATTTCAGGTGCTTATTTGCTTCAACTGCCACATAATGATCATCAGTGATTGCTGTGGGGCAAAGAATGTTTTCAGAATTAAGTCTACAATATACTCATTGTTTATAAGCAAAATGTTTCAACTGCAGGCATTGAAAAGCAAAAAAGACTATTATGTGTAAATAGGATGGGGTGTCTATGGGCTGATTTTATAGACTGTCTATAGCAAGGTTTCTTACTTTGTGCAACCTCTGGGGTACTCTTCACAGTAGGAAGAGTCGCCAATTTTTACTTTCCAGTTATGGCATTCATTACACAGCAATACTGTTACAGAGCTATAGAAACATAACAAATGAAAATTGCCTCTAGCATTATGAAGATGAGGTTTATAACAAAATACTTTCAAAATTTATATAAGTATTCATTCCCTTGAAAATTTTGCATGTTTTATTTTTATTTGATGATATTTAAAAATAAACTATAAGGTTTGAAAGTGACTGTCCCATAAGATTCATGTGTTTGTTTTGCATGGATTGTGACAAACCAGAGAATATTTAGAGAAATTTTTTTAATGATCTTTGTCAGCCCTAGTATAACCAAAACTGCCTGAAGTCACTGCCATAAGACAAAAAGCTGAGCTGTCTTTCACAAGCAAGGTCTGACAAAACTTAGAGATATCCATGGGGAAGTCATTGAGTTTTTGTACAGAAATGCAAAGGGGGAAAAGTATCTCTGTCTTGTTACTCAGGCTTCCACTTCTCTTTGTTCAAAATAAAAGATCATGTGAACTGTGATTTTTCTGTTAAAAGAAAGACTATAAAAATATGGGAAAGAACAAAGAAGTAGGTGACAACAAAAGTTTAGGCATTAATAATATCCTTGCTCCTTGTGCACAGTACTATGATTGTTCAGTATTCTGTGAAATCATAGGTCTTCACAAGACAGATTACTTGCTTTAAAATATCACATTCTCTTCCACTTCTGTTTCTTCTGAAATTCTTGGGCATAGCTGGAAACTATTATCTACAAGTAAAGCAAACTACATTTTGGGGAGTTTAGTTGCTTGTTTGAGGTTTTTTGTGTGTTTGGGAGTTTTTTTGTTTGTCTGATAGGTCGATTTGGTTCAGTTTTTTTGGTTTGAGGGTTTTTAGGATTTTTTGTGGGGTATTTTTTTTCTGTGTTACTTTTTTTTTTTTGCAGGCACTTTATGTTTTTATTAAAAATATTTTCCTGTTCTAATAGGAAACTGAAAATGCTCTTTAGAATTTTAGAACCTCATTAAAAATTGAGCTAAACTGATTTTTCATTCTAGTAGTGCTGTAGTCATTGCTTTTGCTCTGTCTGATCACAGATCACATTGCTCTTGCTTCTCTTGCATTGACCTGTTTCATCTTCTGAAATGACAAAAAAGCCACCTAGCAACATAGAGCAGTTTTCCATCAGACAAGTCAACTGAACAGTTCAGTTAAGATTCTGGCAGATGTCAGACCAAAAGAAGGAGGCAGACTCCTGTGGTTCCAAGCTAATGCTGAAGGAGATAGCAAAAATAGCATTGTCACCTTCTTCAGGGAAGAACTGCTAAACCTTCTGAGCCACAGCCCACAGAATTCAGCCATCCTTTAGAATGAACAGAAAGCAGGCTGCCTGTCCTTAAACAACTTCAGCAGCTATATTTGCAATCTTGTGATACCACTGTACCTTCTTTAATCACATAGAAGCTGACCAAAAGCAAGTTTTTTAGGAATTTTTTTTATCCTTTGTCATTCCTGAGTGATCTGTATTGGTCTGTACTTCAGTCACCTCTATGTAGATGGCAAAATATCTGCATGAATGGTCTTTGCTGATCTAATACCTGAGATTCTGCAATCCAAGGCTACAGTATTGTATATTTTGATTGCAGAAATAAATTTAAAATGAAGAAATAAAAATTAGTCATCTACAGTGTATAGGTCGAGCCATTGACAGCAATGGTTAGAAATTTTTCAGTGGAGCAGTTATCCAAAGTATAAATTTGCCAAAGTCATTACCAGAGTAAAGGGTAACATTCTGTTAAATTCTCCCATCTTGGAAAAAAAAAAATGTTATCTAGCTGTGAACAAACCTTTATTTTGTAGTATGTATTTCTCAGTCACTGAGGTGAACCGCTTTGGTGCCAGCACAGTCCACCACAGCAGAATACTCTAGCAAAAGACACTGGGGGTTGTCCTGAACCAGGAAACCCTCAGGGGAGTAGACAGATGCCAGGAGCCTGCAGCTCACATCGTAGCAGCTGACAAGACACGGGCAGGACCAGGAGCAGGGATGGGGGTCAGGCCCCCCAAATACAAAAGAAGGCCCTAGGGGAGCAGTGGTGCCCAAGGCAGGCAGGATGTAGCTATCAGGGCAGAGGGGTGTGCAGGAAGGGTTCTGAAACTGTCAGATTGACCAGGGAGCAATGGTAACCACCTGGCAGAAGCCACAGCCTCTCTAAGCTTGGCACCCCCTACAATTGATGCAGTTTTGCAGACATCTTGATGCCAAGTGCAGGGTGATCCCTGCTCTTACACCAGGACAGGCTGGCAGCCATGAGCACCCCTGTGGGAGTTGTGTCCAGGTACAGGAACTCCTCTGGTCAGTGACAGAGCTCCAGGAGCAGGTAAGTAGGTTCAGGAGTACCAGGGAGTCTGAAAGAGTGATAGACTATTTGAATCACACCCTACCTTCCCTGGGACAAACCTATCAGGTAGACATGATGTGGAGGGTTCTCTATCCTCTCTCTATGTGATAGAACATGGTGCCTCAGTGGAGGAGGGGAATGGCAAAATGTTCCTGTTTAGCTCAGAAGTTACATCTCCTCCACGACTCTCCTGCCCTTCCAGGTGTTCTTGCATAACAAGTATAAGGTTCTTCAAATGGAACCAAACAATTACAAGAATGGTGGTTCATCAGGCATGGAAGTGTCGCTGGGGTTAAGCCAGCCTTACAGCCCACACAAAAAAACACTTTCGTACATTAAAAAAGAAGAGTCATTGTCATAGGATACTCTTCTGAGGGACATAGGAGGCCCAGTGTGCCTTAGACCCACTTTTGGGCTAAATGAGTGATGAGAAAACTTCCTAACCTGGTATGACCTTCAGCTGATCCATTGTTGATCTCTCAGGGAGTTATAATAAGAAGTCCAAGGACAATCAAGAGAGTTATCAGGGCCTTGGGATAACCCATTAAGGAGTCAGGAATTCAAGTAGCATTCTCCTCTATCATTGCAGCTGTGGGAAATGATAAGGGAAGAAACAGGCAGACTCAACTAATCTATACCTGGCTCCATCACTGATTTCTTTGGAAAAAAATTAGGGGTTTTTCATAATGGGTCAGTGTACACAGCATTAGTTCTATGTGCAGCAGATGGGAAGCGCCTTTCTCAGAGGGGAAAACGTGTATTCACAGACAAGTTAGAAGGGATCAAAAAGGGGGCTTTAAGCTAGTTTTGAATGGGAAAGGGATAAAACCAGGCTCACTGGATGTAAGTCATGGGTGCCATGGCAATGTTTGAGGGATGATGTGCTATCAAGGTCTGTGACTGCTGAACCATGTTCTGCTGAGTGCACTGGAGCACATTTGAAATATCTCTACATTAATGCACACAGTATGACAAATAAACAAGTGGAGCTTGAATCTTTGGCCCTGTCACAGAGCTGTGACACTATAGGCATAAGCACAATTTTTTGGGAGGAGTGCTGTGATTAGGGCACCATGGTAGATGGTTATAGGATCTTCAAGAGGGATAGACAGTGTGGGCAGGACTGGGAGGTGGTGCTGTATGTGAGGGATTGTGCACTGCTTGCAGCTGGTGATGACAGAGTTGAGATCATCTTGGTTAGGAGGAAGGAAAAAGCCAATAAAGCAGATACTGTGTAGGACTCAACTAACATCCACCCAGCCAGAACTATGACACTGATGAATTATTTTACAAGGAACTAATAGATATCTCTATTTCAGCTGCCCTTATCCTTAGGGGTAATTTTAACTTCCAGGACAATATATAATATTTACTGAGACTCTCATACAGGGAAAACAAACAGATGCAGGAAATCTCTGAAGCATGTTGAAGATAACTTCTTGGTGCAGATATTAAGGGAGCCAACTGGGAAAGATGGCCTCCTAGATTTGTTATTTGTAAAAAGAGAGAGATTCATAGGCAAAGGGGTCTGTTTAGATTGGCTGTCTTGGTAACAGTGACCGTGACAGTTGTGCTTCAAATCATTAGCAACAGAGGAAAGATTTTCTCCGTTATGGTTTCCTTCCAGTTCCAGAAGACAAATTCACTGCTGCTGTATATCTACAAGATATACTGGAAGCCAAACACCATATGCAGCCAAACCACTTAATACCCTTTTCAATCACAAACTATAGCTAGAAATGACCTGCATGTATTCCTTCCATACAGTGATTTGTATAAATAAGAGTGAAAGAATGAAGTATTGAAAAAAAGAAAAAGAGGAAAAAATCTATTTGTACAGCAGAGCTTCATTCAGATGTTTACCTGCCATCTCACTCAGAAAGATCAGGTACAAAAAGCTCTCAGTTCTCAGCAGCAACTGTGAGGTTTGTCAAAAACAGCCAAACAGGAGAGAGCATTTGGTCTGACAAAGTAATACTAATATTCAGAGTTGAGGGTAGATAATAACATGGGAGTGAGAGCATTGGTGCCACATTAGGAATCAGTAATTTATGTAGAAAACTGGAATTTAAAGGTATTTAATCTAAGAAAAAGAAGGGATATAAAAGCTAGCATCCCTCTAATGCAGGAATCTCTCCTGCAGAAGCTGAGAACATTATTGAGACACTGAGCATGTTGAAAAATAAACTTGTAATCTGGATAGAAAAGAGCAGAGGAATTACTTGAAAGTGATGACAGCATAAGTACATTAAGCATACTTTTCTTTCAATTCCACTACTTTCATCTTTATAAATCCTTCGTAAATGTTTTTACTACTTTGGAGTGGGCAATTTTCTCCAGAATCATAATGATAAGTAGGTATCATTCCATACATCCAGAAAGGTAAACTTGCAACTGATAATGCAGGAGTCAGAGACAACTTTTTTTTCCTTCAGGCATTATTCCTGATGAAAATTCTGTGCTTTACTGGAATACAACTGGGAGAGCACATGGATCGGAGAGTTTAGAATAGCACAGAGAAAATTTCTTAAATTGTCACCATCTCAAGTCTCCAGCAGTTTTTCAGTTCAGATTATTTTAGATTCAGATGATTCCTTCACACAGTAAAAGTTGCACGCAAATCTTTGTTTATATTCATCCCATAGATTTGTTTTGCATGCCCAAGTCAGCCCTCTAAAGCATCATGAACATTTTTTTCCTCTCTATGGCCTAATTAATTTCTTTCATTCTCTTTTGCCTAGTTACATAGCCTCAGAAGGACTGAACCATCTGCAAGGCAAGTGTCTTTCTTGGGAAAAAACAGAACATGTCTGAAGTTCCTTGTGCAAGTAGGAAATTAAATCTGGATCTTCTACTGCCTGGCCAACTCTCTGACCAATACACTGTTGAAAAAAAGAAAAGGTAGGGAAAATTTCACATGTCATATTTGAAGAAAGACAAGCCAAATATGTTCTTTGAAATAAATTAAAATAGTAGACAACACCTAGGCCATGTATCCCACATGGAAGATACATCCCCATGGTGTCTAGTGAGGCATGAGAGATGACAACCTGATAAAACCTTAGAACTTCTGTATTAACCAGCTAAAGACAGAGGAAAAATTATAACTTAGGCAATGTGCAAATACCAGCTAGCTCTCACTTCTCGTGAAGTCTATACTGAGACATCTGTCTCTATGTTAACAGGATTCAGGTTTCCATCCTGGATATTGGTACCTAAGACACAGATATTCTGTAACCCAGGGGTCATTCACATCCACAAGAGGGAAGGGAAGAAAGCAAGGCAAGGCAAGGCAAGGCACAGAAAGGGAAACCTCATACCACACCAGTACTTCACTATACAAATGTGCCATCATTTTAAATGCATTCAAAAATTATAGAAATGCTTGAATATGTACAGGGAAGTGACACATAACTCCATATGAGACATGGGTATTATTTATTTAGTGAAAGAAGGGAACTTTTATCGTTTTATCAAAGGATTTATTTACGTTGCAGGTGAACAAATTTGCTGAAAAACTCCCACAAAAATATTTGCATTTTCCTATTACTGCTTTCAGAGGAACTGTTCTGTGTATGATCTATGTAAAAGCTGAGCATATCGTGATAGAATCTAAGATCAATTTCATGCCATGTTTTAGCTCAGATACAGCCTGAATTTGTAATTTATTCACAGCTAATTTAATGAAACTAAGTATAATTAGGGTCAATCTGTAACTACTAATTTGCTGTTATAGACATTGACATTTTTCTGCGTTTCTGTGAACAGCTTTGTATAGGAAATATTAATCTCAGTGGTAGATATTAGTAAGATACTGTGTTATTGCACAATAAATGTGACAAAATGAGCTGTCGTCACATAAGAAAAATATGTCATTAGCCACAAACATAACACTTAATGGAAGACAGTGTAATGATAGAAATATAGTCAAATACTGCATAATTAAGTAATATAATCACTAATTTTAGCAGAAGGCTCTTTTAAATAGAAGACAAAGTATATTGAGGAGAGGAAGAGAAACAGAAGAGAGAGAGAAGACTGCTAGGCATAGAAATGAAGACAAGTTAGCTTTGAAATATTTCCCATCACCATAATACTGAAATTCCAGGCAAATTATGTTCTATAACTGAGTAAAAAACGCAATAAATTAAATGTTTGCTCTTGTTTCTGTATTAGCACTTTTCATATGTATTAGCTCCTTCTAGATGAGAATCTTTAAATGCCATGTCAATGTCTTAATTAACTAATGTTTGGGAAACTATCATTGACCTCTAACACCTAGAATAAGAATTATGCTGTCACATGCTAGCAACTGCACACTTTTAAATACAGAATTTTCTTCACATTAACATAAATTCCCTTTTAATTCTCCTGTGGAAAGCTATAAATTCTCTTCATTTTATAAGTTGGTTTTGTTTTTTTTTATTTGCTTATGATATCATAGTATAATTAAATTGAAATACAAAATATTTCTCCACAAATTTTTTATCACTGATAATATCCTCCTTCTAGCCCTGATTCCCATTGGATGGTTAACGTCCTAGTTTCTCATTTGGGTTAATAAAAACCTGTATACTTATATTTTGTTTATCTGTTCAGCATTCTAGAGTGTCTTACTTCTAATTCCAAAAAGTCTGCATCTGATAAATCTCTAGGTTTCTTACAGCAATGTCCATTCCTGCCTAAATGTTCTGAATGTTTTGAACACAAAACCCTACTTTATGAAATTCTCCATAGTTATTAATGGAAAGCATGTTGCTATTAAGCCACTTATTTGGGCTATATTAAAACAAAAGAATTTGTAAGGGAGTTCTAAGTTCTCAGACAGTGTTCTAATAACCTATTTTATATCAGAAACTTCAAATGTGTGTCAGGATGCAGGAAAAAAAATTTCATTTAGTAAGATTATGTTTGTACTGTGGGTATATTTCTTGCTTTCACAGGAAAAAAAAAACAAACAACAAACTATCACTGACTTCTATATGAGCTATTTACCCCATAACCATGACTTAGGGAGGATCAGTAAAGCACTAGTTAAAATGTACTTTACCCAATATTGTTGTTATTTTGAACATATGCTTGTTGGATATAGAAGAATATACACTACGGAGAAATTTCTTTCCTATCATTGGTAAATAAAATTTAGGAGATGAGAATTTTCATATGAATTGGTTTTTATCTGAACATTCTTTATTTCAGCAGAAGTTCCAGGAAAGGAGGGCATACATTTTTGATAGAGCATGGCAGAATATAGATAAACACAAAATATGTATCAGTTGGCCAGTATAATTCATACTGCTTTCTAAAATTTCTGAGGAATTTGAGAGCTTGTGTATCTTTGAAACTTTAGAATTTCTTTCACAATGTCAAAAACCTCATCTACCAGTTGAAGTCCACTGGAAGCATGTTAGACTACAGAGAGTTGCTTTTACTCCAACAGTCTGGCTGGTACGCAGAAATTTCAGTCTCTCTGTAAATAGATGACAGGACATTGAGCAGATACCTCCCCCCGTCCCCCCACCCAGTTTGCATTTAATCAAATCAGTTCTGTTCTTTGTTTTTTTTCCCAAAGTATCTTTCTGTTCCCACAAAGTAAATAGTGACTTTAAAAGCTCGTGTCAAATGAATTTGGAGAGCTCTAGGAGACAAAAATTCGACAAGGCAAAGATGTTGAGAAGTATAGACTGACTAATAAGTAGCTGAAATTTATTTGAAAAAACTCCCTCCCTGACTTCTGGAGGTAGCTTGACCTTGGATGGACATCGGTGTCCACCAAAGCCACTCTTTCACTCCCCTCCTCATCTGGAGAGGGGAGAGAAAAGATTATGAAAGGTTCAATGATTAAGACAAGGACAGGGAACGATCACTCACTGATTACTGTCACAGGACAAACAGACTCAACTTGAGGAAAATATGTTAATTAACTACCAATCAAAACAGAGTAGGAAAACAAGAAACAAAACTAAATGTTAGAACACTCATTTCTTCCTGGGTTTAACCTTAATACTGAATCAGTATTTCCTGTCCCCCAGTGGCAAGGGCGCTGAGGAATGGAGCTTAGAGTCAGTTAATCACATTTTATCTGCAACTTTTTGCTCCTTCAGTGAGAGAAGTCTCTCCCCTGCCCCAATGTGGGGTGCCTCTCATGGGCTGCACTTCTTCATGAACTGCTCCATCATGAGTCCCTTCCACAGGCAGGGTACCTCTCCAGTGTGAGAATCCCATGGAGACCTTCAGGAATAGCCTGCTTCAGTATGGTTTCCCCACAGGGTCTCCAAGAAAACCTGTTCTTGCATGGATTTCTTTCTTCGCAGATCTATGGATCTCTGCTCAACCACGGATGCACATGGGTTGGAGGGACACAGCTGCCTCCCCATGGTCTGAAGAAGAATCTCACCTCCAGCAGCTGAAACATCTCCTCCCTTTCCTTATTCAGTGACTTTGTTGTCTGCAAGGTCATTTCTCTCACATATTCTCACTCCTCTTTTCTCTGGCTGCAATGGCTTCTGAGATGTAACATTTTTTTCTTTTGCTTCTGAAATACCTTATCCCAGAGACACCACCATGCATCCCTGACAAACTCAGCCTTGGCCAGCAGCCTATTGCTTGGTCTATCTTGGACCCCATTGGTATTGTCTCCATTGGACATAGGAGAAGCTTCTGACAACTTCTCATAGAATCCACCTCTGTAGCTCCCTTGCTACTGAAACCTTGCCAAGCAAACTCAGTATATTTTTTGCCACATTCTTTTTTGTTATGGCATCATGGCAAGCTTACATTTGTTATGCCACTACCAGAACAGGCATTTTGGAATACATTATTTAATTCATAACAGATTTAATATTACTAACACTTTACTAAACTTTACTAATTATTCAATAACCTCATTGACCTCACATAGGAAAAAAAAAAAAAAAGAAAGCAGACAGTGTCAATCAAAAAAAAAAAAGTTAATGAACACACGTCCTACACTTGTTTGGAAAAAATGTCAAGTACAAAAATAGTCTCAATAGAATAGTACTGTTGTCAGATCATTCATTTATTAAATTGACTCTTGGGAAAAAAAAATTACATAGCATGAGTAAAACTAGCAGAGGTATTTCCAAGTTTCTAAGAGAGAGGATCTTACTTGTATCTCTTGCTACAATTTTTGGAGGATGGCATGATGAGCAGAAATGTAAGGCAAACCTAAACAAATGTCATTCGAACCTGAGCAAACTAAAGGGAAAGAATTCCATCAATAAGAGTTGTATTTAATAGAGCACAAAAATTCTCAGAAGAATGTTAAAAAGGAGTTTTCTTGAGACTCTCTGCTTTCTCCAAAGCCATTGGAAAATACCGTTTTTAGTTGTATAATTGCATCTTAGAATCTGGCCTTTGCATCTCCACTAATATTTACATATGCTTTTGAACACTTCACATTCATGACCTGTATTGTCACTTGCACATAAAACGTTTCCATCTGAGCACTGAGAAGTGTGTTTACTCTGCCAGTGTCAAGTAAAGCACAAAAATTAGAGACAAAACTTACTCTTTCCTCTCCCCAGTCTGAATTTCCCTTATTTTCACAGCAGGGAATGCTTTTGAAATGGTTCCCAGGAGGTGACTGTCTTTGGGGGGGGGGGGCGGGGTGGCTCACATACCTGCCACTGCTGTCCCCAGCACTGCAGTTCCCTCTGTCCCCCATCTCCAACAAACCTCGGACTGACAACATGACTGCTCTGACCTGCAACTCCCTGAGGAGCTCCAGCTCCTTGCTGAAAATGCATGCCCTGCCTGAAATGAAGTGCTCTGCCTAGATGAGAGTCTGTGGCACATAGCAGGTTATCTCCAGCACTGGTGCCAGGGTTTGCTGGAATCAGTTTCCACTGGATTAGGGAGATTCCGGGTGCATGTGTGCCCCCCACTGCCTGGCGCAATTTTAGTCCCCACCTATTACATCTGTCACAAATTCAACTTCTCACTGATGCAAAATCAGTGCCTGAAGCACAGAAATATAAATATGTGTTTCAGCCTAGAGATAAAAGGTAAATAAATTCATCTGTTAAAGAAAAATAAATGCAGCTTCAGTGAGGGGATCGAGTTAAAAACTAGATGAAGATATCTTGTGATTTCAACCTATGCATGGCTGAAAGAAAAATGCTATTAGATCTCAGTATCTAAAATGTGAGGGAAACTTACATGGTGAATGCAAAATGCCTTCATGTATTTTAAAAATGAATATAAGAATTTCTGTCATGGGCAGTGAAATAAACATAAAATAATGAGATGACAGTACATGAACTGACTACCCATAAAGTAAAAATTAGTGATGGCTAAGAAGAAAACAATAATGACTTGTTACATTCACATAAATCTACACTTAACTCTCATTTGGTAGTGGAAGCAGCCAAGTAGAACTGGATATTAAACTTATGTCAGACAGTTGAGGACAATCTGTGTGAGTTATTCAGTTGCAGTCTGCTTAGATAAATGACATTTAAACTAATTCTGGTTTTGTAGAAGATATTAAAGGAAGGAAAAATAATCATATTTTCTTAGTGTCTTGATTGTTTGTAATAGGAAATATTGCCTTGCTGTTACTAGGAAAGTTCTCCTCAGAAGAAAAGAATGCTCAATACATACCAGATTTTTCAGTAAAGTGTTTCTGGCTGTAGTTGCAAGGGAAGGGCTCTTTTGTACAGCTTCACTATCAAAAGAAAGTCCATATTTTCTGTGGATGCCAGTAAGAACATTTATAACCATATCACACAATTGTACTTTAGTATTGTGGGAAGGTAAAGGAAAAGAGGGAAGACAAGCAATTCTGCCAGGTAAACCTCTTCTCTGACTATTTAGTTCTACTAAAATGTCCCACATTGACATTTCAATATAAACCCCCAAACCTTACACACCTGGTATAAATTTTATGTGTTCATTCTGCCCCTCCATCTTTCCATCATTAAAAAGAACTAGTAGCTCAGAACACTAGACAGAAAACATTTTGAAGTATCCAGCCAAATTAAGTTCAAGGAAAAATTAAGCTACCAAAGGCATGCATCAGAAATAAAAGATGCACTGCATTACTGTATTCTAAGCAATGAATTTGTATTGACTGAGTTCAAAATAAGGACATTCTAGTGTCTGTGCTTATAAAATAGAATGCCTATTAAAGTAACTTTCTGTCTTTTGTGCCTTAGTCGGTAACTCTAATCACAGTGAATTTTCCAAGAGAGAAAAAGGAGGCAATGCATCTTAGACTGACACTAGGTTCTGCTGCATAAGAAAGACAGATTATTTTAAAATATACATTGAAAGCTGTTTGGCCTCATTGCTTTGTGTTGACTTCCAGAAAGCACCGAACATTTTCCCAATGCTTTTAATAAGGTGTAAGCATACTGAGTGGGTTTTAATAGCAGGTAAATGGACCACATTAAATGAAATTTTAAGAGCTCAAGCTAAAGAAACATTTAAAAGTGCCATATTTTAAATGGCATATAGTTCTGAAACTATAGCTTTTGATCTGCAGCAAGCATCTTGATTCATGAACAATTCCTGTGCCCAGCGCGGTGCCCCAGTGGTGTTGGCAGTGCCAGGCAGAGCTGAGCCCCTGAGCCCCGGGGAAAGGCTGGGCAAGGGAGGGGAACACGGGCTGAGCCAGGGGAACCGAGCGGGAAACAGCGCTGCGAGCCCCGAGGGGACAGCGGGAGCAGGGCCGGGGGCAGCACAGAGCCGGCAGCGATGGCCCCGCGGGCCGGGACAGAGCCCGGCGGGACAGAGGGACGTGCCCGGGGGGGAGCTGCAGCCCATGGAGAGCCCATGTTGGAATTATTTCGTCCTATTGAATTTTGGTGAAAAACTGTTGGAGTAGCTCAGGCAAGCTTGCATAAACAACAATAAAAATCTTTACTGCAAAAAATGACAATGAACAACTTTGATAATACTTGCCATAAAAAAGTAAACTAGGCTGCAGTACCTGTTCTGTTCTGGACCAGAAGCACAAAGACAACATTTTAACACCCTTAGTAGAACATCAGATGCTTTATTTTATGTCTTTCCAGTAAATGTAGCTTGATCATTAAGTCCTTAAATATACTGAGAAATAGATTTATTTCTTTATCTTTTATTTTTGAGCTTGATTTTCTTGAAAACCATGACCATGTATTAAACAGATATCTAACAAGAAAAGTTCTCCCTTTTCTTCCAGCAATGATCTGTTACCTGAAATTCTGTAGAACTGAAGATTATAAGAAAAAGATTCTTCTGCCTAATTTAATCAGTAACATATAGTATTCCCTAAAACCACCAATGTCTTTCCACTGAACTTAACAAAAGCATTGAATATAAAGCTGAGATGTAGTACCCTATGATGTTTCCATGCAATTTTTCTTTTTTCTTATCCTTTTTTTACATCATTTACTTGGAAATTTTTCTCCTTCTATTTCTTTTTTTCCTAAACCTGTGCCCTTCTTATATCCCTCCTTTCCAGTTTTTTTTTTTTCCTGTAGCTGTCGGACATAAACAAGTTCATCCTACAGCTCACCCTTCTATTTTTCTGGCTTATAATATAAGGGCTGGTGGAATTCTAATATGCTTGGTATCAGGCAGGGGCATTATTCTCACAACATTAGAAACAGGGTTTGATCTTTTTTCATGTCATATTTGCTTCACAGTAATACTACAGTAAAGAGTAGGAAGATATTTTAATTGGTGGAAGCAAAACATCAGACCTCATTCATTTAATTAATATTTTTTGTTTCTTTCCATTGTTGCAGTACAAAAATTGTACACAAGGAAGTCTTTCTTTGCACAAAAATGAATTCTAGACACTACATCAGAGTAAGAATAATAAATGAAATTATTCATTGCACAACAAAGCTGGTATAACATCCTTGCTAATCTCTCAAGTTAAGAGGAAATATTTTTTCTTCCCGCACACTGAAACATGAAATATGTGACCTTTAAAAGCATTGACAGATGCTTTAAAAGGGGAAAATAGTGGGTGTAATGTGTAAAGTATGTTTTGCTGATAGAATTGCTTTTTATATTGTGCAATCTGTCACAATCACACTAAGATGGTTGAAAGAAATCGGTGCAGCATTTCTGCTGGAAAATGCTGTTTTGTCAACATTTGTCACCATGTACAAAGGAAAACAAAGGGAAAGAAGTAAAAATATTCCAATTTTTTCAATTCCTGGGTTATTCTAATAATTAATTAGTTTAATGTTGAATACATATGCTAAAATATATTTTGACATTGCTGAAATTAAGAATTTAATTTTTACCCCTGTCAAATTACTTTTGAACTTTAGATCTGTGTTAAATTAAACACAGTTTAGGCTAGATTTTTATTTCTTTCATTTCACCAGTTAAATATAAGGAAAAATCCAGCAAGATGACTGCCTGCTCTCGCTTTGCACTGGTCTGTCTAGAGCAATTTTCAGGAGTAATACATTTCATATCCTGGGCCTATAAGTTCTCAGCTTGGACAGTGTCTCACAAAAGCCAGGTACCTGAAGAGGGGACAGAGGGAGATGTTTTAGACTTCTCCACCAAGACTTAATAACTGTTTCTGTTTAGAGCAGAGACAGTCAACACATAATGTGAATCTTCTCATTTTGTAAAATGATTGCAAATGACAATAACAGGTATTTGCAACAAAGGAGATTTAGTTTGTCTATTAACATCATCTCAAGATGAGCAACCATAAGGTGCCACTTATGAACAAGTCAACTAAAGTTTACAGCTTAGTAAGTCAAAAATTCACTTTAATTTCCCTGACTCTGCTTCAGCATGGGATGGTGAATTAAGTCTTTAAAGCCTACAAAATACTGTGTGTCTTACTGTAGAAAAATTATTTTTGAATGTGGGAAATCTTCTATTTTCATCTTTCCACTCTCTGGAGTACTCAAAGCCTGGCACTGATACTATCATGCCTATTGCTTGGTGGTAGAAACAAGAGCAGCAGAAGTCAGACATATTTGCTGATTAAGTCAATACCTGAAGGAACTCTGTGCAAGTATCCACCCCAATGAATCATTTCATTACTTCTTTTACAGAGAGAGATTTTTAGTTTAATTTCTAGTTTGTAATTTAAAATTTATTTTCCTAAGATTTTGGTTGCTTTAATCTGAAGTAGAAGTTCTATTCTTTTAGATTTTTCTATGAATTCTTCAATATCTTTAAAGAAACAAGTTGAAAAAATCTGTGAGCCTGTGTTAGTGTCTCTGAAGTTCAGTTGAAGTGTGTGTGCTCCTAGCTCAAATCACCAAGTTTTTATGACCTCACTTTCTCCTGATTCCATGAAAAAAGAAAAATATACAGTTTTCTGTCTTAGCTGGATGTGAAACTGGTTGTTCTTCTTTCACTTGTTTAGGTAGTTTGCAAACGTATAATCTACTGATAGATGTGCATGCACTAGTACATACATTTGTTTTACCTACTTACAAGTTTCAGTGACTTTCACTGTAGAAGTGTTATGAATGAATCTGCAAAGTTACTTAAGTTCTTGTTGTAAGAGTTATAAGTTATTACAGTTTATAAAGTTTGTAAATAAAAGCTTTTATGTTTTGTATTATACATTGTAAATTACCTGAATTCCCTGTTGTATTCCCCCCCCCCTATTCCACCGGGAGTACCGCCACTGCTTCCTGGAATGCCTGCCACCCGGGGAGGAGAAGCCGGCATGCTTTGCGGGTATGCAAATTAAAAGACGAGGTGCTAACACACAAAGAAACACCCTAGAAACAACGAATTAACTTGAAATAAAGCGAAACAAACTGCTCCTAGCACCGAGGAAACTAGCCAGCAACCCTCCCAGGACATTTTTCACCTAAGGTCCCTCGCCGTCACCTGACTGGGAGTAGAAGCAGAAGACCCCCTGAGACCGCGAGCCGTAAAATCGACATCCTGGGGACCCACGTGAGGACGGAAGCCCCAGCTCTGCCTCAGGGCAAAGCTGCCTGCACTCCTCCTCCTCTGCGGCGTCCAGAGAGCGGTGGCACCGGCACCTCCCTCTTCCCAAGCTGAAATCACTTAATAAAGGCCATTTCAAAGGAGCTGGTCTCCTGGCCCTCTTTTTCATTCCCATCAGAAGGGAGTTTTAATCCCTCTTTCCCGGTCCAGTTTCACAGGGAATATTCTAAGAGCTAAGAAGTCTACTTCAAGTTTTATGAACTACTCTATTACTTTTTAAAAAATGTGACTCAATTTCCATTTACAGTATGACCTTAAAGTATTCTCAGAACCTTTCATGTGTGTTAGAGAAATGTCTTTTTCTTAATGGATTCTGAAGAAGTAATGCATCTTTTCCTGAAATTGTTTAATTGTTTCAATAAATCATAGAATCATAGCATGGTTTGGGTTGGAAGGGACCTTTAAGATTGTCTAGTTCTAACATCCCCACCATGAGCAAGGACACATTCTACTAAATCAGGTTTCTCAGGGCCCCATCCAACCTGGCCTGATTTACGTGTATTTATAAACAGTCATTTAATTCCAATAAATATACAGACATGAATCTGAAAAGTGACTAGAAAGTTTAACATTTATAGCTGATATAATGAGTAATTCTTAAAAAGTTTTTAAAGGAAAGCTAAAATGGTGTGTTAAATCATAATTTAAAAAATTAATAATTACCTTAAAAACACTTAAATTAATAAAAGGATCTGCAGTCATTTAAGATTCACATCACTATGACATGAAAACTACATTTATTCAAGAGTTTTTTGTATAAGTGATCAGTCGATTCTAGGTGACAAAAAGCCCCCACTTAATTGCTTTCTCAAGCCCTCTCAGCAGGCTGGGGGAGAGAATTGGAAGAGCAATGAGCAGTACAAGCTCATTGTCAAGATGAAAACACTTTAATGTTTGAAGGAAAAACAAAGACAAACAAAGTGATGCTAGAGCAGTCACTCACCACCCAAAGTGATGAGCTCATCCACAAACAACGGCTTCTTTGGAAAAACATGCCTCAGTTTTCTTGCTGAGTATGGTGGGGTATGATAGAGCATATCTCTTTGTTTACTTTGATCACTCTGGTCACCATCCTGCTTGTATCCTGTCCCAAAGTCTTGCCTAGAACCAGCCTACTGGAATGGGAAACACAGGCAACCTTGACTCTGAGCAAGCACAATTCAGCAATACCTAAAACACCAAGTGTGATATCACACTGTTTTGACCACATGTCTAAAGCCCAACACCATATGGATTCCAATAAAGAAAAGAACTCCATCCCAGCCAGACTCAATAGAGAATGACTGATCTTTATTACACAGGAACACTGAAAATATATGCTGCTAAAGCATATATCCTAGCCCCATAAAATATTGTGCAAGAATTTTAAAGTTGCCATTTGGCAATTTGTATTCGACAGTTGGCAATGCAATTTGAATCCTGCCCAAACCGTCTACTTCACACTTCTCTTCATTTTCTTATTTTTTTAAGGATACTACTATTATGAAAATAAATCTATTCCACCTGGGTTAACATGAAGTGATTGAGAGTAATATTTGAATAAAATCTAATTTAAAAAAAAGTAGAGAATTAGTTATGTTCTGGTTGAAATTGAGCCAGAAATATGTACCAAGTAAGTGAGAAAGTTATGCATTTCGCAAACAGTATAATAGATTGGAAAAGACAGAGGAGTAAGCTATAATTTCTATCAACAATATATTCCTATTTTTAAAAATAGAAACTAAAAATAAAAAGTTAAAAAAATATGAGTTTTAGAAAAAATGTAACTTTGTGCAAGTTTTGATATCAGTAGAATGAAATTACTTGTCAATCACGTAGTAATTTTTGATCCATGTTTGGATATATACATACTATAACGATGCATTATTATTTTAGCACATTAGGCATCCCTCAATGACTTTTATCTGCCCTTACTGTCATGGGTTGCAGTGTAAAATATAATCAGGGGTGTATTATTCTATTACCATCCGTTAGAAATGGGATGGGGGGTAGTGATGTGATCTTCTGTTGATAAGCCAGCTTATAAGAAACCAACAAGAGCAGTTTCCTTATCTCCTCCATGGCCCATCCTGCCTCCAGGGATAGGTCTTCTGCTAATGGGCCATTGAGTCCACTGATAAACTTCCATCATCCCATTGGGAAATGCTC
The DNA here is from genome assembly GCA_013397245.1 of Thryothorus ludovicianus. Lineage (NCBI taxonomy): Eukaryota > Metazoa > Chordata > Aves > Passeriformes > Certhiidae > Thryothorus > Thryothorus ludovicianus. The sequence goes on along the minus strand of VZTB01012203.1, from coordinate 140,874 downwards.
CAGCCTGGGGGAGGAGCCAAGCCCCTCTACCTGGATAAAAACCGAGACTTGGAACACCAAGGCAGCCTTTTCCACTGGACTCCCAGAGGAAGAACAGGCCCATCCATCACCACTGGACCTTCAGCAGAGGGCTGCACCTTTCTCCAGGATCACTGCTTCAACAGAGCCACAACTGCTACTCCAGGCGGACTGCAATCACCATTGTAAGTAGACTGCTGCCAACACCCTGACCAACAGGGTGTCAGGTTGTATTCTGACTTTGTCAGTGATTTTCTTTTTCCTTATTGCATGTATTTCCTTTTTGGTTTTATTTTCCCTTTTTCTAATAAATTGTATTTCTGACTTGGAGTGTCCAACTGGTTTTGCTTCTCAAAGCAGGACACTTACTTATTCATACTTTTATCTGTTTTCAATTTTCAGGATTTTTTTGTATATCCTTGTTCCTTTTTCTAGTATAAGAATGGACAAACAAAAGTTTTAATCCTCCAAAGCACTTGACACCCTAATTTTTCTTTTAAGGAAAACAGGTAATTAGAACTACTTTGTAAGACCCCAAGTTAGCGGAAAACAACACAGACCTTCAATAAAAGATTTTCCAAAAATAAATTTCTCTTTTATTTGAAAAAGTCTTAGAATATTTGTAGAAGGAATTTTAATAAAAGCATTTACTAGATGTTAAACTGAGGTGGACATCTATGAGTACAGAAGGTAGTCCTTTGTGAAAATGTTTTTGTCCTCTGATAAGTGTCCCTAGCATTATTACTTTTTGATCATGCCTCAAGTGAAATGTTACACTCTGAAAACAAATACCTTATAAATTGACTTGGGAGATATGATTATAATTGTGCCAACTGCTGTCTTGTTCTTGAAAATGACAGTTGTGTGACTTTTCTATTTTCATATGAAAATAGTCTTTTAATTTATGACCTGACACCTGCACTGTATTTGTAACAAACAATGAAATAATTTAATATACTTTACAAAGCACAAAGGATGTTAGTGCTAGTTCTATTAGTTTCAAAGCACAGAGTTTATAAGAAGTAAAAAAAAATGAGGCGAATTATAAAACTACACTGTGAAGTATATGCACAGGGTAATAAATGTGGATTTCATTCAAAGCAGTATTTTTCCTGACATATTGCTGTTTCATTAGAAAAAAATAAAGAAGAAAAGTTTTGGAAAATCTTTAGTAAGCTTGTTCATCTTACTGGCTAAAGGATGCAATACAAAACATAGATACATGGTTGTTTCTCTCTTAGCATGAAAACAGATGTTTTAATTCACTGAGGGAATAGATAGAATAGTTAAAAACCATTACACATTGGTCAATTTTACCCCTTTACAAGTCCCAACTATCGAGCTACATGATCTCAGGGAAGTAAATGAAATTCTATTGGTTTAGACGTAGAGTGTTTTATTATGTTTTAATTTAATTCCATTAATTCATTTAAAATGGAATACAAAGTCAGTCCATATTTTTCAGCAAGAAGTTGTAACAGCACGAAACAGGAGCAAAAGTAATTTTATGCATCACAGCAATGTCACATAAGTTCTGTGTAGCAGCTTGGGCCCAGATTGCACCAGGTGCTACCTCGGGACTTCAGGACGAAAGTCCGGAGGCAGCAAAATAAAATGAGAGATGGGCACGATTGGGTTACCCGAAAAACAAAGGCACATTAATGAGTGAAACAACAAACCAGAGAGAGCAGGAACACAGGATGGGGCGCACCACAAAACGCAAGGGCCAGAGTGTAACAGTAATTTATATAAGGAAGGTTGGGAGTGGAATCTGAGGGAACGGTTCCAATGGGAAACGAGGATTAGGAATATGTAAATTAATGCAGCAAAATACAACCAATCAAGTAAGAGAACAGGGAACTTTCTAGAAACATGACCTTGTATGTGCAGGCTTCTCAACATATTCGACTCCCAGGGGGCAATGCAAGTGGAATCTTGCTCACCCTAACTAAGCACATTTTTTTCACAGCTTTTGGTCAAAACTTTTATAAACCCAAACAGTTCTGTCCAACACTGTGAGTTTTTTCTGGGTACATTTGGTGCAGACATAGTCATGTCACTGAGTGTAGCTGAGGTCTTAAAGCCCAGAGTCGCCAGAGTCATGTGGAGTCTCTGCTGACAGACTCTCTGACCATTGTTACGGAGGCTACATTGAACATCACACCTGGGCCTCTGATCTCAACTTGGGCTCTATCCTGGAGGTGACTCAGAGCTACGATTAAAGGCAGTCTGATCTCCAGCTTTGTCTTTGAGGTGGGCCTTGACCCTACATTGAGTGCGTGTCTGTCAGCCCTGTCCTCATCTGCTCCATATTTTCTCATTCATCTTCTTAGATTAGCCTTAGACCTGAGGCATGAGCTAACCCTGTCTATACAGCTTGAGAGCTGATGGATTCCATCCCCAGCTTGGTGCTTCTTGGGCCCTGTGGGGCTGTGCCTGGTTGGTGAAGGTACTGTCTGATGAGGAACTGGGCTCACTTTTGGCTTCTGGCTTGTCCTTCCTCATGAAGAGTCTCCTGCTACTCCTAAGATAAAACTCCAGCAACAGCTGAGAGGCCTGAGCTGAAACAAAGCTTCACTGCTTCTGGCAGTGGTAGCCAGATCCTCTACTCCTAGGCAGTGGTGCATTGTCTTGTGAGGTGGGCAGTCACTGACCATGAACACCTCCATCTGTGAAGTGGGGTCCACTGTAGTTGGGACAATCAAAATGACACACATTGAAGAACAGGAAAGCATAAAAATCACATGTCTTGCCCTGTGAGCCGAAAATCTCAGTCAGCTGCATGCTGGAGCTGTCGAATGGCAGGAACACAATTTCTTTGTGGTCAGGGCTGCCCTCATTTGCTTCTTCCATGGATTGAGTTTTGTATGCCTACTTTGAGCTCAAGTTACAGTTCATGTGTAACAAATGACTTGAATTTGTAGGGAGGGTTGGATGTTAGTTAAAATCACCTGATATGCAGAGATCTTTCACACAAGTTGTGTGAAATGATCCAATCTGCAGAATCTACATTAAAACAAAGTTTTTTATTATAACATGCTTTGCTGTGTTATTGTAGTAGCAAGGATCCCTAAGCAATTTGCTTGTCTCCATGGAGCTGGGTGACAGCAGTGTTTGTGGGTGAATGTCACAAAAGACATAGGTCACGTATGGAAACATAAATGTTGGAACTGATAATGCATGATAAAGGATTAATTTCACTGCTCTAGTCTTTCTGGTTGTTAAACTAAAGTTGAGAGCTCAACTTTTGGTTTCAGGGTGGCAACAATTATCAAAATGACTTTTATTACTAGACAAAATAATAAAATTATGTGCTACACACTATTTTTCAGCCTTCAAGTCCCAATTTGAAGACTTTGACTTAAAAGTGTCCTTCTAAAACTCTTAGATATTTAAAAAAGATGAATATTATTCTTGTTATGATGATTTCTCAAGAATTCTGGGCAGCTTTTTTCCCCACAGAATTGCAGTTTAATGTGTCAATCAAGTGACAAACTAAGTACCCTATAAATCACTGAGCTGTCATTTTGTCGCATTTTCTGTGGAACACCTTGACTTTTTTTATCGTGAAGAATTTTTCCTTCAAATTTAGAATAAGGTGAAATACTTTTTGTGTAGGTTAATTGCTACACTTGAAAACTTGGGTAATTTGTGGGGCTTTTTTTTAAGTCACTATTAGTTGTATTATTATACTTTTTGTAGAATTAGGAGCTTCTAATGCTGCTCTAAAGATGACTGTTTTCTCATAATGAGGAAGAGTGAGCACTCTTGTGAAGAAGAAACCATTTCAACATCGTCAGTTGACAATCTCAAGCAACAGTCAGTATTGGCTTAAAGGAAATAAAGGAGATAACAAAGCCATGATATTTGTAGAAAATTCTGTCCCTATCTTTCAAACACAAATGTAGATTTTGGGATTGTCTGTATTTAGCTTTTTGACAGACTCTGCTATTAGCAATTGGCTTGTATAAACAAATCTATTTACATTTTCTGAACAGTTGCTTTCTAAAGGACTCCAGTCCAAGTAAACTGTCAGAAGTTTACACTATCATCAACATATGCAAGCTGATGGATATTTCTTCATTTCTTAATAAGTCAGTGAAGTCTCTGAAGAGACTGATTCTGTCCTAACAACAAAAGAGCTTCCTTAAGGCACAATCCACTAAGTTAAATGTGCTATAGGTGCCTAAGGGGAGGTTAAGGAAGTGCACATGAGAACAGAGGTGCTTCACTGCTTCACTGGCAAGAGGAGTTTCTTGCAGATGGGTTTCTTAGCTGTAGCTCCACATCTCAGATCTGGATGAGCCAGAGAGCTTTCTGAACCTGAACTAGAAAGAAATTCAACTCTCATAGCACTTTAAAGTCTGAATACTGTACATCTAAGTTTGAAGCTAACCAAGATCAAACAAAGAGAATATGGAGAAGAGGGCCTGCCTGCCCATACTGAATGTTGGTTACTTAAAATGGGGTTTGATCCTATTCAATTTACAGTAGTATCTGCAGAATTTGATCCATCCAGCCCCTTAGGTTGCATGCTGACAACCTTCTTAAAGACATAATTCTTTCTTTACTATTTGAGTCTCTTCCAAAGCCTACAGTACCTCAGCCTTCATAAGTGTCTCACCTCACTCACCTCATCCACTCACTGCATGTTACCTGTCCTACTGATTTGATTCCCCTTCTGAACGTTCTTGTTTTGTATTACTGCCAGCGAGCTATAGAAGTTGAATGACAGGAATTTTTGACATATTGACCTTTTTGTCTCTACTGCTCCCTATGTTGCTGCTGTGCTCCAAGCTGCATTCCCTGCTTGCTTCAGAACTGCTTTTACTCTTCCTCTTGATTCTATAAATATGACAAATTACAGACTACTTGTGCTCTTGTTGCTAATTTTTATAGAATTTCTCATCTGCTACTTTTGTGCTAAATGATCCTGGTATTAGTGCCTGCTTCTGAATTTCTTTTTTGTGCTTGTGTGTTGTCAAAAAATGAGTGTAGACTTACTATCATTGTATTGCTTTCTTATACTTTACCTTAGCCTGCTATTATTTTATGGAAAAATCCCAACATTCTCCTTCAAGTGAGGTAAACTGCAGGTCTGTTTGATTCAACTGTTTTTCATTAATTCTACTTTGGAGGCTGCTATAATGCTCTCTTCTCAGAACCTTTTTTTTGTGTCACTTTCTTCCGCTGTCCCTGAAGTTTCTTGTTTATCCATTTATGGCTCATTCTGTACCTGAATATACTGACTGGAAATCCAGAGGAACATGGTGTTATGCTGTAAGTCCTTCAGAAATTTCCTTTAAAAAAAATCAAATTTTCCATATATTAATGAATTCTTTTCCTTGCTGAGGCAAAAATTACAGATTTTCTACCATTACTTCTATCTCTTGCTATTTTCACACTATTTGAGTATTTAATCCAGAGTTTTAAGAGATTTCTATAACAAAACTTCTCAAGCACTAAAAAGCATCATTAGTGACACCTGTGTGAATTAACAACTGTAGCTACCTACCACTAACCAGAAGGTGGTAACAATTCCTCAGTGTCTGGCAACAAACGATGCATCTCTGGAAGAAAGCTTTTACTTCAGCAAGATGCCTGGCTTTCTGAAAATCCCTACAATTTAAATAGATTCAGAGCATGTTTGGAATATCATAAAATACAAGGTATTTCAAATGAACTGGGGAATGGCCCAACACCTACTGAACTTTTTCAGCGACCTTTCTCTTATTAGGAAATCTTTATTTTCCCTAACTGTGTCTGTGACAATTATTGAGAAGTACCTGTCAGAAGTAATTGTATGGCTTCTGGCCTTACTAGGTGGGAGATGCTTTTTCATGCCATGACCTCATTGCTTATCAGAATTTCTTGTTGACAGCAGCAGAACTCAGTGGTCAGTCTCTGCTTCTTTCTTTGCCAGGGAGCTTGGCTTAGGCCTGCCACTTTGAGCTTATCAGATATTACCTTTCAATTGGCCTTTAAAAGTGGTTTTCATGTTTACCATGTCAAGATTTTGATTTATATCTAGCTTCACTTTTGCAGTCTGATATAGATATTTCAGTGGTGATATTTTTAAAAAATCTTAAAAATTTTTGTGTTATATAAGGTACTAAATAATACATTTATATTACATACTATTATATGTTTTTATTTTTCAGTATCCCTGCCTTTCTTTAAGACAATTATGTTTTATCTTTAGAGCCATGTCTAAATGTCATGCTTGCTTGTCAGATTTTTGTTTGGTGGGAATCTGGATGCAGTTTAGCTATAGATCATATTTTCTTTCCATAAAGATACGACCATTTTAATGACACGTCCACTGATCTGGACTGGATGGAATAGAATCTGCTATTAAATATTATATCTGTAGAAGTTACATCTGTTAGCTATGCACTTTAATTGTGCAATACCCTCCCAAAATGATCACCCTTCATTTGTGATTTTGCTTTCAGCAAAAATTCACACTCAAAGCAGAAGTTTCTTGTTCTATTTTTTACCTCCCAACATTCAGTCTAGAAAATAAATATGTACATTTCAATTACACTGATAATACCTGACAGATTGTAACATACTCTATCCATTTATATGAACATAATAAAAGACACTTCCTTTTTTTCTAATTATGAAGAAAAGTTTCAAGGCTTTCAAGTCTGCCTTATATTGCAGGATAAGACTGTGAATTCTGAAGAACCTTTCTTCTCTAGTGCTTCCCCTGTTGGAACAGGGTTCCTTTTTGCTGACCAAATGAATATTTGTTAACTGCTTATTTTTTTCTGAGAGAGAACCCTCAGATGGATCTCCTGGGGCACTTCCACTGAGACCTACAAACGAGATTCCTCCTTCCTCTGAGGGATACTATTACGTTACTTATATTACAGAGAGAGAGTGAATGCTGAAGTTACTGTCTGCTGAAGTGTCCAATATAAACAGAATTAGCATCTAGATAGCATTTGCACCTTATTGTCTGTTTATAATGTGTTTATCAGCTTTATCAGCTACAAGTTTATCAGCTGGAGGGCCAAAATTATTTTTGAAACCAAGTGGATCAATGCTACTTGCTCATGTCTTTCATTCTGTTTAAAAGTATGCTGAGACAAATTGTAACAGGACAGATAAGGTTAAAGTTGTGTAATAAAGAAAGTTACATTATGTGATGAGGGATTGTGTACAGGAAACACGCAAGGAGAGGACATAAAAATATGGTAGGGTTTTCTTCATCCCATTTTCTCAGTAACCAATCACTTTTCAAATTTTCCTTCTTTTTCTTGGATGTCTAATATTTATTTTTTTTATTTAATGTAAGATTGCAGTTGATAGCTATGAGGTGAATTACTTCATGTTATTTTGGGGGTTGTTCAGTTTTGATTTTGTTATTTTTTTTCTCTCCTCAAACTCTATTTCTTTGCCTTGCTTAGAATTTTGTTTTTCATTTTCTTTTTTTCCTTTACCTCTGTATCTGACTGCTTGACATATTCTTTGGCTGCTTTATAAGAAAACAGAATGTTAGATCATGGCACTGACATTGCTTATGACTGACAGATACTTGACTTCTTTGTGTTGTGTTATTTTAGTTGGTTCTGTCTAAATTATTATTTTAGCCCTTCTACTTGAACAAGGTGATTCACTGGAATACCATTTCTCTTAATTAATACTATGGCATTAGAGACACAGAAAAACACAGCAATGACACTTGCATTAGGAAAACTATACCTGTCTTCTTATTTTTTATATATGCAGTATCAATTTCATGGCTGCTAATAAGTACACTCTAGAGTCTTAAATTTTTGAATGCTTTTTCTTTGTGTCAGTTTTTAAAAAAGATAAAAGCAAGTTGTTTCAGGCTATAAAATCAGAATCAGTAACATGGAGACAGCAGTCATACACAGTTGTCTGTTGTTCAAGAACTAAGCAGGAGATGCACTTCTGGAAGGGAAATGTTTAATGGGTTGAAAACCACACATAAAATACGGTTTTATTATTATAAATTTATTACAAGCACTTGTCCATTTTCTTATAATACGTTAATTTTAAATCAGTATGCAATGTTCATGTTTACTCTGTTACTTTAAGTCAGTTACCAGGCTATTCTCACATTCTTGTTTCTTTAGAGTACCAAATGGCAATGCATAATTGGACCACTGCTTGTCTGAAATTTGGAAATGCATGAGTTCCAGCCTCATATGAATTGAAAATTTCACAAAACATGCAAACATCTTTTAAACTGAAAATCTGTAGTTTGTGGTTTCTTTTTTTTCTTTTCTTTTCTTTTCTTTTCTTTTCTTTTCTTTTCTTTTCTTTTCTTTTCTTTTCTTTTCTTTTCTTTTCTTTTCTTTTCTTTTCTTTTCTTTTCTTTTCTTTTCTTTTCTTTTCTTTTCTTTTCTTTTCTTTTCTTTTCTTTTCTTTTCTTTTCTTTTCTTCCTCCTTTTCCTTTTCCTTTTTCTTTTACTTCCCTTCCCTAAACTTCCCTATGAGAAAAAGACAAATTCATATAAAATATTTAAGAAACATATTTTGTCATTATTTATTTTAAAGTTTTATAAGTTCTTTTTCTGAATCTTGTGCTTAGTTCAATAAAAGTTGCTGGCTTCCCATTTTGAAGCACCCTTTGAAAAAACCTTGAAGGCATTAATTCTCTCTAATCTTATAATTTCGGGTGACTTGGTGGAGAATCCCATACCTTTAAGAGGATTCATACCTGTTGAAAGCCATGAGTTGTGCAGTGGCAAACGTCTAAGCATAATATTTACTTGAAAGAAAGCTAAGACACTTTCAATTTTCTTGAAGTTTAAGAGTTCATCAGGGCAGAATTATTTCACTGAGAACAGAAATAGAAGAGATGTACTCTGTGATATTCAAGGAAATTCTTTTCTCATTTTCCTTTCAAGACAAGAAACTATCAAGATTGGCAAGAAGACAGTTGACATGATGAGGAAAGCTATAGTAAATTAGAAGCTTCAGAGACCAGAAAACTAATGGTGGGACAATCATATAAAAAGCAAATGGATGTGATGGTCAAGGATTCAAAACAATGAATAACAAGGGTTCTGGAGGAAAGCAACAAGTGGAGCATGCCTGTCAGTACCCACTGATTTCAGAAGGAATGCAGACAATTGGTGAAGCTTCACAGCATGGTGAGAGAGGAAGATTAGGCAGATTCAAACCTCAGCCCTGGACAATATGTATATTTTTTTTTTTATTATTTGTCAGTCCTACAATATAGGAAGCAGGAAAATGGGTAGTTTAGGATAGGATGATTTTTGCTGAATAAATAAGAAAAAACATAGGAAAAGAAGGACCTCAACTAAAGCATTTTGAAACTAAAGTACTTTTTAAAGCTAAAAGAAAGGGTCTTAGCCTAAGCATGGGAAAACTGATCCCTGCCAGCTACAGACAAGGCAGCAAATAAAGTAAATCTATGTCCTAAACCACGGGGAGGGATGAAGAAAAAAAAAAAAATCCTTTATCTTTCATACTTTCAAACCATGAATTTGAGGAACTTTAACTAGATGAAGGAAAAACACATAAACTTCAGAAAATCAGTCAGACATCCCAAAGATTTATGAATTAGAGAAAGAGAGACAGTGCTTGAAGGACACAGAAACTGAGAAAATCCTTGTGTATCCTCAAATTATATACCCAGAGAAGGCTAGGGTTCTAATCAAAATATTTCAATTCTAGAAAGACTCTCCAACCCAGAAATCTGTGTGTGTGAGCAACAGTCCCTCTGAATTGTACAAGTGACAAAGCAGAACTCGACAGGATTCAATCTGCTGGACATCATGCAGGATATGATACACAAAGATAGTGCTGGGAAGCAAGAAGATAAAAGATGTACACAATTTTAATGAGGGGCACCCAGGTGCGCAAAAAGTAGTGCCAGATTATTTTGTAGATACAAATCAGTCCTAGCAGTGTGAGTTGAACATGTCTTTGTTCCCACTGGGATTGAATGCTGGAGATGTCACAGCTCCCTACTTCAGTCTGCTACCGGAGAGGCAGTCAGAAGGAATTGAGTGAGATGAAAAAACTTCAAGATACTTCTGAATTTCAGGAATATGAAAGATAACAAGTTTTGTAGAAGATAAAAAATTATCACTGTGCAGAGAAAATACGCAAAAGAAGAGAATCACTGGGAATTGTGGCAGACTTTGTGCTGAGGTTATGTTTTATATGTTATATGGAGTGAGCAAGAAGATAAGATTTTCTTTCTTTTTTTTTTTTTTGACATTCACATTTTGGGGACTTTGCCTCTGTTACATCACTACATAGCTCTGCAAGGTGTTTCCTTGAAGTGAGAAGATAGAAATTGAGTGGTATATCTGCATGCTGTATTTACACACAGTTTACCTGTGTATCATATGTAATGTTTAATTAAACATAAAGGCTGGAAAAGGGGAAGAAAACTGCCCCCTGGCTTGTCCAAAGGTGTTAACCTGGAGTGAAGTGAAACTATTTGGGTAGAGTCTGTCCCTTGGATTCACTGGGTGTGGAGGTCACTTCTTGCAGAGTTCTGAGAAGAAGTAATAAGAAACAAAAATTACCATCTATTTGGAATAGTGGGACAGTGAATAAAAAGCCAAAGGTGTGATTTCTGTTGCAAGTCAGGAAATCCTGGAAAGCTGTTGTACCTTAGTAAGACGGGAGGAAAAGGCTGGTGTGTATCAGTGGAAGGGAAGTTAAGAAATTGTTTTCAATACCTTTTGTTGTAATCTGTGACATCCCAGATCGATATTTCAGTTATTTGACTTATTTGTCATTGCTTGAAAGATGCTAAAATTAACTGTAGGGATTTAATGCCTCTAGTAGGCTAAGTTTTAGAAAGCAAAGAGAGCACTTTTTGTAAAAGGCAGACCTGAGATTCACAATGCTTCTACTCAAGCTACAAATTTACTAACCTTTGTCCCACAGATGGGCTACAACTGAGAACTTTTGTGTTACCTTGGAATAAAATTCTCTCTCCTGAGTTGTCAAAGTCCAATACTTCTGGTCCAAGCTCTTTTAGATATTCCATGCATGGAGGCTGTAATGTTTAATGTAGAACTTATGTATTTGAAGATATTTCTCATACAGGATTTCTGATTTAGCAGAGCAATGTAAAATATATTGATACTACAATCCAAATAGCAAATGTATGTTACATTTAGCAATATGGCAATTGCAATTTCCTGCTCAATCACAGTGTGACTCCTGCATCAGCCTCTATAAAATGCTTATCATCACAACACTGCATCCACCCTTGTTAGGAAGAAACATATGGGTTGAAGACAGCTCAAACCCATTGTTTTCTTTGACATATTTTTGCTTATTATCTGTTTTTTTTGTATTCTGTGTTGAAATGAATCTTATATTCACCTCACTCCTCTATGATAGCTCAACTAACTCACGGAAATATTCAAACTCTTTAAATGAACTTAAGAAACTACCAGTTGATGCATTCAATTGTTGGTAGATGTTTATGTTAAGCAAAGGCCTCCCTCTGATCCCCCTTGAGTTAAGTCAGCTTGTTTGCAAAAGCTGAGTTCTGTCACACCCTGCTTTATTCCTGAGATTCACGGACATCAAGCTCTATCCTTTTCCCTCCAAGTCTTCAGTTCATAGGGTTTTATTGTTCAGACATGTGAGGTGATACATGAAATGAAACTAAAATAAGGTATATTTGTGAATTGTAAAGCTTCGAAATGCTTTGGTTCAGCAAAATTCTTAGTTTCTGAGAATTTTTGGAACGGTTTGTTTTAGTGTTGACCTTTTTCTGATTGCTTTTAATGTACATTCTTTAAAATTTAAAGTAAAAAGGTGACATAGAAATCTTTGTTTGTTTTACTTTATGTTAGAACAAGTAATTGCCAGACACATTCCACTGATGCTATATTTTGAGCGAGAAATGAAGTCACTTCTAAAAAATTATTTTGTTTTCGTCCAATCAAAAATTTGCTTTTTTGTTGTGCTATCTTCTACACAGCTAGAAAAAAACCACTAGTCAGCTGCATCTAGCATTAAAATGGCTAGAGCAAAATGTGTTACTATTACACTCAGGAAAGGGTCTTAGGCCAGTTACTTAATCGGAGAGCCAACTGCTATGTTGAAACTGTTCAAGAAACAGATGGTAATGGTAATGATAATTCTAATTTGAGATTATGTCATGTATTATGTTACCAAATTCATTTTTTTTTAAATCAACAAACCTGATGCAGGCTACTGACACAGGAGACTTTAATTGAAACTGGTGTTCTGGCATCTATCCTCAGCCTAATAAAATAACTACAGTCTTAAATCTTATGCTTTTATGCATTACTAAATCATATTTTCCACTCTTTAAGAGTTTGCATGATGGGGAAAGGTAGATCTTAATCTAATATGAAATGTAGGCCCATTTTGCTTTCTTCAATTTATAAAATGGCACATAAATAAAATTAATGCTGTCACTGTGTCAGTCTCATTTTCTGGGAACCAATCCCATGACGCTTTCCCATGAAAGAACCCTTGTGGTGAAGCAGCTACAGACTGTAGAGAAAGTCAGCAAATGACCCAAACAGAGCACAGATCTTGTTGTCAATAGCACTACACAACCCACAACACACATATTCTCTGTTCATTAAGAAAAAGGGAGTTGCAGAATATTTTACAGACAAATAGTACTTTTCTGTGCTAGGAAATGACTTCATCAAAATCAAATTTCCATCAACCTCATAAGCAATTAGAGAAAATGTCAAACTCCTGATAACATCTAGGGAAGTTGGATGTTATTAGAATGTATGATAAGTAGCATACATGTGAGATGGCAGTTGAATTAATATACTGGAAACCTTTCCTTGATTAATCTGTAGTATATACATCACATTAATCAAGGGATCTTTCTACTAAGTTCAGTTTTATAGGTGTTTTGCTGTCAGAAGATTTTATTAATGAGTAAGGCCATCTTCGATTATCATGGATGTTCTCAAGGCCAAACTGAAAAGATATTAGATTTTTTTTTCTCCTTCATTGTAGGTTTTTTTGACCTTCTGGCTATACTGGGAGGAATATCAAGATAAACAAACTAATGAGAGTAAAGGACATGGTCTCACTGAAAAGATGGTTTAAAATTTACTTGTGGTATCAACTGGATTTTAAGCAGCCTCTTTATCACATTGCACTACTGTGACATACATTAAATCACTAAATGACTTGAAAGATATGTAATTTTTTTCTTTAAATGCTTCTACTCTAAAACAGAAAAGAAAGAATTTCTCTAATAATTTGTTTAATGTATTATCACGGAATCATACAATGGTTTAGGCTTGGAAGAGTCCTTAAAAATCATCTAATTGAAAATCCCATGCCATGGCAGCAGGGGTCGGGGGTAGCCTGTCTCTAGACCAGCTTGCTCAGGGCTCCATCCAACTTGGTGGAACCCTCCAAGGGGTGGGGCATCTACAACTGCTTTGGGCAACCTGTCCCAGTGTCTCACAGTAAAGAACTTCTTTCTAATATCTGGACTAAACCTGCCCTCATTCAGTTTGAAGCTATTCCTGCTGTCACTACATGCTCTTGTAAATAAACCCTTTGCATCTTTCTTGTAGACTCCCTTCAGTTACTGGAAGGCCACAATTAGGTCACCACAAAGCCTTTTCTTTTCCATGCTGAGCAGCCTGAATTTTCTCAGTCTTTCCTCATAAGAGAGGTATTCTATATCTCTAACAATCTTGGTGGTCTGGACTTGCTCTGACAGGCTGTCCTTCCTGTATTGGGAACCTGAACCTGGTTCCAAATTAATATTTTTCTGTTTTGCAAAATATCACATTTCCAGCTATTTAGTATGCTCAATATCACTGTTTCACACTAAAAGGGATATGTACTCTTGTGTATGCTCTGTTCGCACAAATACTTAACTAAGCAGTATTTTTAATTTTAATTTTCATTAGTGGACATGGTGTTAATCACAGAAATGTAGAAAAACATGTGAATAAAATATGTCTCCTTTTGCCTATTCTGCTTGTGAGAGTAATTTGCTGCTCTGTCTCTCAAAGATTGGTGTCAATTTAGCTACTCAAATGCTAATTTAGTTTTAAATCTCCACTGTCTCTAATGGTTATAGTTTTCATTAGTATTTGAATGACAAATGTCAGTTAACAACTACTCATAATGCTCACCAGAGAACTGCATACAGAAATCTATTTATTCAGATATGACAACTTGGCACAGTCCAATAAGACAATCTGGAAAGCATGTGTTTTATTTTCCTGAAGGATTTACTTTTCAGTACACTTGTCTCAAAATTGAGATGGTTTATGACATTATAGTCTGAAGCCTTGGAAGTGGCTTCTAGTTTCTCAAAAACAATCAGCAGGACTGTGTAATTAAAAAAAATAATTAAATCCCTAAGAAGTAATTTGTATAAAAACTGCAACTCCCAAAAAATCCCCAAACCAAACAAAAAACCACACTAATTTCTGTTCTATAGTGTTTTCACTGTAGTGAAGAAACTAAAGACAGAGGCACAGAGCAGATGTTTTGACATGTTTTAGCATTTTGAAAAATCTTTTATTCTGTCAAATCTCACTTTGGAAAGGGCAAAATTCTTAAAAAGAGAAGACTGTATCCTAGTACACATAATATTTAAGTCTTTTTATCATTTATACTCTTACTGGTGATGATTTAGAAGAAAGTTTGGTATGGGTAATAGCACTGCAGGTTTTAAGGTGAATGCTAGAGAAGCTTAAAGCAAAAGAGCCTTAAGCATGCCTGCAGGGAGATTCATTTTAGCACAGAGAATGAGTACCTTCCACAGTGATGTATCAAAGTTCACAGTGCTGTAATATCACATGGGACCGAACTAGGAATGGTGTCACTGAAGGCAGCAAGCAAAGTTAGAAGTGACATTTGAAGCGAGTCCTTATGTTTTGTCCCAGGATTTGGTTTGATGCATATACAAACATGCTTATTTTTAAACTTCTTTTGGAAGCTCACCAGGTAAACAGTCTTTTTGCTGATCATAAAAAGGTTACAGCCAGACAGTGCAACCTCTCAAACATAATGGATGTTTCAGGTGAACACAAGCAAGATCTCCTCTGTGCCCTCACTGTGCAACGCTGATCTATTGAACCAGACAAAGAAATAAGTTATTCAGATATGCTGCTGCCCAGAGGCATGCAGGAGAAATGAAAGTAGGGGATCAGCTCTTCAAAAGTTGCCTCCACTGATTTTCAGCTTTGTCCATTTCATGCCTTGTTTCTGAGCACCACTTCAAAACAAGGCAGGTGAATATAATTCTGTCTTTCAATTTAAAAAGCATTGAGACACTAGAGAAGCTTGTTTCATGTGGAACTGAAATTATATTGTCATAAGACAATAAACTAATGTTTCATCCTTCATGTATAATGCCTTTCAAAAGAAATGTAACAAATGTGTAGTTTGGATCCCCTTCATTCTACCCTCTCAGTAAGTAGTTCCATTTACTATTGAAATGTTCTTACTTTGATCCTTTTCCTTGTGGATGAAAGAAACCTTGACCTCATATCACAGAGAATAAAGTTTCTGGATTGAAATATAGACATACATGTTTTTTAAGTCCTGCACTTTAAGAAATGTGTTTTCTCTTTTTCCTTTTATGTTTACACTGGCTGACTAATAGACAATGTCAAGGTTTTCAAGACAATTTTATAAGAGCAAATTTATCAATAGTGAAATGGCATTTACCCAATTCATAGAAGTATCTCTATTCCACCACTGACTGCATTTTTTAACCCTTTGATCAGGCTGGTTCATTTGAAAATGGCATCAATTGATCCTGAATAGTAGTAAAAAAGACAATCATCCAAACAAACTTCTCTAAGGTGTGATTATCCATTTGGCTCACACCAATTATTTCAAGCTGTTATTGCAGCCTATTTTCTTTGCATTAAAAAAAAAAATTAGATTCATCCCTATGATACCCCTTAGGGAAGCATTTAAGTAAGAACTGATTAATATTCTTTTAACTTAAAAGTTAAATTCTTACAATGATATTTTACTCTTGAGCATGCTTATTCCAGTAATCACTTGCTCAGCGTCACAGTTGTGTCCTCCTGGCCACTGTGATGGCACAACACTGAATCAGCACTGGTATAAAGTACAGGGTTTATTCTCTCAGTCTGATTCCAGCTATTCCACTCTTTCTCAGAAATCATGGTCTTTCTTGCTCCTGAAAACACAAGATTCGCTATACAGGCTGCTTAACTAAGACAGTGTTAAGTTATTATTTAGAGGAGATCAAGACAGTGGTCCAGCAGCTCCTTTCTACATAGAGTCTTCAGTCTCATTTCCAGGAGTTTATCAAATTTTATACATGGTCTTTTATATTCCCTTATTGGTTATAATCCTTTTTAAAATATATAAAGATTCAAAAGGGAGTGTTATAGCCCTTATCATCAACTTACCAAGTTCTCACACTTCCATCATTATGAAAATGTTTGGTTACTGCTTTCTTTTATTTATTGCTTCTCTTTATTTATTTTTTGTCTTTGGTTGATGTATTTATTTATTTATTTCTCTAAAGACTTTAGGTATTTTTCAGTGTGTAGAAAGATATTTTGTAACATCAGTTTTCATCAGTACATTGACAGACCTCATAGTTTTTTAGTTTTTATCTTGGTACAGGATATTTGTATAGTCAAATTCTAGCGCTTTACTTTTGTTGTACGGCTGCAATAATTTACATATTGTATATTGCACTTCACTACTTCATTCATTACCTTTGCACTAGCTGTAGTGTAAAGTGTAGAAATTTTGGAGATTATATGTTACAGTAATGTTAAAATATTATATTATAATAATGGCTTTTAAACAGTAACATGGCTATGACTTACATTCTGGTATTTGATACTATTCATGGAAATGCTAATAAAGTCCATTTGTTCTTTTTTTTTTTTTTTGTTAATATATACTTTCGGAGAATAACATTAAAGATTGATACAGTTGATGAATAGTCTGCATGAGTTTATAGTAGGAGTGTTACTCGACCAATATTGACTTATGCCTGGTCAGAAAACACATATGACACAAGCAGAAATCATCCTTTCCAAAGAAGACATTGAGAGTTTTCTCAGGCAAGCGTGATATTTGCCAGCAAATACCCACAATTAATTATTACCACCTGTCTGTTGAAGATGTCTATACAAAACACAATGCTGGGTTTTTTCAGGCAGATTTCTTAAGATACAATATTATGTTCTTTGTTTAAATTATTCTCATTTAATAGTGAATAGCAAGATGTTTCTGTAAGCAGATACATAGATTTATTGCATTTCAATGTCAGTGGGAGATATTTAAGCCTATTACATATGTGCACCTCAGCTGGAGCTGATAGCTTTGTTTTGGTCCATTAAAATAGTTCATAGGAAAGAAAATCAGATCAAAACAAAAGCATTTTGTTGAAAAAGTCTGCATTTTTGCTATTATCAACACACTATAGGCATGTACCAGTATTTGAGACAAGGTCTGGACCTGGTACAATCCCCCAGGCTACATCAAACAGATCCCTGCTTACCCAAATATTGTTTTTCTGAGTATTTAAACACATATTACTCGAAAGAGCAAAAAATTCATTAATTTACAGTAATCTGAGACAAACTTTGCATTGAAACAAATATATTTGGTACCCAATATGACATTTTTGCTTTCATTTTTCCTAAATGTTCAACATTTCCTTGTTCAACACTCCTACCAAACCTAAGATAGGAAATGAAAATTTTCCCTACAATCATATTTTCAAAAACTTCTTTTTCCAGATGCCATTTCCTTTAGACAAACCTGCCCCCTGATAGGAATAATTTTTCCTTTTGTGTCTTTCATATTGCCTTTTTTGTAAAAGAATATGGGCTCTAGCTTTTTTTTTTAATAGTAGATTTCTGCTGTTTTCTCAAATTCTGTTGTAGGACACATCTCTCCCTTTACTAGAAGACTTAGACAAGTTGAAACACATGAACTAGATATACAAAGAGACAAACAAACGCCCTTTTTCGAGGCTGCTTGTGCATTGCTATACTTTATCCTGATTCTCTTCTTTTTCTCTCTCCAGAAATACACTGTGGTTTATTCTGTGGATAAGAAAAAATTATATAAACAATTCTTTTCATTCCCATCTACTTTCTCCCTCCATTCAAAATAATATCTAATTTACAGTAGTCACTTAAAGCATAGAAGTGGTGTTCAGGAAAACTATCACAGGAGTTAAAAGATTGTTTTATTCACTGAACAAATTTACAAAATGCAAATTCTACTAATAATGAATGGCTATAGGAAGAAGATAACAATTTCAAATACATTAAAGAGCTTTCATGGGGCAGAAAGTATTAATAAAATCCATTACACAAAAAGTTGAATGAATTAATTATTGAAAAATATCTTCCGAGGACATATATAGCAGAAGAGACATAAATGTAACAACATTTTTACAGTGAATATTTCAGTTTTTTTTAAATTTTTTGTGTAATTAATTGCTTTTTCTATAACATGTCCCTAGTACACAGGAAACTCTGAAAGCTCATGTTGTAGGCTGTACTTAAGACACACTTTTCCGCTGAAGTTTTCATTGAGAGATCAGATTCAATTTTCTGACTTTTGCTGCCCCACACTGGGATTACAAGAAACTACTCCATAATAATCTAACTGAAAGGGATAACGCTGTCAGAAAAGCAAAGTAAAGGCAAACCATGCATTTTTTGTAAGTTTCCTGTAATTTCTGTAGTTCAACCTTATTTTGTTTATCCTTAATTGCAGCATAGCAACACCAAGATTTTGTGTTCTCTGTGAGTTTGTGCTTTTCATTGTTTACCAGACGTTCTTTATTTTCTAGCTTCTCTTGTCTTTTTCCATTTTCTTTTCTACAATGCATTTGCAATCAAAATATGATCTCAGACACTGAACAGTTGTATCAGTTTGTCCATTTTATGAGGCCACATTTGGCATTGTGCTGTTGACAGAACTGTCCAAATCATGAAAATATTTCCACAGACTTCATCCCCCAAAAAGTGATAAATCACTGATAAATTATGCCTCAATCTGTATGTGGAAGATCAGGCATAAGTATGTAAACAGGTTTTGTCTCAAATGTTCTGCCTGTTGAGACAGGAAAACATTCAGGGAAGAGAGGGTCCTGTGGAGATGGGGCAGCACTGTTCTGAGCCAACTTCCTTTTCTGCCTTGAGACTTGTGCTCAGTGTGACTGCATCAACCCCTTCCTCCCTCTGACTCACTTCCTGGGAGACTCTAAAGGGCTGCCTGTGCATGCACAAACAATGTAATGTGAATGGCATGAAAAACCTATTCTACATAAGAGCTATGCACCAGGTAAACTAAAAAAGAAAGTAGATCAGTCCCTTTCTCTCTCCTTTCTTCCCCCTACACCTGTTGATCACAAGTCTGGACCATCCATGCAGCAGGATCAATGCATTATCTAAGGACTTGTGATCTTCTTTCTTCTCTTTCTCCCTTTTCCATCTTTATCCCTTGCTTTCTCTTGACAAAGTGCAGCTATCATATTCTTACCNAACAATGTAATGTGAATGGCATGAAAAACCTATTCTACATAAGAGCTATGCACCAGGTAAACTAAAAAAGAAAGTAGATCAGTCCCTTTCTCTCTCCTTTCTTCCCCCTACACCTGTTGACCACAAGTCTGGACCATCCATGCAGCACGATCAATGCATTATCTAAGGACTTGTGATCTTCTTTCTTCTCTTTCTCCCTTTTCCATCTTTATCCCTTGCTTTCTCTTGACAAAGTGCAGCTATCATATTCTTACCCTGTTCTCTGTACTGAAGTTTGCTGTGAGGATTGGGAGCTTGTCAAAGGGTGTTGTAAAAGATAAGGACTTGTTAAGCCAACATTTTTAAGACTAAATAATGGGCTGATTGCTGGAGTTAAGAACTATACAAGAAAGACTAAGAGTTCCCTGACAGGAGGTCTGATGTCTTTGTTCAGCTCAATAAGAATTTATTACATACACATCTACCAAGTGTGTCTTGATACTGTATTCCACTCATGATCATAGTCTCAGTTCTAATCCCATTTCTAACGTGACCTCAACTGTAGATCAGTCTTTAAATTATTATGAATATGATAATATTTCTTGAGTGGATAAAAGGTTTAAATTTGGAGCCAGAGTTCCAGAAGACTTCTCTTTGGTTGAAGTAAGTTTAGTAAAGGCGATACTAGCAGAGTGCTGAGCTGCAGGGATGGATGTTTTCCTGAACAGTTCTGACAAGCTCTGTTCATTGTCATTGCTCAGAATCCATGGTTACGGCCCAAAGCACCCTGCTCGTGTTCATTCTGAACAGTTGGTTTCGTCTGATTAAATCATAGTTTGGGCTAATGATGAAAGCTAATTGACTGAAGCAAAATTCAGATAGGACTGATGGACTGGTGCTAATGGAATAAAGAATTAAATCCCTGAAAGTTAAGGGAAGGATGTCATCTTTCCCTGTTAGTAAGGTTTTGAGATCATAACTTTCAGTCAGTTTGGATTTATCTAATGAAACAATGGTTGTTACGAGGACAAACAGCCACCAAGATACACACATATACTTAACTAGAAGACTGCAAAATTCTTTCCACTTAGAATTTGGTAATGTGATTGATATGTTTACCCTTGAAATATAGATGACCTTTATGCAGAATTTAAATTTAAATCAATGACAGATGAAAAGTAGTGTAAATGTTTCCATATTATGCAGATGTTTTTATAACTGATGTTGTTATACCCTGAATACTATCAGTCCTCTGTGATCCTTCTAACAAGCAGTAAAACAGGAAGGGTAAGTACTTGCTTATTTGTGAGATTGTCTTTTATGGCATCTTAATTTTTGTATTATAGTGTTGATTAAAATTAGTGGAAGAATTTATCTGGTTATGTGTATCAACACATGCAGGTAACCAAGGGCAACCATCAAACCGCAGCCGAAATGCAAGGAGTAGATTTATTTCATTACCTTGCTGGCAACACCAGGCAGCAGAGACACACAGGGACATGGACTCTGTTAGGCTCAGTTCATCCCATTGAAAGTGCCAGGGGTGCTGTGGGGGCAGGAGACATCACTGCCTGCCTCACTCTGACAATAAGCTATGTGCGTGTCTCTGTGTGTTATCTCTCCACAGGAATTCATCTTCTCAAAGCAGGCAGAGGATGAACATCATCAGGTGAAAAAATGGAGTTTTCCCACAGCAGAATTGTCATTTTCAGCTGCAAGGTCAATTGAGTGAAAGTATTCCCTGCTCCTCACAAAATCTACCAGTTTTATCCCTTCCTTCCCAACACTGGTTTTCCTTTCATCTTTAGGTAAGCTTTCTCTTCTTGATCTGTTCTGGTTTTGACTGGGGTAGAGTTAATCTTCTTTACACTATGTGACTGAGTCTTGGATTTGTAATGAAGAGACTGTTGATACTACAGTGATGTTTTCATTGTTACTGAGTGCATTTTACACAAATTCAAGACCTGTTGTGCTTCTCACACCATCAACACACAGAGAGTTGGGAGGGAACACCGCTGAGACTGCTGCTATCGGCTGACCAAAGGGATATTCCAGACCATATGATGTTGATTCACCAATAAAAGCTGTGGGGAGAAGGCAGGGTTGGGAACATTTGGAGTGAGGGTTTTACCTTCCAAAGTAACTATTGTGCATGATGGACCCCAGCTTCCTGGGAATGGCTGAACTCCTTGTCTGCCCAGAGGAACCACTGAATTAATTCCTTGTTTTCCTTTGCTTCTGTGCGTAGCTTTTGCTTTCTCTCTTAAATTGTCTTTATCTCAACCCACAAGTTTACTACATTTTACCCTCTAGATTTTTTTCACCCTCACCACCAGGGGAAAGAATTCAAATGGCTGGGTGGTGCTTAGTTGCCATTTGAGGATAGCACAACCATCTTTGGTTTAGAAATTGTCTGAGTATATAACTTTTATGAATATATGAAAATATTTAAGACAGTTTTGGTTTTTTTATCCACTGACATTGTAGAGATAGCAATGATTTCAATTGTTAACTTAAATTCCTGCAAGACACCTTAATAATCATGTTTCTAATGTCTAGATCAATGAAATAAAATCCATGCTTCATTGTACTACTTAAGTTATGTATTCAGTTTTGTCTGAGTCAGAAACCTTTTTTTTCTTCTCTTCATCTACCTGGTTTACATGATTCAATGACAAGGAATGAAAAGACATATTTATACCAAGCTGTAGCCTCACTGACACCTTATAACTAACACTGCTCTTTGCAAGAGTGCACCCAGGAGTGAAAGTGAAGGCAATTCTGTGATACAGACCTTTCACACACTGATGATTTTACATGGGATGAAAGAAAAAGATTTACTTGTCATTACCACAGCACAAAAACATACAAACAAAATACTGTTCTTCTCTTAAACTCAGTTGATATCTCACACAACAAAAGAAAAATCATGCAGGAAGGAAAAAAAAAATTTCCAAAAATAATATTTTTATTCTTTAGTGCAAGAGTTAATAGAGTTAATATCTGCACAAAAAGGCTGTTTTGGACAAGATTCAGTCTGATCTCTGGAAAGGTATATGTTTAATTCTATTTACCAAGCAATTGAATTGACAGCAGTAATGTTTCCTGCTTGGATATTATCAATAATANCAAAATTAGGCTAGGAAAAGCTTTTTAACTTTGATAGTTATTAGCATCTCTCTACTTTATGAATACTGAGTATTAAAATAATGTAAAATTAGAAATATCTCAAAATCACTTTTTGTAGTGTTTTATTAGTGCTTTTCCCGTAGCTATGATTGAATTAACAGAACTTTTTTTTTTTTTTTTTTTTTTATATTTTTGTATTACTCTTCTAAACTGA
>VZTB01012203.1:86086-117999 GCA_013397245.1 Thryothorus ludovicianus | reverse complement strand
ATCTTGATTAAAACTTTGCTTATAAAATCCAACTTAGCATCTTTGGATTTGCTCTGTCATCATTTCTGTTGAAAACAAACTGGGCGCTTCTTCTCTTCCCCTTCAGTCTCAGAACCAGTCTTAAAGGTGCAAAACCTATTTCTGGGCTAAACAGATGAATGGAGATACAATTCAGCATCACAAAGTCATCCCAGGACATTCAGGAATATCTTTTCTTGCCAGATGCAGGTGTCTGAACATTATTATTTAATATTTTGGGCTTTCCACTCCCTGTGTTTGGCTTCATGTTCATTCACAGACTTGTAGCCAGTTTTTAGTTTAGGTTATGAAATTACGGGTCCTTGGAGGAAAATGTACTCATTCATCTTGGACATTCCTGGAGACAGCTACCTTTGCAGCACATCCTCCATGGATTCTGCTTGAAATCTGATGACTTAGCTGCCAAGAAGCACTTTCAGATTTTGCTTCTTCTTTTGCTTTTTGTCATCATCCTTTTGTTTCAAAAAAATCAGAACAAGTGTGTCTCCAGTGCTCATTTTCATTTGTTTTTGTGACAAATGCAACACTCCACTTTCTGAGATGGTCATTTACAAATATATTTTAAAATAAGAGTTTTAAAAGAAATGTTTTTATTATCAGGGACACATTTATATGTGAGTGAACTTATACAGTCTTAACCAATATTTTTATCTTTTAACAAATTTCCTTGTCTTTTAGTTTGATCCTTTTTTATGCTCTGGAGAAATGATTGTTTGGATGCAGTACAAATGATTTTATCAGATAAATTCACTCTTGAGTCTGACAAATTATGTGAATTTATTTAAACTAGCATTGCATTTAGTAAGCCTGTGTATTCACTTTTCATGCATTTGATAAGAATTTAATTTCTCTCTCCTAACTGAACAGGGGAGGGAGCAAAAGTACTGTTCTGATTTTCTTCCTCATTAATTCACAGTGACCTAATGCACAAGGAAAATCTACTTGTTTGCTATTTAGATCCTCTTTGAAAAAGAGACAAGTTGTTCTTACTCTTCCCAGTCTACAGCTTCACTTCTCACCCTCAGTGTCTATTTCTGCTTAGAACCTAAGTATCATTCTTCCCAGAAAGTTAAGATGGTTTTTCAATTAAAGGAACTTATCACTTATTAAGTCATATCAAATCTTCTTTTTGTATATATAAAAATTTCCTTTTTGTAATCACAAGAACAAACTTACCAAAGTGGCTATATCGTGCCAGAGGTACAAATCTTTATCCTCATAGCTCACAGCTAAGTTTTGAATGGCCAGCCTTTTTAGTGAAACTCAAACTTTTACAGGATAAAAAAACCATCTACACTTCCCAGTCACTTGCACAAAGTGTTCTGTTTGGTATTAAGAGTATAACAGTCTAGTCAGGGAAGAGCTGTTGCTTGATTACTGCTCAGAATAAAATTGTTTAGTTATTGATGAACTCAATTGGGCCATAAAACAGGAAAAAGACAGGATAATCGTGCCTGTCCCCTACTGTACCAGTAAGGGAGGATATGTTCCTGGGAGTTTTTGCTTCCTCATAAACTGTAAGTCCAATTCTCAATTTTTTCCAAATAAATAAAATGGAGAACAAAGTGTAGAGCTTGTACTGTCTGTTACAATGACATAAGCATGCCAATTTACAAGTATTTTACATAAATATTGGCAAAATGGCCTTGAAAGGGGAAAAGAACAAGTTATGTTGCTGCATCTGAACATAAGTGTAGCAAATAATTCAAAATTCAGTAAATAGAGAACACAATAAACACAAGTGAAATAGGAACAATGTTTTGCTGAATACAAAAATAAGAATGATTGGCAAAACTAAAAACAAGATAAGCAGCATTAGAAGCCTGTCTGGGAGAAGGGTAGGTATGCAGCACAAAAACATTGTGCATGAGAATGAAGAAAAAAAGAAGACAAGTCTGTTTCAGTTCAAACTCCCTTTGCTGAAAAGCTTTCAAGTTTGATCACCTCGACTTCTGCAGTTGAGGCCACCCAAGACAGCATCTGTCATTGCTAACTATACAGCGTCAGCGCTGTGGTCTTTGTATCCTCACAGCTAATTTATATTCTAGGTGTCAAAGACAAACTGTTTTGTACAGAAAGTGTTGACAATGTGTAAGAAACAAACATTAGGATGAAGTGTGCTGATAATAAATTAATGTAGTAATTTTCTACTGTAAATATAAAACTGATAGGATTTATCAGTCTTCTAAAAGCTTCCCTCACATAGATCCATAACTTCTTTCCTGCAAAACACCTATATACACAAAAAAAAAGTTGTTGCAGAAGTTTTTAAATAACATGAGATGTCACTGAGATAAATCTTTTAAATCTTGTGGCATTTTATTCTTAAAGATTTCTAGCAAGTCAGTTGGAAAATAGATGACGCTAGTCATGAGCTAACTCATAAAGTTTATAACCTGGGAAAATGCTAACAACTTTTGTTTCTGTGAATTATGCTGGGCACTTAAATGCATCTTCTGACCTGAGAAAATACTGAATATCATAATATTGCAATGTGTTTGTACTGTCTCAAAAAACATGCTGAAATGTTCCACAGTAAGACAATTTCCAGACATCAAGCTGTCACTATCATCACAATTTTTGACTGTATATAGTTGCCTAATACTAACATGTAGAGACAACACAAAGTTTACAGACTGCAATGTTTCCACAAACTTCTTTGGATGACAGAGATAAAAACTCAGCTTTGAGGGTATTACTAGGGTAGTTGTACCTCTCATTACATGAGGCACGTTCTGGGAGAAACCACTTCTATTCTGCCAAGTGTGTTAAACAGAAGTCTTTCTTCCTCACTTCTTTGTGTCACTTTTAAACTGTTTATAAAATGTTGTAGGGCTTAAAAGTCCAGAGAAGATCCATGAGGTGTGCTTCTGTGGCAGGGGATGGTGGAAGTGGTAACACTGAGAGTGTGTGAGCAAGAGAGCTGGTGCAGGGCTCTTTCTGTATCTCAATAAGGAAAACCCAATGAAAAGTGGCTTAATACAAGAACTGCTTTGATAAGAAATAATGAGAAGAGAAATACAGATAGAAAGTGTTTAATCTCTTCAGATGCTGGGCAACCCACATTGATGCAGCATCATTTGGAGCCTAAATGGATTTTTCCCACGGTATTTTGAAGAACAGGTGTTGTCCATGGAGAGAAACTGATCCTTTTCATCATCTGAGCTGCCTTGAGTAATATACTCAAAGGAAAACAATTCTGTTTCTAAAGGATGCTCTTATAGGACTTCCTGCTGCACAGTAGGACCAAGGCAAGGTCAGGCAGGCAGCATAACTGCAGGTTCCAAATTCCTTCAGGCTCCTTGTGTAAGATGAGATGGCCAAGTTTTTGTTGCAGACAAGGATTGTGCACCATCACAGAGTCCAAAGCTATGCTGGACAGGCAACACAGCACAGGCCTGACCCTGCTCAGGTTAACTTTGTGTGGATCACTGACTCCTAAAAGTACAAATGTTTCTCAGTTAGAATCAATGTACTGGTAGAATAGAGCAATACAAAAGGTTGATTTTCATAAAGGTTGAAATTTATTAAAGGAGCAAATTAAGAATAAAATAAATGTGTATCTTTAATATATTTTAATACAAAATACTTAAATGCATATGTTTTCCCTATAAAACTGAAATAGCTTTAGACAGAAAACAGATATTTAAAGATCATGGCTTTGAGGGATGGGGATAGTTCTATACATGAACAGTAAAAGGACTAGTGTACTTAAGTTGTGACTATTTTGTAATAGTTGATATTAAGCTGTCTAGAGGGCTTAGTCCTGTAATCGTAATAGCAGTATGCATAGCACTAGCTTCAGCACAAAACACAAAAGATGATTAAACTGAGAAACCAACAGAGAAGGAAACTAATTCAAGAATACAAGTGCTTTTGTTTTCCCTTTTTATTTTTTTAAGTTTTCAGTGTCTGGTAAAAATGATGTGACAATGAATTAATTGAGTTCCCTGTGTGTGTCTAATGCAGACATCTAAGTCTGATGAAGAAAAGACTTTTAAGTCCATATTTTCTTCAGCTTTATCCATTGGGTGACACTGGCATTTTTCCTGCTTAATATCCTCTGAATCTTAAAAGTCTTTGCCAGAGGTATTCAAAAATGTACCTAGCATTCTAAGACAGGTAAGAGTTTTCTGATTGTATTTCAAGTTACATGATGCAAGCCAGCTCTTAAAGAAAAGCTGTGTCAGTTGCAGCTATGCTATGCTGGAGCTACAAATCCTGGTGGGGAGGATAAAATGATGAAACAGCTTTTGGAGTGAAGCTGACTTGTGCCTGGCGAGTGTGGAGGTGGACAGAATGGTCTTGGGTTTATTTGTGAGTCATTCTGTGATTTTGCAGTTTCTGAAGTATGCTAGCCTTACTGCCAGCTTCTTTCCCTTGTCTTTTCCTACCTCTGCCTTTTATTCCCTACTCTTGACCATGCAACCCTACCTCTTCATTGTACTAGTCTGGAGCTTTCTGGATCTCAGTTGCCTGTCCACTTTGTGCTAAAATATCTTTGAGCACATTACTTTGCCAAATCATCTCACAATTCTTTCTTCCCTTCTCCATTCTATGCTGTTGAGTCTTTCCTTTTTGTTATTTACCAAACACTACGAGTGTTTGGAGTGGATAACTCACTCAATTTGCAATAGCCCCTTTATTTTTTCTTTTTGTGAATCACTTAACTTTCTGTCATCTCAATGAATTAGATTTCCTTAGAGACAGCTTTGATAAGGGCACAGGCATAAGCACAAAGTAAGTGGTGGAAGTATACTGGGCTTGTTTAGCCTGGAGAAAAGGAGTCTCAGAGGTGACTTTGTCTCGCTCTACAACTTCCTGAAAGGTGGATGTACTCAGGTGGGGGTTGGTCTCTCGCCAGGCTGCAACTGACAAAAGGAGAGGACACAGGCTCAAGCTGTGCCAAGGGAAATATGGGATATTAGGAAAAAGTTTTTCAGAGAAAGAGAAATCAAGTACTGGTCTGCTCAGGGAGGTGGTGGAGTCACTCTCCCTGGATGTATTTAAAAAAAGACTGGATAAGACACTCAGTGCCATGGTCTAATTGAGGTGTTAGGGCATAGTTTGGGTTCGGTGATTTTGGAGGTCTCTTCCAGCCTAGTTATTCTGTGATTCTGTGATACCATGAGGTATGAGGAATGGAGATGGAGCAGAAGTGTAGCTTACCACTCCCAGGAGCAACAGATCTTCCTGTTTGCTTCACTAGACTTGATAGAACTGTGTTCCTCAGAGAGACAAGAGTAACTCCTGCTGATGAATGTCTTGAAAGAGTTTGTTCAGAGAGCAGAGGTGGGAAGTGCAGAATAAGAATCACCAGCTAAGTGCACTTTGAATGCTGGAACTGACCAAGCTGAGGGCAGCTCCTACAGTGCTCTGTAAATGCTGTTGGAGGGCATTTAAAGGTAAATGCAGGTCACATTTTGTGTAGAGAAACAAATCTAAGTGTAACCTCTACAATTTTAAAGCCCCTTATCCTTCAAGTGACAGGACCATATTTGTTGGTGGTCTGAACAGAGACATTTCTTACAAGAACTAATGTTTTTGAGAAAAATTTCAGTATAAATGCTGTTACTTAGACATTTAAGTTGGTGTCTTAATTTTGTAAGTTTTAAATGCTTATTATCCCAATTTATCTGTTTTTAGCCTCCTTTCAAATACAGCTGTAGAAAATAATTTTTCACACTCTCCAAATTTTTTGTCAATGTTGGCTCTAGAACTTCTTGTGGCATAGAAGAGATCATCTACTATTTGTTCCATAACACCAGCAATGACTGAAGCTTTCTCTTTGTCTCCAGAGCTTGACAGATTGATCCATTTAAATTGACACATATATCAGCACATTTTTCACCCTTACTCTATTAATCTATGCTTCACTTGTCTCAACATCTTGCGAGCTATACTGCTTTCACAGAATGTCTCAATCAGCACTGCTGAAATTGTGAAAAGAAACTGCCATTGATCTTGGGAACTAATACAGCATGTTGTACTGTCAGACCTTGACAAACAAATTCTTTCTGGATGCCAAAAGGCCCATAGTGTTTAATGGGACCACTCATTGTGTTGTCTCAAAGTCCTTGGCCATAACTCTCTCATATCTCCAGCTGTGCATATTTTTCTATGCATCAACTAATGCTCAGGCTGTTTGGAGGTGGTTGAATGTCACTGATGATGTATGGATTTATGTATAGCTTGCAAGGACTTACAGCCCTTCTTAGCAGTAAGGAGTTTTATAAATGTGAAATCAGTGGCTGTAGATTTCAGTTTACTTATATATAAGGCCTAAATATTTTCAATGGATCTGTAAATGTTGCCATCTTATGACAGATATTTTAATTAAAGAAAAGGGTAGGTGGGGAAATGTTTGTAAACTAGTTTACAAAATAGATAAATAACCAATTACTTTGTAATCACATGGTACTTGGTAGATGCAAGAAGGAAATTTTTATGACTTCTCCAGTACAACTTTCATACAAATTTCAAAGAATAAATAATCATGTAATTAAAATAGTTACATTGCTATCACCAAAATAAACTTTTTTTTTTTTTTTCTGGTTAGGACTTCTTCTGAAAGGACAAATGTAAAGGAAATAATAACAATGCAAAAGAGACACTACCAAAATCTGAAGTAAAACACACAGGAAAAATGGTCAACTTAAAAAACAGAGGTGACAAAAATGAAATGGTTCATGTCTTTTTGTTCATGTATCAGAGTCAGAATATATTTTTGAAGTGCATTATAATCTGAAAATATTTAACTGCTCTAGCATGAATGGAATCAAAGACATTCATCTGCATGTCTATTTTCAGGAAGATCCTTATTTGCACTCACTGAATAGTTATGTTTTCATTATTTAGTGGTTGTAAAGTTTTCTGATTCTGGGCTGGGTAAAACTCCTCTGAGGCCTGCAAAATTTGCAAGAATGTTTAGCAGGATTTGCCAGTGTCAATGTGGATCTACTATTTTCAGAGAAAAATTGTAAGAGCCTATATTGAAAAGTAGTATTTAGAGAAATGCACCCTGACCATGCATATTTAGTTGAGCATCTTGGTGAATAATATTTCATCATGTACATATGTGAGGAAACATATCACATCTGATTGTCAAATCAGAAATCCCTTTTTGTTTTGAACATCCATCCTACTATATAACAGGGAAAAAGTAACCACATATATAGAGGGTCATATTCTGAAATATTCCCAAAGGACTTGAATATTTGTTACCATTGTTAGCAATGAATAGCTGTTTGGCATCTTTCACTGCTTGGTAACCTGGTAGGGTTGTGGCTCTCTCAGTTTAGCAGGCACCGTAACTCAAAACAGTAAAAAAGGATTGTCTGACCTGAGGAGCAGCTGCCCTGCCGTGCTTGTTGCATTTCAGCAGTGAGCTATTTGAATATTGGTTAAAGGTACATTGAGTTACAAAAACTGGTTCTGACCATCCAAATACCATGAAAGAATAGTGCTAATATTCTATGTATTGTCATGGTTTGACACTAGCCAGATGCCAGGCAAAAAGCCATTCACTTACCCTCCCTTGTTACAGCTGAGCATAGGAGAGGGAAAAAATTTAACAAAGGGTTCATGAGCTGAGATAGGAACCAAAGGAAAATATTCCAAGGGCAAAACAGGCTAGGTTTAGAGGTAAAAAGTGAATTTATTAGTAACAAAATCAGAGGAGGATAATGAGAAGTAAAATAAGCCCTTGAAACACCTTTTCTTTCCCCAATCCCTTTCTTTTTCCCTCTTGACAGCACAGGGGAGCAGGGCGTGGGAGTTTGGTCTGTTCATCATCCAAGATTTTCTTCTGCTGTTCAGGTAGAGGAGTCCTTCCCCCTGTGAGACCCAGGGATTCCTTCCATGCGAGACAGTTCTCTGTGAACTTCATTGGCATGGGTCCAAGTGGTGACGTCCTCCAAGGACAGGCTGCTCCAGCCCGGAAACAAGGGCCTCCTCTCTCCATCATGTCTCCCACTGGATCTCAGCCTCCTCCAGGCATCCTCCCATTCCAGCATGGACATCTCCCCTATGGGCTGTGTGTGGATCTCTGCATTCCCTGTGGATCCCCAAGGGCTGCAGGGGTACAGTTGCTTCCCCACGGTCTCACCAGGGCCTGCAGAGGAATCTTGGCTCTGGTGCCTGGAGCACCTCCTGCCCCTCCTTCTCCACTGACCTTGGTGTCTCCATGTGGTTTCCCTCACATGTTCTCGCTTTCTCCTCCTCTCTGGCTAGAAAAATATGTGTGCCCTTCCTTGTTTTGATTTTCTTAAATTTGTTATCACAGATGTGTTATCACCATCTCTAATCTGCTCACTCCTGACCAGCAGTATGTCCATCTTCAGAGCCATCAGGGGCTGGCTCTGTAGGACATGATGGAAGCTTCTGCAGGTTCTCACAAGAGCCACCTCTGTGGTCCCCCTGCTGTCAAAAAACAGGCCATGTAAAACCAACACACCTATACTATAGGAAACAGGTGGAGGGGTTCTTCTGATCAACAGTTTAAAAAGAAATTGGAAAGAACATTTATTCTGTGGGTTTATTTCAAAATAAAAAAAAAAGTGAGAAACTTGCATAGATATTGTGCTGTGTAATTTCCTTGACATTCCTGCATGTACATGCAGTACATGAATTATGCCCTTTCCTTCACGTTACGTCTTTCCCTGAACCAGATTTTTATTACCCAGGCAGTGTTCCTATTGTTACTTTTTTTACTCTGATTCCCTTGTTACTTTTAGAACAAATTTTCCTCTCTGACAGGAGGCTGCCCTGTTTCACTTTCTGCCAGTGCAAGTACCTTGCACTGTCACAATCTAACTGTGTATGACATTCTCAAGGTTTGAATCTGTCACTTCAGTCTCGGTAGACTATGCTACTAATTTTAAAACTTGCTGCTTTTTGTTTAGGCAAGGAAATGTTCAAGTAGCTCTTTTTAAAGGTGGATTGTCACTGCACACAGTGGTAGATGTAATATTAGTAATTATCCTTTAGGAATTAGTCCAGTTAAACAGGAAAAAAATCTATACTCTGTCTGCCCTCCCTAGAGGCTTTAAATATGCAGAAAACTGTCTTCATGTTCCTTTTCTGAAGATTTAGTGACTAAGTTTAATTAATCTCTGAATATGAAACTGAAATGAACTCTGAGCCCTCTCAATTCAAACTTCTGTGCCTGATAGTGGCATACTAACAGGAAATCAGACACTCTACTGTTTAGGCAATTGTCGAGCATGCAAACTCATCTGTGAAAGAAAATTTATTTCCTAAGAATGTGGGGATTAGAAAAGTTATAATTCATATAACTGCTCCCTATATATTTTGATTCTCTAGGGCTAATTTCAATGGAATTTGATGGAAGAATAGCTGTATCAATTAATTGAACTCTAGATCTTTTAGCAGATGGAAGGAAAAGGAAAGAAATCAGTACCTCCAGTGTAAATCTAACATGTAACAGCAACACAGCTGGCTAAAACCAAACACCACAGAAGTATTGTCAGATATTGGTGTGAAATCCAGGGTTGATTGCTGCTTGCCTAGACTCGATGGGCATTCTCAGTGACAGAGAAGTCATTGGCAGTAGTTCATTGGGGTCTAGAAGTCACAACGTAACTCAAAGAAGAACCTGGAAATATTAAACATATAGGAATATTAGCCAGATCTCCCCAGGCTTTGTTTAGTTCTGCATTCCGTGGAGCAGCAATATGTGATACAAATTTGCAGAGAAGTTTGTTTTGTGTTTTGGTTGGTTAGTTGGTTTGTTGCTGGTTTGTTGTTTTGTTTTTTGCTTTTTTGTTTTTTGTATTTTTGGGGTTTTTCTTGTTTGTCTTTTTTGGTTTTTTGTTTCTTTTTGCAAAAACTTGTGGGTTTGTTTTGGCTTTTTTTAACAGAGGAACTGTTGGCCATATTTAGCAAAAAGTGAGACAAGATATTTATGAACTGACACCTAAAGAATTGGTTGGAAATTAGTCTGCTGTGTATACCTTTTTTTCCCCTGAAATAAGCTTTTGGAATACTATTAAGTAAAAGGAAAATCTATTTTTTGACAGTGCAGTAAAGGATTGAAAAAGAAATTCCTCTCACCAGAAGAATTAATGTTTCTTATGTTTATGCAGAATAGAATGATATTTAAAACTTTTACTATGTTTTCATTTCCTGTTTATCAGGAGGTGAGAAAGAAATTACATTGTGCCAGAAGACAGAAGACTTATTTTCCTGATACTCTTTAGATTTGCTATATATTTTTAGCCAATTTCCTTAATCACTTTGGAAAGCAACTAAGTCTGAATTTATCCACACAGCATGCCTGACTGGCAGTCTCATATGACTATAGTATGAAATGGAATCTTACTTACTAAATCACGATTTTGCCACACTTGCAGTTTCTGTGCAAGTAGCTAGACTGAAATGAAACATGACTTCTCTTAATCAGAAAGAATTCTAGATCTAAAGAATTTCTTATCATGTCTAAGTGCAAATAACAATGAGGACTTTCCTTACATGTGTTTTTGAATAGTGTTTTTGAGTGTTCCTGCTGTTCTAGGTATTAGCATAGTTCTGTTAGCCAGGGTTCCATTAAAGGTACAGAAATTTGGCAGAAGATAAACCTCCTTGCATTCCAGTTGATCCTGAGAGATCAGAGGCTCTTGTTGCATCTGGACTTAGTTTCTGATTTCTCCTCATTTACATTTTTGGAGATGTGAAAGTTAAAATGTTATTGGGGCTTAATGAGAGTCTTGGTGATTTTTGTCAAAATTTATAGTTGATATGAATATAAAATGAACACTTTTTCCTCCTCCATCCACCTGTGTGACCTTAAAGGCTGTTTGACCTTTGCCAGAGAGTCTTTGTACTCATCCTCATCTCCTTGAAGAACCGTATTTGGAAGAGCCATCAGATTTGCCATTGGATTGTGAGGATTCTGCTTCATTCCAGCAGGTGTTAAATCAGCAAAAAGTCCAGCTCATATTTTGTTCAACCAGCCTTAACAATTCTTCACCACCTGAATGCAAGTCTGTAGTAAATCTGACAGTTTATCACAGCTATAAACACTTTGCAGATATTTTCCTATGGAAACTGATAAGCATCATTAAGAAGTTAATTTCTTTTAGAAGGGGGGAGGGAGAAAATAAATTTATTTCTCCTGACATGAAGCACTAGCTTAATACAATAGGCCTAGAGCTAAGGTAAGCTTTTGATTGCTTTCTTTATTTAATAGCACAAAATCACAGAACCCCAGAATGGATCAGGCTGGAAGGGACCACAGTGAACCATCTGGTCCAACCTCCCTGCTCAAGCACAGTCATCCTAGAGCACAGGGCACAGAACTGTGTCCAGATGCTCTTGAACATCTTCAATGAGGGACATTCCACAAACTCTCTTGGCAATCTGCTATAATGCATGGACATAACAGACAGTTGTAGAACATAGGTTGCATACAAAATATTTTTAAAATATTTTATTGTCTAGTTAATGTTGCTGCATATAATATTTTTGCTGTGATTTGCTGTAAATGAATTTAAATGCTTGAGTGCCTGATATATCACTGAATAGCTAACCTACTATGATCTTATAAAAAAAGTCATTAAACATTGAAGTGAATTATGTCTAAGTAACCTGTCCAATCCTAAATTATTGATTCTTTCTATCAGGGTCTGAAAAATACTGTTACTAATTCTGCTGTGTGCATGAATAGAAACCCAGATCAGATGAGTAGGAGGGCTGGGCAGAAGCATAGTTTGAGATGCTGTTTTCTTCAATTTATTGAAAAGGGCCAGAAAGATTGAGGTGTATCTCCTGAAAAGCTAAAGAAGGGGGAATTCTTTAACAATTGTTTTCAGAGTAATAAGAAAATGGGCCAAACACTGTAGAGCTTAATCTAGGTGAGATAATATGGGTGAATAGGAAAAAAGCACACAATGCTAATACAACCAACCAAGTTCTTTGCCACAGAAGAAATAGAAATGTATCTGTTTTTATTAATAAACAACCTCTATAAAAAACAGTGCATATACTGCCATACTAATACAACTCTACATCCCACTGATTTTGTGTGAAGAGAGGCCAAATACTTACTATGCAGTTTTTCAATAGACTATAGAAACATGTATTTCAAAATGACTACTCAGAAGGCTGGAAGTTTCTCTTACAGAAAATAGTTAGCAGTAGTATTAATGTTTAAAAAATTAAAATCAGTAGCTCTGTAATGAATAAAATATAATTTCACCTTTTAAAATCAGATTAAAAACCTGAACTATAGTAGATAAGTAATGAGAATTTGTAAAAGGGAACTAATCTTCTCAAAGTAATTCTGAGAAATATATTGCATTGAAGACTTTGAGTTAATTTCTTATACTCTGCCACTTATCACAGGAACATGATAATGTTCCATGTTTTACCCTAGACTAGTATCATTTGCTGATTATCTGGAAAAAATGTTCTAATTTAGAAGTACTTAAGTATATTCCTAAGCTTCTGATACTTAGTATAAAACTAGGAGTTTAGATATTTGAGCCATCAAGCATGCCGTGCTTAGACTTCATGCTAAGAATTGTTACTTTGTAGATGCCTGTAAGTATTTTATTTAAATAAGATGGAATAAATGTTTGACATTAAAGTCTTTAAAGAAGGCAAGCCTTGGAAAGATATGACCCTTCAAGATTCAATAAAACATTAATTGCTGCATCCATACTTACATCTGTAAGTAGTTTTGCCCATTAGAATATTTTCTTTGTAAAACTTGTGCTGCAAAAATGTTTTATATATTCATGGTGGTTGAAAAGGAATTTCTCTCATTATTTTGTTCCTGTTGCCCTTCAAATATTCCAAGACCACTCAATTTCTCCTTTTTGTAATAATTTAAACTTTTTGTCTGTATCATATACAGTATATATCTAACTTGAATTTGTTTCTGATGATATCAAGATGACTTTAATTAGTATAAGTGATTTCAGCTCCTTTTCTCTATAGATCTCAGATAAAAATAGTGCAGGCCAGCAGTTAATGGCTGGGAATACACAAGGAACCTGAGTAAGAGCATTGAGGGAAAGAGGAGGAAATGGAAAGTATTATTTATGATTGATAGATGAATGAAGAAATTTAGTTCTGAGAAAGAGTGGTTCAGAGGTAGTTGGAAGACTGAAAAATAAGATAATTTGCAGATAAATACACTTAATTTACTTACAAGGAAGAGTAGCAAGGTGTAATAAGACCATGGTGGTAGAGGAGCAAGAGAGAGGGAAGCCTCTCTCTTCAATTAATCTGTTACATTCATTGAAAGTGACATTTTAAAATGCAACTTGATGAATTGCAAACTAAAGATGATTATTACATGAATTCGGAAAATAGTTTAAAAGAACATAATACATTTTGAAGCCAACTGCATACTACTGAACCAGTCACAATAAAGGTAGTGTAGTGATTGCTAGCAGAGAGTAGTTTATCTAAAAAAAAACAAAACAAAACAAAAAAAGAGATCATAGATCAGTGTGTGTGTGTTTCAATTTTCAAGCTAGTCATGTGGAGAATCTCACCTACCAATAAAAATGGTTTAAATTAGTTTGTAACATGTATATTGCAAATTGTAAGTTCTGATGTGCCAGGATCTTTGATTTAAATGATAGACGTAAAAATCTGATGCTCATCTACCATTTTTATACAAAACTAATCCTTAGCTCTAGGCACTCTTAATATCTTTTGTCTAAGCTATGTATAATAAGCAGCAAAGAGGACTTCTAAAAAGTCATTAGAAACATGTGGCTTGTTCCTTTGCTTGGTAATATTTCTAGAGAGAAAGAAAAGAGATACCTTTGGAAAGATGTAGGTCCCGGAAATAAATTTTACTTTTATTTACAGAATTATTTTTTTTTTATATTTATATGAGAAATTGATTGTTAAAAAAAAAAAGTTCATAGTCTAAAAATATTCATGAAATACTGAATGCATTTTAAATTTTCCTCCTTCTTTCATATAAAATTTTATATTTTGAAGGGACTTTCACTATTCAGTCCTCTCTCCCTCATTTCTTTCCTTCCAATTTTGGAACTTTAGAAATTGCTTGGGTCACACGTTTTCCTCCATACCTTTGCTCCAGGATGTGACGCTTATGGAAACACAGCAATTACCATGAAGCACTTGACCGAGTCACTCGAATTGACAGCAGTGATGCTAGGGAGCCTATTGGAAATGACAGTCATTGACATAGTACTGGAGGGTTTCTGTACATTACAATAAAATGTTATATTGGGAGATATTGTCAAGTGCTCCCACAACAACATTCGTGCTTTTTCATTTTTATTGTGTTTGAATAGCCTCTCCAGTGTCTGTGAGTACAGCATTCTGTTAGAAAATATGTGTAGTGTCTGAAATTGGAAAGGAAATTCTCAATAGAGCAGTGTCTTTCTTTAACTATGGGCAGTGGCATAAAAGTCTGAATACAAAACTTGATACATTTTTATGTTCTGTCTTTTCTATGATTTGAAAGATCACAGTTGTCTTAATGCTTAGAATAATTAACTGAAATAAGTTGTGACTATTTAAAGAAAAGAACAAATGCATAGCTACTGAATATTAATGTTACCATACTTACCTGGACAAGAAAGGAAAGAAATTCAAGTGTTTGCCAACAATGTCATTACTGAAAAATAATTTTTATTTTTCACTAATTTACTGGGCCAATTCCATGCTGAGGCTGATGGTACATCAGAGCAACGCTACATTTTTTTCAATAACTTTTGATGCAGAGTGGTCTGCAAAAATGTTCAGGATTGAAAACATTCCTTCAGGGCAAAAGACTTGGAATCATTAATTTTAAAGGAAGATAATCTGCAAAAGACTGACAGCATCATTGGCACTCAGTTGTGCTATTGATTTCAAACAGACCATGCTTGCTTTTTCTACCACATGAGTTAGCAGTGTTTGACTGACCTTTCTCAAACACACTAGAGTAGTGAGAAAATTTCTTTCCTGACTTTCTTTTCTTTTTTTATTTTTTTTCTGAATGCAAAGTGATTTTATAGTTCTATGCCTTGTACTTAAACAGGGTTTTAAAAATCAAAGATGAACTAGTACCATGTCTTTCCTGATAGCTGCATTAATGCTTGTCAGGGCAATAATCAGGGTTAAGTAATAGATTTCCTCCCCATTTAAAAGTCTATAACAATAGAATTATAGAATAATTTGGGTTGATACAGACCTTAAAAGGCCATCCAGTCCAACTCCCCTTGCAATGAGAAGGGACATCTTCAACTCAGTCAGAGTGCTAAGGGTCTTATCCAATCTTACTTTGAGTTTTTCAAGGGTTGGAACATCCACCACCACTCTGGGCACCTTTTCCACTGTTTCACCACACTCATCTCAAAAATTTTCATCTTTATATTTAGTACAAATCCACTCTCTTTTAGACTAAACCATTACACCTTGTCCAATCACAAAAGGACCTGCTAAAATGCTATTATTTGCTTGACAAAGAAATAGCTTAGTATAGTGAGAGCTTTGCTTTCTGTAACATGTGGCTGTATGGGGTTTTTTAAGCAGAGGATGTTGTCATGGGCAATGGAGCAGAAAAATGGGCTGCTTCTCTTTATTTCTCCCTTCCTCCTCACTTTTAATAAAAAAATCAGAAAAAAGGAATTGTTGCTGTTGCATTTATCACTCATTTACCTCGGTTAAGGAGAGTGCTTTGATGCACCTACTGGGCACTACAATTTTGGGAAGTCAATAACTCCTGAAATGTAAGGTCATTTGAGTTAACAATTATAAACATAAATGTGATGCTTTAACAACAGTGCATAAAACACTAATGGAATACACACTGTATCAAGCATTGCAGTACCAATATAATCCATTGCCATAAAGGCAAATTGTTTCTGCAGGAGCACAGAAGCACCGCTGCTTCAGGTAGTATTGTATTCCAGATGAGTCAAAACAAGAGTGGCAATGTATCAGACTGAGAGAAATATAGAATGTCAAGACAAAACTGAGATTTGGAAAGGGAGGAAAAACCACTATTTTTGAAATTTAACAATATTAGACAATACAATGCAGAGTTAAAAGAAATTAAGATTTTAAGAGTTAAGCAAGGCTTTGAAGCTGCAGTTTGGAAATAAATCTGAAGCAGAAGAGCCTCTGGTGTTAAATTTGTAAAAAGATCATCATAGCCTAACGTGTTGAATTGTTCACAGCC
The DNA here is from genome assembly GCA_013397245.1 of Thryothorus ludovicianus. Lineage (NCBI taxonomy): Eukaryota > Metazoa > Chordata > Aves > Passeriformes > Certhiidae > Thryothorus > Thryothorus ludovicianus. Next base: position 101,786 of record VZTB01012203.1, on the reverse strand, counting down.
GGAAAATGTGCATGTTTGAATGCTGAAACACATCATACTTTGTCTCTTCTCATGTAAACTTCTTAAAAGTCTGAGGAAAATAGACTGAGTTTTTTTTGTTTGTGAGAAGAAATTTGCTTGACTGAGTAATACAAGTATACTTGTATTGGTTCATTCTCATTTAGTAATAACAGATTTTTTAAAATTTAAATACTTTTAATATTTTTTCTTATTTAAATATGTCCTGGAAATTAATTTGGCTGATTTAATGTCTCTCTTTTTAAACAATTTCAAAGTAATGAGAATACAGTATTATTGGAGAGAGTACTAGAGGATACATGCATAGGAATTGTGAGTTTGTGAAAAATTTGTTTGGGATTATTTTGCAAAAGTTGGCAGGATGTGTGAAGTAGTTCTTCCACACTGCTAAAAAAGTATAAAGCCTTGGATGGAATACTGAGTTGGTTTTAGATGCTGGACTTTGAGAAAGGTATGAATAAAGGGTCCCAGGGAGATCAAAGAGAATAATCAGTATTCTTGAAAATACAGCAACATTAAAAAATATGAAACAAAATGTAACTAGATAGAGAAGCCTGGGCATAGAGGGTGAGAGAGAATAAGAGGGCAGCATAATGAATTGGGGCTTAATTTAGTTTTTGGATACATCTAAAACTGCCAGCTGCAGGCAGAGAACATAAAAGAGGTCATTGATACCCATGTACAAGGACGAGTGAAATTAACACCGTCAAGGAAGGTTTGCATTAGAGATAAACAAACCAAATTTTCTAATGGCAATGACATAGATATTCTGACACTTAACACTTTGGAGGTCTTAGAACATCCTACTCCATAAACCAATTTCTCTGAGACAGACCAATATTCATTGGAAATAATGTTGATTAGAAGATGGTCTTTTGTCAGAGTAGAGAAAGGATAAGACATGGTTAGAATCTGACTGCTGTGAATGTAAGAATAATGTTATGTGGAGGAAAAAAGACTTTGTGACTGCTTAAAATGTGTATTTCCTAGACTGCTGACAGCTGAGAAGAAAACAATCAAATAAAAATTGTGTATTTGGGACCTTTCTTCTTATTACATTTTTCAAAATTAATTATGAAAACGTTGAAAACTGTGGTTTGTAAAAGGTATGCCAATAGTCTGTGTTGGGTTCTTCAAGCTTCCTTGCTGAAAAAGGTTATGGCTGGATGAGCTTTCATAAAAGATGAAGCATATAATTATCTTTATGTTGTGGGTCAAAGAAGTCTATCCCTTCTTTTCAATAGATTTTTATTGAATTGCAGCACACACACATGGGATTATAATCCATTAATATGTGGGTTTTTTTGCTGTTGGTTTATGATTGGTTTAGGTTTTTCTGTGTGGTTTTTTTTATTTTATTTGGTTAGGTTTTTTCCTTTTTTTTTCAGAAGAAACCAACAGATAATGACACATAGGAAACTTTATTAAAGCTAATGTTCTTTTTGTTACATGAATTTGTATTGAAGGCTATTTCATACATCAACTTGTCCACAAAAATTCTGTAGATTTGAAACCAAAATGTTTACTTTTCTATATTAGTATTATATGTTAAAAATAGATAACAATTTTATTAATTAAATTCCTAATATTTTGAAGAATTGTATTGTGGGTTTTTTTTTCAGTTCAGGATGAGTAAAGATAGGGCTTGGAGCATAGTTGTTTCAAAAGGATTGATCTGAGTTGTTTGGGACTTTTTGTAAACAAGCCAGTTGAAATATATGTTAGCTAGGACTTAAGATGTGAAAGTGGCAAATCTAATTACAAGCTGGTTTAAAAAATGTCTGTGAAGGAAAATGACACTGCTATTTACATAATTTACTCTTTTAGGGTTCTTTTTTATCATTTTTATACTTATTATGGAAAACGGGAATAAGATGATGTTCTTTGAAATGAAATCCCATTTACGTTTTTCAAGCAACATTTTTATAAATGAACTGAATCATTCTAGCTCCTGATTTTATCCCTCCTGTGATAAAATTCCACATAAGGCTTCTCACCACTTTGTCACACATTACTGGCAAAAGAGGCCTATAAATATGTGTGATACTTTTTAATGTTTGCAGATAAACTGTTGGATAAATTTATGTTTGTTTGCTGTATGTATGACATTACTTTCACTGACCTCACTAAGAATATATTAAATGAAGATTTTATTCAGCCTTACAACACCAATTGTGATGTGGATTCTTATGAACTTGATAAGACCATAAAAAACGTATCTTAGTGAGTTGCTTAAAACTTTTTTATGTCTTACTTAATTTCTGGAAAGACTTCAATTTAGGGGGGAAGATGGCAGTGAGCTTTATATGCACTTCCTTCTTCTGACAAAGAGTAGCCTAGATGTCCTCAAGCAGAGCTATTGCAAAAGGTTTCAAGTGTGGTCCTACCAAATCAAAAGAGAAAAAGAAAACACTTCTAAAATTTCCTCCTCCTTCCCAAGGCTCATTTGAATAGCCCTGCTCTTCCTGGTCTGTTTCCCTTTGTTTCACCATGCATTGCAATCATTCTTTCCCAGTCCCTTCAGTGAAGTGACAGGTTGGGTCAGGAGCGTAATGCTGTCTGACACTCCCAGATATCTTGTTTTGCTCCTCCAGTCCTTGCTGCTGCTTCATTTGCCTCTGCTCTGGCATGGTCCATAGTCCTTCCCAGTGTCCTAGCCATGCCAAAAGTCACCTGCAGGCCTGATGTGGGTCACCCGTGGGCTGCATCTCTTTTGTCATATAGAAAGCCTTCCTCCACAAGAGTGTCTCCAATCATGTTCTCAACAATGTCCTCTTTCATGCATTCTGTTTTCCCTTCCACATCTCCTGTACCTCCTCCCACCCCCAAATGCTGGTCTATCTCTCACATGCCTGTACAGAGATACCATATGCCTCAGGTTTGGCTGGCACTGGGCTACTCACAGCAGTGCCAGAGCCAGCTGGAAGGGCTAAGGGCAGCTCCCAGCCCTGCTGCTATGCTGTCAGTCATGCCCAGCACATTTCTCCACAAGCAAAATATATTTAAGATGTCTTTTAACATATATCTATTGTAAACCTTACTTTTAACATCATCATCATATTAATACACATGCATTATAAATCCTGTTCTTCCTTCAAGACCACAGGGGTCTCTCACTGCAACTCTGTGCACATCTCTTCAGATAATGTGTTCACCCTGCCTCACCTTGGGAACCAAGTTACAGGTACTCACACCAAACACATCTATCAACACAGAGTCATCTAACATTTTGAGCACTGCCCCTATAAAAGCTGTGATTGAAAACAATTATAAGGTACTTCTTTCCCTCTCTATCAGGGCCTTGTGGTGTTAATGGACCTTATAGCCCTGACCAACCTTACTTGGGCCTGCCAGCCATATGCTCTGCCTATGAACTTAAGCTCAGCTGGAGGATGGATCTGTTTCCATCTCAGCCACAGCCATACTTATTGCCAGCCAGAGATGCTGCTGATTGTGACCCTGACCTGTGGATTGGCTTCCCAAGTTGACTTCAGACCTGCCTCACTACATGGATTTGTTGAGTGATCACTGAGCTGGGTGTGATCCCAGCTATCCTCACCAGACCTGGTCCTGAATGTGTTCCTCAGACTGACTTCCAAGCACATTGCTGTGAAATTGAGTGTCCATCTAGACTCTGGTTTGTACCTGGCTGCCACATCTCTTTCTGCCCTGCTTTCCTTGTCCAGGTACCATGGGGTGGGGCCCTGCCTTGCTGGCTGTATTTTCACCCTCAGCTCCTGGCTTCACTGGAGCTTTCTGTGTATGTTGCATCATTCCATAGGTATTGCCCTGTCTGACTGCTTGTGCAATGTCTTTTTGAAAAAAGTTCAAGTTGCATTTTCTGGCTCAGTAAAAAGCCAGAATGCCCAACAGTTTCCTGGACGCATCTGGCTAAAAAAAAGCTTTCTTTATGCTCCCATCCCAAGTCAGGCTAACTTATCAGCCTTATCGGTGTGCCTCTCTTCTCGAGTTCCTGTGTTTGTGACACATGCATTAAGTTGCTTATTAAAGCACACCTCTTCTGAGCAGCCATTATATTATTTTAATTGTTCTGCTGCTTATTACCACAATTCTAATCTTTGAGCCATTTTCATACTTTATTAGCCAACACTCAGAAGTCAGTACAGATGTAGTCAGAGTTACTGATGCTCCTGAGCTTCTTTAAAGGAGATTTTCAGTGCCATTACTTCTACAAATCAGAGTGTTTAGGCCTTTTGCAGGTGTCAGCTCCCCATCTGGAGGGATTCCAAGCAGCATCTCATCATCTTGCTTTTGCTTTACAGGTTCTGTCAGTAGGTAACTGTCCTGGTTTAGGGCAAATTTGGGAGAGGGAAAGAAAGGAAAACAAACAAACCTTTAGATGAACCACCCCTCCCCTTAGCTGAATCGGGATAGGAAAAGAAAATTTCCTTGGTAGAAAGTGGAAAAAGTTGTTTATTTAACAGATAAAACACTCCCCAGCCCAACAAATGAAGGAACAACCTTGAACAACAAAAAAACCTCTCTCCGTTCCGCAGAGATGTCAGAAAGTCTCTCTCGTGGCTGTAGCTCAGCTCAGTTGCTGTTGGTCCCTCANTCTTTATGTTTTGAAAACAACTGCCTCAGGAATTCCAGTGTGTCTTCTTCACTCTCAGATCCAATTTTTAAAGGTACAACACTTATTTCTGAACTAAACAGATGAATGGGGATACAATTTAGCATCAACCCAGGACAGTAACCTTCATTTATTTTCAGAATTCAAATCATTGTCTGTTGGTGTTTCAATAACCCGAGGAGTCTAGTCTTCCTCATATTGTTGATCTGTTGGTCGCTGACTGATATGATGACCTGGTCTGGAACTGCAACCAGCACATGTTCCTGTCCACCTTGCAAGTACATGCCCAAGGTCTGTATTTCTTGAGTGGACCTTCTTAATTTGAAGTATTTAATTGTTGCTGTGCGGGACGCACGGACACACAGGACACACACTCTCGAGAAAGTGAGAACAAGTCTTTATTAAACATCTGACTCCAGGTTATATAGCATGTCCACAAAGAGCAGGGATTGGAGAAGAAGGCTGACACTTCTCCTATCCCATTGGTAAAGACAATTGTCCATCAGTTGTTTCCTCACAAGAAAAGTATGAAAAACAACTTCGTCTTATCAAACGGACTATTGATAAAGACACTTCCAAGTGTGAGAAAGAAGCTAGCTACAGTGAAAACAACCAGTTAGAAACTGCACTAAGAAAAGCCTGAAAAATCAGAGCGACATTTAATAATAAATCTACCACTGAAGAAATTACTGATTCCCTAGCACGTTGTATTTAGTAGTTCAGTGTTCATCCTGTAAGCACTACATCCCCACTACGGCATAAGGGTTCTACAAATACTTGCTGCTGTAAATTTGGGTAGATGATGCCATTTCAGCTCCAGAGCAGACAGTTTCAGGCCATACAGCTAATCTTGCACTGTTCTCCCTCCTGTCTGGTAGGTATTGACCTCCTTGATCAAAAGGATGCCTTCACAAGCTATCTGTGGCACTAGAGGGCTGTTAATGCCTGTGCCCAGGCATCAGAGATTTTAGGTCCTGACATCCTGATGTCACCACGTTTGGGGTCTCTCACTGTCCTGTAAACACACTGAAGCTGCCCAAGCAACTTCAGTCTACCTCATTTCTTATTCCTTCCATGGGTATATTTCATCCTTGCAGAATTGAATGACCCGTTCGTTGACTTGTTCTTCCAGCCTGTCTTGGTCACTCTGTGCAAAATTTCTTTTTTTAAGCATGTGCCTTTTCCTCCACATGCATATCAACTGCAAATGTGCCAACAGTGCACCCCATGGCCTCCTGCTCCCATGTGGATCTCCACTTCTTGCTGATCCCTGGGTGCAGTACAGGCCATTAACCATTATCCTCTGAACCTGGTTGTCCCAACTACATTTTTATCGATCATATTGTCCACATATCCAGGTTATAATATCCCTCCTTGTGTCCACTGTCCTGAAATCCCCTGCTGCATTTAGCTACAGACCCACGTTTTCCTTGTTCAGCCTTTGAACACTGGTGTAGTAGTAGAAGCTCTTCTTGTTGTCCCTGATGTCCTAAAATTCTTTTTTGGTGAGGGAGAAAATTCTGTGTGGAAATTTGGTTCAATGAATGACATTTTGTCCTAAACATAGAAATACAAGAAATGAAAGGATATGTTACAGTTTGAGTCGTTGAGAAAAGCTATTCAACAATAACAGTATGATTGTTCCTATAACTGCATTCATAATGAGAAATACATCTGTTGTCATCATTTAAGTACTACAAGCAATAAATCTGCCTCTCCTAAAACTTTATAGGAGCAATTATGTTTTTTTAATTAACTCATTAGTATTACATGGGTAAGAAAAAGCAGGTTGTGTGCTATCTTTCACATAGTCAGGTACCTGTTGTGACTATATTCCTTTTTATTCAAAACTTTTCTGGACACAAAAGTGATTGAGAAAAAGTTTTCTGTAGACTTATATTTTTTGATGGTTTCTAATGTTGAGTGATAACTTATGAGCAGTATATAAATACATTGAAAATTCAGATTATGACAAATAAGACTTCTTGAAAAAATCTGACATTTCAACTTACTTTTCATTCATGTTTATTTCTCTCAGTTTTATTGGGTTGATATTACCTTTTCCTCACTCTTCTTTCTTAATGTCTTTTTCATCCTCACCCACCCCATTTTGTCTGAACTCAGGGTGGAAAGTCTCATGCTGTTATTTCTTGTCATTTTTAAAGAATAAAATTATTTTTTTTATTTCTCTTCCCAATCCTTTGATTTTTTGCCTTTTGCGTCTACTGCTCTCCAATTTGTTCCTATATAACTTCATTTTTAATTCATATACAAACTGCTAACATTTTACCCATCCTAAGAATTGCCTTACTGGTCAGTATATGAAGCATTTATGTGTCGTGTAATTATAGAAAATAAAGTGCTTAATGAGTGAAGGCATTGTGTTCCAACCTTTAATATACATTTAAGACTTCGTAAATATACTTTTTAGGTAGCATACTTGTATATTTGCTGTGCTGGGGGGGATATCTTTTAATCAAATACTACTTTGGCTTTGGAAACAGGAGTGAAAAATTCAGTTCTTACTGAAAATGCCCTAGAATTTTGGAGACTAATTTATCAGCTTATAAGGTATCCTTCAAAGTAGTCTGTTTTTCTGATGAAGTTACTAAAATACTTTAGCCATTAATGGCAGTATCAATAAGCACTCTCTGCATGTATTCTGATAGGAGTCTTTTGAGGGTAAAAGCTTTTTATTTTGCCTTCATTTCTATTTATTTGCTCTAAGATTCTGAAACTATTACGGAAAATTAAGGGAAATGTCTCATTACAAGATTTTTTTTTAAATAGTACATGGTCCACTGCATTTAAAATTACTTTGAAGAGCTGCAAAATCAGATGCTTCCCCTTCATTCTAGATGTTGATAAGTAAAAGAAACTCTTGCTTCTACATTTAAATTAATCTAGAGATGTAGAGGAAATGAATCTTCATTCAGCATTAATTTATTAACATGATTAACAGAAGAAAAATCTGCAAGGCAAAGTAATGGTTTTGATCATTATTTTCCCCTGTTGTCTCTATTGTTTTCAGTTCACAATGCTTTCTTTTGTTTTTCATCATCTGCTCCTGGACTCCTGCTTGTATTTGTTTCAGTATAGTTGCATTTTTGCTTTTAGAATGCTATGAAAGCTATGATCCTTGATTTAAAAAAAAATAAATCAATATTTAATCAAAAAGACAAAATGATGGCATCTGCTGGAAGTAAAAAAAAAATTATTTCTGGCTCTCAAACCCAAGTTGTTGATAGGTTTTCCTTCCCTGTCAATAGGAGAGAACTTTGAGGATCTTTCTATAGGGGTAAAATGCAGGGAGAGTGCAGAAATTTGAAGTTTAACTGCAATTTCTGAGCTAGTGCATGAAAACTTGTCCTAAATAAAAAATAATGTTTTGTGTTACCATATTGTTGTGCTCTCACTTTAACATTAGTTAATGCAGCGCCTTTTACTGGGGCAAAAGGGGAATTTAGATCATGTGTGGTTGCTCATTTTGTGTATCTTTCCCTGTAGCCATCTTGTGTAACTAGCAAGCAGTGTCCCACCACTCTTTTTATTCTACAGACACCAAACCTCCCATTCTCACCCATTAGCTGCCAAGAGTTGCACAAGAACCTGCTTTAGATCTTGCTTTTCCAGGAGCTATTTCATATTTCCCTAAATTAATGTTCAAATCAGAATAAGGTTGATCTATCATGTTCCTGCATTCAGCTGTTACATCAGGTAATACTTAGCTCATCCCAGAATTTTCCTTAATCAGTTTACAGCATAGATCTTATGCTGTGATTCTTTATCCATACCCTTCTGCACACTGAATGGCATCATAGTTGCCAGCCAAGAAGGGAACAACCCTATGTTGCATTAGCTTTGGTATTTCATCGTGCTGACCCTGCACATGTTATTGATGATGGATTATATACTCAGATCCTGCTTAATGCTATATTTGGATGTTTCCTGTTGCATACATGCATTTCTCAGTAATTGTTAAATGACTGAAAACAGTTTGAAGGCAGTTACCCTGTTCTGCTTAACCTCAACTACCAGCTATATTTTTGTGAATGTTGTTAATGTGATGCATTCAGATCAAGTTTATTCTTATCTTTCATATTACCCAATCTGTATGCATTTATCTTCCACAGCATCTATTTGACTGAAAAAGATGAGATTGCATACATCCTGTTTTGACTAAACTGGACTTGTCTGTCTGCCTGTCACTCTAAAATAAATTAAATGCAGGTAAACAGTTTTCTCAATATCTCTCTTTTGACCTGCAAAACTTATCAGCTACATGCACTTTACAGCTGAGACAGATGGTCTATTCTTCTGGTTTTGAGTTGACCCACCACCCTAAATGGAAGCTTTAGTTTTGTTAAAGTACTCCTTGATAACTGTCTGCTGAGAACTACTGATTATACAAACATATGGTTATCCATAGAGAAAACAGGAGACTTCCTTGCCCCCAAAGCATCCCTGAAGCAAGAGATTTTATATAAGTTTTGCTGATATTCAAGTTAGTTCTTAAGGATTTATTGCAGTATTTCAGTCTTTTAATTTATAGAAGCTTTATTTTTTTCCAATTTAAGTGAACAGTTGTCTAATGAAAGCTATAAATTCTCCATGGATGGTTAGTAAAATGGCAAAAAAACCCCATGAAGATACCTAAGGTACAGTGCCTATGGCAAAAAACTCTTGTCTGTGCGTCCATTACAGGGTTAGGCAATGAATGAGTGTGAGCTGCCAGCTGTGATATGATTTTCAGAGACTGTCACCCTCGTTTTTCAAGTTTTCTGAGGCACTTTATAACTTGATGTTTTTCATAGTTCTTAGTTCTTTCTCACACACGGGTGTTGTTATCAGAAGTCTGTTTTTGGTATGATGAAATTGTTTACATACTTTCTCTTGGTGTGAAGAGCAACTGATGGACAGTTGTCTTGACCAACATGATGGGAGAGGTGTCAACCTTCTTCTCCAATCCCTGGTCTTTGTGAAAATACTATAAATTTAGAGTCAGATGTTTTAATAAATAGGCTTTAACCTTCTCACGAGAAAGTGTGTGCGTGTGTGTCCTTGTGTCCCACAGCAACAAGAGACATGATTCAGTTTTTTACTCTTCTCATTAAATTTTCAGTTCTATTTATTTTTCTTCTAGAAATTGCAGGTATTAGTTTCTAAACAGAAGAGATTACATCCTGGGTACTGCCTATTAAGTAAACTAGGTCCTTTGGGCTTTCTTAAATGTTCAGATTAAATGGTCAAGATCATACAGAATGACACTTTTTACATGAAAGATCCAGGAAATAGATACAGTGTGGTATTGAGGTAGTCACCAAGTATCATGTAGAAAAGATCAAGAGAAACAATGATTTTTATTTCAGGTCAAGTCTGCATGAGATTTATGGTAAGTCAAATAAAACTACCACCAAAATAAGGAGTCCTGAAAACTGCCACCTCAGATAATATATTCTGTTGAATGTTCCTAAAATATTGAGACTACTATGATTTTGTGTAAAATATCTTCAGTTGAACTCTAATTTCTAATTTGATCCCTGCTCAGAATTTCTCCCATGTCAGAATAGACAAGCAGCCCTGTGAGGTTTAAAATTGGGGTATTACTCTATGGACTATTTTGTGTGTTTTCACCAAATATTTTTGACCCAAGATGTAGGATTTCAGAGCTGCAAACAGTAGCACAGCTGAAGTGAATTTAGAAGCTGAAGTACTTATTAAATCAACAAGTAGAACCCCTAGTCTCTATTCTCACTTTTTTATACGCTTGATACCCTTGGTGAAACCACAGCTATCCACTCATATTCTGGTTTAACATGTATTTTACACAGGTTGAAACAAGTTCATCAGTGGAAACCAGAGAAACTTCATTGTTTTCATGCAATCATTTCCCAGTTGTTGAGCGTGCTTCTGTGGAAGGCGAGGTAGAGTTTCAAATTCTCATCAAATGAGGAAAATGCCAGCCTTTCATAATCTGTGGCCAGTACATTACAAGGCTTCATGGTCACAGAAAGCTCATTATCTTTTCTGGAATTGCAGCTAGGAGGATGAATGGAGAAAAAATTCCCCATTCCAAAGAGTATTTTTTGTTAAATACTGTGCCTAAATCTAAGTGTTGAATATGAACTGCTGTAGTTCTAAGATCCAAATATTATTCAAGAACAGTAAGAGAGGAACAGGAATATCTGGTTTTTGTAAGTTATTTTCTGAAGCTTCTTTCCTGTAATGAAAAGTTAAGGAAACTTCAAAAACATTTTTTTTCCAACCCACGAACCTGCTTTTTCTACACATTGCCACTTCAGCTGCCTTCATCTGCCATCTTGTGGTATGTTGGCCTAATCTCAAGTGTGTAGAAATAAACATACATTATTTATTGTGTTTTATAAAATTTTCCTACCTTACATTAGTAATTACCAGAGTGATGCAATCAGATTTAACTTTTGCAAGCTAAGACATACAATAAATGGATTTTCATAAATTATTTTCTTTTTAATATGGGAAAAGTAAAGAAAGACTGAAAAATCAGCCAATTGCAAAGTAATATTTGTTGAACATATTTTTGTTTATAAGAAATTGCATAAATTCAAAAGACTTCTTGACTTTATGTTTACTTGTCTCAATACATTCACACTTTTCGATTCAATAAAAAACCCAAGAATAATGTTTCTTGAAGTTTTCAAAAACAGTAACTGGTAAAACTAGTAGAAGGGCTTTGTGAATGCATGTCAGCATAAAAGTTGATCCTTCTCTCTCCCTGAATTGTTTACAAAATCCAGGTGTATTTATAGAGGAAAATTTAGTCAAAAACATCATTGTATTAATTCTGATATGTTGATGTGTTTATTAATATCTGTCAAACCTGTTCTCCCATTTTTATTACCAGAAGTTTAATAGGAAAGGACAGGGCAACTTCTACTGGAAAACTATTGGTATTTCATTGGTATTTAGCCTCTGATGAATTTAGATATATCCTTATGTGAAATATTTATATGAAGCACACAGGCATATTAAAGAACTTTTTTCTTCATTTTACCCAAGAGTAATACAAGAGTGTTTAAAATAGTAAACAAAGGACAAGATGTAAAAGCCCTTTTGAAATTAGATCTAAGTTGAGAGTGCCTTGATCCTGCAATTGAATTCAGGCTGAATTCTGTTAATCAAATTAAAATTATATGATATTTAAAACTTCTAATTCTTTGGATTTATCTAAACTATTCACCTAGCTCTACTTATGTAGGATCTAACTTTACAGTAAAGAGCTGCAATGTTCCTTCCAGGGTCTGTCATATACGTATTGGTATATAGGACACACAAAATACATGGAAAAAGTATTTGTTAAAATCTAATTATAAGATTTTTATTCATTTTTTTAGGCTAACTTTTTATATATATTTAAAAGCATATAATTGTGACATCTTTTTTTTATTTTACCATTTTGAAAAGACAGAAAATCTATCATTTATTAACTAATTTAGTTAAGTATAAAACATTATTTCAATGCAATTTCAAAAATATTATCACTGACATTAAAAATATATCTATACTTGTGAATATTCAGGGAAATCTATTTTTTCAGCCCATTCTGGACTGTCAACTCTCCTACTTTCTTGACAATGAGATATACACCATTGGTTGGTCCCTGAAAAGCAGTTTGGCTCTAAATTTAAGCATTCTCTTCTCCCAAGTGCAGTCAAGCCAGCAATGTAAAGCAACAAGAGTTAACCTAGAAAACCTCCATGCTTAGGGATGTATTATAAAGCATGCAAAATCTAAATTATTCATTCTCAATAAGGAAATGGGTGTTTTATTTCCAAAAGGAAGATAAAAAGGAACATTATTTCCAGCTTTAAATGAAGTTGGCAGTCCATTTCTGAGTACTGGACAAAAGTCAATTCTGACACTACTAACGGTAGGATATAATAATATTAAATATCATGATACCATGACACAGACTGTGAATTCCAGATTTTACTGGTTTTAATGCTCAGTTCAGTTTGACATTCAGGAGCTCAGTCTTGTTAAACAATTACTTTTTAATATAAGTATCAGTTGTTGCAATGTGTGTTTGAACAGCACAGCAACAATCAGTAAAACTCAAAATTATTGAACTTTGAAAATAGTGACACTTTTTTTTTCCAAACACAAAACAGATACATAAGATTTATTGTTTTGATATTCGCATGTCACCATTCATGAACTTTTCCTGCAGTGACCACCTCCATTCTCTTATGAATGAGCAAAGATTTCTTGTCTGGGTTCTATCCTCTGTGGAACAGGAATTAATTGTTCATATGATCAGTTAAATGTGATTTGCTGGCAACTTCTAACTTGAGGTCCTGTTACCCCTTTGTTACAATGAAAAGATAAAGCTATTCCATGTACTTGTCAGGCCCAGGTGTAAGAAGTTCTTCCTATTTCACATGCAAGAGTATGAAAATTGTCACAGAACTGTCCTACTATTGTGATTTTGAGGTGTCCCTGACTAAATGTAAAAAGAAAACGAAGTTGTTATGGCTCTATGATTCATTCACTTTATTGTCTTAAATAATGTGTCTAGAGAAAGAAATCATTTTACTATGGAATAGACAAGATATTTCTGCTTGTAGAGCTTATGTTGGCTTCAAAAAACATAAGGAGCTAACAGAAGCTTAGATGGGCCCCAAAAATGATGCTAATGCTGATGTACCATACTATTTTAACTATTATTTTTTAAGATTAAATTAATATAAAACACCTATGTAAAGTATATATTTGGGCAATTTATTATATTCCTAATTAAAACAGCTTAACTCATTCTTTAATATATCTTCAGAATTCAGACTTGGTGATCCTGCTTTTACTGCTGCAAGTGATTTGCAATAATAAGTTAGCACTAACAGAATATTATCAAAGAAGTTGTAGTATTGTATTGTTCACTGATTTGAGCATAAGGAGATAAAAGTAGTAGGGGTTAGTCATAATGATAACTCAACTCCAGTGATATCAAATTTTTCCTTGATGTGCTTATGAAAGAGCTTTGAGTCTGCTAGATGAACTGTAAAATTGCAAGGATTTATACAGATGTTTTTGGTTTTGTTTTCTGTGTCTCCTTCTATTCTTACAAAAATTCAAATGGCAACCACATATAAAGTATTTTTATAGAAAAATCTTTTTTTATTGATAGAGTTTTTTTTAAAATTTCTAAAGTTAGGCATAATCTCTCAAATGAAGTCATAGGCAAGATTTTTCTTCAACATACCTCAAATATTTTAACTCCCTGGCATAATTTACTTCTTCTATGGTTTGCACAAGAAAACAAGGGCAAGTAGGCATTCTAGGAACATTATATCACAAGAAAATGAAAGTCTGTAAGTATTATAATTTCAATTTTGATTTACTGAAGACACAAATGTATTTGAAGGGTTGCAGCATAGTATTAAATTGTTTCAAAGCATGTTCTCAGAAGGGAAAACAGATCACAACCCTTCTGATATGACAATCTAATGCAACAAAACACAAAGTGGAAGGAAAATCTGTAAGCAATCTGCATCAAAATGCCCAAACTATACTAGTTCTACAATCAAGTTATTCTAAAATAAAAATTATAAGATGTGGTGAGGTTTCATCTGCAGTTTTTTTTTGGACCTATTGTTGTATAGAATGTCAGTATTTTATTAACACAACTAAAGACTGCTGCACTGGATTGAATCTGAAGCAGAAGATGAAACAGACCAGACTTAATTGTATATATTTGGCCATTTAAAAAAAAAAAAAAATCAAACCCGACAAAAATAATTGTCCAAGCATTTTTTCTTTATTTTCATTTTTTTGAAAGGTCCATTTGAACTCTGACTTCAAATGTTAAAGAAATTCTCTCAGTTATCTGATAGAACAGTACTTGCAGCAGAGTTTCTTTTAAATAAATTCAAATATTTAGTTCACAAAAAAAAGAGAGAAGTGTTTGCAGTACCTTCTATTTCACTTTTACATCCTTTACTGACTCTCAGTAATTTGGTACATGAAACTTTTACCTTTAGATCAAATTTGGTCTATTTCCTGCTCAAAAATGCTAAATGAAAAGTAGGATGTGAGAAACTTGAGGCTCTATGGCATTACTGCCATTCAGGTATGAGCATCTATCTAGGATGGGGAAGTGTTTTAAAGCCAAGGGAATTTGTATAACTGCCAAGTTAGAATAAAATGTATTTACTTGCTATAATGCTGAAGCAAATAAAGTACACATACATTAATTTGTTTTCATGTTAGGCTTTTCAGAGGCAGCCATGGATTCCTTTAATGGCTTTTTTTCTTTCCGTATTAAAACACTATCCCTTTCTTTTTAAAGGAAGATGCTATAAAAATGTTTATGTTGTGATAGTATATTTCTGCATCAGCCACATCAACAGTATTGCTCTACGATGGCTTCATTAGGTCAGTCAAAACAATATTATTGAAGTTCTGAAAGATTTTGTGGAGTGATTTCTGACTCCCTAATGGCTCTCTAAACTTGTGGAAAGATTGGACCTTCTTTATGAATCTCCTGACAATAAGCAGCAATCATGTCCCTGGCAGCTTTCCAAGGCAACTTGGGGAGCTTATGGACTTGTCACACTTCCAGGATGTTGGAAGGTGCCAACTCAACTGTGATTCACTGCTGATTGCTTTTGCTGTCCCAGAATCCTTTAAGGTTTCAAGTCTTTGGGGAAATCTCAGGGAGGATGCTTGGCAAGATGTAAAGTGTCATCTAAAGTGTCATGTAACAGGGTAGATAATTTGGTAAAAGCCAAGCTGTTCAGGCTTTTTAAAGGTTTATTGTGAATCATTACTGTTCAACTTTTTTTTAATTTTTAATTAAAGTAATTAAGAGGATGATTGTAATGAAACACCTTTAGTAGGTTGATTTCTGCTTATGAAACAATATGAGAGTTCTAAATACTGATTATTCCCCTCCCCCTTTTCCCTCTAAGAAATTGCTAATAGTTCATATAAATTGAGCTGGCTTTCTGCAAATGTGGGACTCTACTGGGGCCAGCATAATTAAAGAAAAATCTTTGGGTAAAACAGCAGGATCTGGAGGGAGTTTTATCGGTTCATAAAAGTTTTGTACAT
>VZTB01012203.1:39132-86028 GCA_013397245.1 Thryothorus ludovicianus | reverse complement strand
TTTATTGTAGTAATTATAGAATATAGGTAGTCATTGTGGAATACTTCTTTGCATGCAAGGATGTACCAAAGCAAGCTATATAGTTCTAAATATTTCAATAAATAATTGGTTAATCAGCAGAGAGCTGAAATAGTTTCACATATTTAAACCTATTTCGTATTTTAAAAAGACAGATAATTTTTTCTGTTCTGTACCGACAGCTCAGTTTCTGCATTAAGGAGTTATTAGATATTGAACAAGCTTTAGGAGACAAATCTTACAGAAAATCTGATATTGTTTCAATCTGTCTTCCTAAATGTCACATGCTCATATTTAAATCTCCCAAATATGTACTTTTGGCACAAGAGACAGGTGATTTAGCATCACAAGCTACAATAATATTTTAAATAATTTAAATAAATATCTAAAAGGAAAGATGAATGTGTCTAGACACAAATCTAGCACCTCTATTTTGTAGGTCCTAATAAAAAAATATGTACAGCATTCTGAAATGAAGGCTGCTTTTTTTCCCACATAGGCATTTATTTGACCATCATGTGTTCATGATAAAGTGACTGGGACGCTGTTGGAAGACCTCTTACACTTCAAGGCATATGATCACAGCTGATAAAATTTTAGGCTTGGCCTGAAAAAAATTCTAACAGTATTTGTTACATAAAATACCTCTAAGATGTTCTGATAAAAAAGCAGGGAAGGAAGTAACCTGAGGAAATAGGTTAGTTGTCTGAATGAATGATTATTCTCTCTGCCTTAAGGGACAAGACTAATACCTTGAACAGAAACCTGTTTGTCTGGGAAAGTCAAGTAACTATTCTCTGAATTTGGCATTCTTATTCCTTTTGGAAGGAATAAGCCACTGTGTATTCCTCAGTTCAAATGTGATTTTTTTAGGCTATTCTGTGCAGAAATAGGAAAGCTTGCAAAATACAGGCTGTCTGCCAGCAGAGGAAGATTTTAAACAAGGTAGTAAGAAGAAAATGCATCTTAGTTGCAGTATTGTCAAATAAATACAAGAATGAACGTATTATTCCTCAAAGCGAACAGGAGAATATCATGCATTGTTTTCTATGGTGATTTTTTTATTATAAATCTATAAAGAAAAATCACAAATGTTACTTTACATCAAGGTGCTAAATTTACGTCACTTGGCCTTTCATCTCTTTTTTTACATGAGCTAACAGCTCTTCCCCTAAGCATCCTTCACTTTGGTCTTAAAATATAATTTTGTGTTGAAAATAATTATATTTTTTCAAAGTAGTGAGAAAATAGTCATAACTGAGGGCATGGATGGTAAATATTTTGTGTTTCCGTGTTTTACTACTAATCTGATCTTGATCAGCAATTTCTAGCTTTTACTTAAATTGTGAAAATATCATATGGATATGAATTTAGATCTGCTTTTGAGCTAAAATTTAAGTTTGTGTTTACAGGGATAGCTAGTAAGATGAAATTAAACTAATTTTGTTGATCTGGTATCAGTTCAAAACTATAAAGTAATTACTTGTCTCATTAACAACAGACAAAGTTCTACATAAGTCATTCTATCAAACTTTGAGATTCACCTTTGACATTTCTGTTATAGTTTTTGTTGGAATGGAGTTAACCTTCTCAGCAGTAGCTGGCATGGGGCTATGTTTTGGATCAACATCATTCTGAAGTAATTCAAATGACAGTAGTCTCATTTACATCATGGTCAGTTTTAGAGGTTTGTTTTATAGACCTAATGCTGGTCATCTTTTACCAGTAATAAGATCATGTTTGGTCAAGATATTTTGAGTTTCTAAGGTGCTTTAATTACATTTTTACATTCTATTAATTTAAACTTTTTAATTAATGGAGTCACCTGACTTTTGGAAAGTTTTATTCCTGCAGCTTTATACTATTTCCAATAATATTATTTTTTAATGGAAATAATATTTGTCATTTTTATAACATTTGCCATCTCAAAGGAGTTAAACTGCTTCACATACTTTATACTATAAATGGCATGCCTTTTCTACTAATGAATTTCTGTCAGACAATATAGCATTAATAGACTCTGTTTTTTTCCCCATTTTCAATTTCTATGCTGTCAACCATACTTTTAACACTGACATTTGTTTTTCTGTAGACACATATGTCTCTGTGTAGCATGACACTAATATTAACAGAAATATGTGACAGTTGTGCTAATCAGTGGGATATTGATTGAC
The DNA here is from genome assembly GCA_013397245.1 of Thryothorus ludovicianus. Taxonomy (NCBI): domain Eukaryota; kingdom Metazoa; phylum Chordata; class Aves; order Passeriformes; family Certhiidae; genus Thryothorus; species Thryothorus ludovicianus. The sequence goes on along the minus strand of VZTB01012203.1, from coordinate 83,836 downwards.
ACAGAAGAATCTTAGACTGCAAAGCAAACCAAGAATAATATAAATATTTTGTTTTAATTAGTGGAAAACCATACCCAAAAAAGCAAAAGAAAACTTTAAAATAAGTTAGAAGAAATAGTGTGATTTTTTTTTTTTCCTCTTTTTTTTTTTTTTTTTCCTGTTAAGAGATTGGGGAATGCTTGGAATGCATGGATACAGGAATGACTTTTGAAAAGAGAAGAATCCTCTAGACAATTGAAAAGACGAACAGAAAGGAGAACAAAGGGACCAGTAAAACTACTAAAGAAATTTTTTTTACATTTATAGGCAAACTAGAAAGGAAGTGATCTGTTTAAACCTTTTTTTTTTGGACTTTTATTTTTTATTTTTTTATGTTGTAGAGACTGAGGGAAAAAAATACTCTTTTAAGTGTTTCTCATCATTCTACATCATCCGTTTTTTGCACTGCCTCCATTAAGCCTTTCTTTTTTTCAAATTGTTATCTCCATTAAGAATTTTTTCTATTGCTTTCCTTTCCCTCTTGGCCAACGTTTTTGAACGTAAACAACTGAATTTGAAGGTACTTGTTTAGGTACATCAAATAAAGATTTCTGAATTGTGATTGATATGTGCGCAGCGGCTATGTCCTACTCTTGTTCCAGCCTGTAATGAACATGTCCTTGCAGAAACTAAAAGCTGTGTCCCTAAGCAACTAAAGTTGCAGAAAACCCAAAATTTCCCTGATGTGTGAAGTTTTAAATGTTTATTTGAACATGTCCAGATTTAGAGCAAAGCCGAAGACCAGTTGTTAGGGAATATTTTAAGATAAATGCTCTGTGATTTTTGCAACAGAAGATACACTGCACTAGAGCTAACTTCTTCCTTCCCCAAGTAATACTTTATTTAACTTTTGCTTAGGTGAAATCCAATTATGATCTCATTGCTTTTTAATAATGAAGAGCTTTTAAATATTTAATTTAAAGCAATGATTAGTAATTTTCATGAATTGGAGAGATGACTTGCAACTTGGGTAATTTAAGCTGTACTATCAAGCTTTATTTGCCTGTTTGAATACCCTCATAGGCAATACAGTGGATATTTTGATGTATGTCTCTATCATCATATTTAATGTATTTTTTTATCTTGTATGTTTTCTGCTGTAGTGGAAGAAACCAGCAGGAATCAAAAGCTTCACAAAACTCTATCTCTTTGCATGATGTGCAATTTTTTTTAAGAAATAAATCCTAGTCATATTGACAATGACTGTGACAAAACATAGTAGAATGTCAGTTCTTGCTAGGAGTATTAGCAGTTCAAAAGATGTCAGCTACTCTTCCTCAAACCTTTGAATCAAAAACTTACATCATCATTCTTTATTCCTTTCTCTTCTCAGACTATTTCTAGTAAAGAAGATATTAATGTATAGTTATAGTTGTTACATATTATGAAAGCTATGTGTCTCACAAATATAGGGCTTGTTATGGAATACCTAAGTTAATTAGTGATCTTTGCCAACATGTGCCACTCAAACATGTGTACATAAGTATTCTGAGTTGCTGCTAAAAATACTATACTATAGAAAAAGCTATCAAGTAAACTAAAACCTAATGAGTTCAGCTCTTATTGAACTCACCTGCAGAAGTCGGGAATGATGCTTAATATTGTCATGAACCTAGTGCTAAGTTCTTATTTGTGTGATCAAATGAACTTTGAAGGTGGCTGCTTATCAGCTTTATGTGTCTTTTTAATACTAACTGGTCAAGAGATCTCAAATTTGCTAGGTATCACTTAGTTCTTTTCATATCAAATGTAATGTTATTGGAAGTAAAGACAGCTCTTGTATGCAATTAAAAAGTTGGAATTTCTTACTTTGAGGCAAAAATATTGCAGATTCCTAGGCATAATTTAAAACCATTATCATTATCATTAAATATTATTTCTGTTATTGTGTTGAGACACTGGAATGTGTCCAGAGACAGATAAAAAGGCTGGTGAAGGGTCTGGAACACAAGTTGTGTGAGGAGTGGCTGGAGGAGCTAGGGTTGTTTAGACTGGAGAAAAAGAGGCTCAGGGGAGATCTTATCACTCTCCACAGCTGCCTGAAAAGAGGTTGTAGTCCTGTAGGGGACAGCCTCTTCTCCAGGTGGCCAGTAACAAGACAAGAGGACATACTCTCAAGCTGTGCCAGGGGAGGATCAGGTTGGACGTTAGGAAGAAATTCTTCACATGAATTGGAATGGGCTGCCAGGGAGGTGGTGCAGCCACTGTCCCTGGAGGTTTTAAGAAAGGACTGGATGTGGCATTCAGTGCCATGGTCTTGTTGACAAGGTGGTGTTAGGTCATAGGCTGGACTTGATGATCTCAAAGATTTTTTCCAACCTAGTTAGTTCTGTGTGGTTCTATGATCATTTACCTGCTTTTTGTAGCAGCGTGGCTGCTGCAGATGCATAACAAAATTTCCATCAGTGTATGTGCACAGAGTTTTTATAGAGAATTAGAAACAAAACAGTGTATGATATATTTTTAGAAAACTGTGGAAGCTTATTTTTTTGCCAAAGATAGTAATTTAGTCACTGATTGCATAAAGCATTTTGGGGAAACTGGAGAGAGGAGAAAATTCTGCATGATTTTCAAATATGTACATGATAAAAATTCACAGGACAATGGTCTTGAATTCTTAATATAAGATGAAATCTTTATTTGAGTATAGCTTGCACATGACTAGACTTTAATTTTCAAATTTGTTAATGAGTAATTTTGCTTTTAATGTCTCTGTTTCATAAATAGATGGACACCATACATAACCTTTTGCCAATAAAACTTCTGGGACCTGTTTCTAATATTAAAGACTGCAGGAGACTTCTTCCTTTTCTTTGCCCTCCACAAAAATCTAAAATTAAAAAAAAATCATATAACATTTCCAAATCCACCTAAAACTTTCCTTCTCACTGTAATGGTTTTAGGCCATGTTATTAATGTATGTAAGATGAAAGGTCAAACACATTCCTCTTTATGGTCTTGGTATCATAATTTATTATTTAATTACACAATAAAAACCACTATACATTTAGAAATCATTGGACTTTTTTTGTTGTTAGTTGATTGGGGTTTTTTAACTCTTCCAAAAGAGATGAGTTATTCACATAATTCTAGTCAGTGATTGTGAATGAAAGAGTCAGAATTTGTGAGGGAAAATAGCTGCAAAGTGTGAAGGACATCATGACCTCAGAACCAAATGCCCTTGTCAAATCTCCTTTGAACAGTGTGTACTGGATTGATTGCCCATTTCAAAAAGGATGCCCATATGGCAGAAGAGTGAGATAGCTATTCCTGTACTATGGAAGAGCATCAAGAACTAAACACATGCTTTGACTGTTTTTCCCCTATTTCCAATTAATTTTAGCTTACTCTCATTGGAGTAGCTTTCATGAAATACTGAGACTTATGGCACTTATTGTTATGAATTATATTAAACTTAGCAGGACTCTCCTTATTCAAAAACTCTTGAAAGCTCACCCTGATGAATGTTTAATTCCTAGAATTTAACTAAGAGAAAGCACAAAAATATATTAAAAACAAAAGTCATTTTCCCCTCAGATTCCCCAAGTGGAAATGAGATGACAGAGTTGGCCTGCAGCAGAACAAGTGTTGGAGGGATTTTGAAACACAGTCTTCTGGCAATAAGTGTCACAAAATAATCTGATTGAATCACATTTATAGATCAAGAGGTTACATAAAATGTAAACTTGAAACAGATCTGGTGGACCTGAGCCTTTTTAATTTACATGTTGCTTTTTCTAGCTTTAGGCAGAGTTCATCAAATGTGTATGGCCTGTTATTTACACACCTGTGCTATCCCATTGTTGTGCTGAGGCCACACGTCAGGGGAATCAAAGCAAACGTGCCATCCAGAGGTAGTTTCAAAGATTTATGTTCCTTGGGAGGGGTTCCTTGGGAAGTTCCCATATTTCTAGAAAGACATGTCATAAAAAAGCTGTGTTATATACTTATATAGCTATCCTATAATGAAAAGCAGAGATGTATGTAGCAATTTCTTCAAGTATATTCATTAACAATCTTAGTACTTCAGTAAAATATATGATGCTCTAAACAATAACCAGTTTTCTGAAACAAATTTTTATGGTAGGTTTCCTGGTAAGTTGCTTTCTGTCTTATCACCAAGATGTTGGGTTTGTGCTGGTTTTAGCTGGGATAGATTTTATTTTCTTAGCATGGGGCTAGAGTTTGGATTTGTGCTGAAAGAGTGTTGATAACACAAAGGTGTTTTTGTAACTGCTGAGCAGTGTTTACACAGTGTCAAGGTTTTTCTGCTCCTTACCCTCCAACAAGGAGACTGGGAGTGCACAAAGAACTGGTGGAGGACAGAGCCAGGACAGCTGACTCCACCTGAACCAAAGAGGTATTCCAGAATATGAGATCCTGCTCAGCATATAAAGCTGGGGAAGAAGAAGCAGGGACATCTCTAGTGATGACATTTTTTCTTCCCAAGTCACCATTACCTGGAATAGGGCTCTGCGTTCCTGGGGATGGCTGAACACCTGCCTGCCCATGGGGAGTGATGAACGAATGTCTTGTTGTGCTTTGCTTGTATGTGTGGCTTTTGCTTTCCTCTTTAAACTGTGTTTACCTGAACCCATGGATTTCCTCATGTTTACTCTTCTGGTTCTTTCCTGAGGAGGGGGAGTGTCTGAGCAGGCATGTAGTGCTCAGTTGCCAGCCGGAGATATACCATGATGTGAACAACCCTCTGTTCAGATTTATTCCAAAATATTAGTGCTTCTATTCAACACTTCTAGCATGACTGAGCTCTTGCTGCTACTTTTGCCATTAAAAATAATCTCAGGTATTGTGATTGGTGTATTTGTTTTGTATTTACTATAGAACAATTAGCATTCAAGTCCATCTTAATTAAAATACTACCATGAATATACTCATAGATTTGCTTGTTTGGTTTTGATTTTTTTTTTTCCTTAGCTCCTGTGTTACCATTATTATTTCAAAGTTCATAATTTTAAGAAAATAAATTGATGAGGAGAATGAAATAAATGGAATAAACAGAAAGAACTAAATTAGGTATTTCTGGAATGACATGTTCAGGATTTTTAATACTTTTTGTAGTTTCCAAGAGACTTAACATGCTGCAACATTGATACTACTTAGCAATTTAATTGTCTTCATTGGACCATACAGGTAATTTATAACTAGGTGTGACCATTAAGCACTCAGCATGAATAAAGGAGACAGTATTTGGAATAAGGATGATGTCTTAGTCTAATAGGTTTACTTCTGATATCCTGGCTGACTTTCTGCACATATAATTTCCTCTGTGCTTCCTGTCAAAGTGACAGGACCAATGTCGTTACTTTCTTTATCTTCCAATGTCAGACAGAAAGACAATTTTAGTTGTGGGGAGAAATGGCCAAATGTGTCTCTTTTTTTTTCCCTGCCCTTTCCTTTCGAGATCACCTTGTGCCCACTAACAGCATGAAGTGCCAAATAGGTGGGCACAGGCTGGCCTAACCACGTGGGTGGGTTTCCGCAGTGTGTGGGCTGTGCCCTTGTCATGCATGTGAGGAAATTTTTTATACCTTTATCTAGTCCTGGGGTGGCTGATCCAGGCAGCAAGCAATGCATAAAGCTGAGACTTGTTTATGAACACAAAAAAAACTCTGTGATGGTTATTAGCTGTGTAAAAACTACATAGGACCTATCAAGACTTGGTTTAAAATCTAACTATGTGAACTACATTAGGAGACCTATCTAAAGATTTTATCTTTATTTTTAATACATTTATAGGATAAAGGGATCATACATATAAAACAGGCACAGATTCAATTTGTTGAACTGAGGCATTCAGTGTGTAGTGCCATATTGGGAACTCTGGTAGGTGAATTGCTTTCTGCAGGTATTCTCTTGACCTATTTTAAACCCTTAAGATCTGTTGGATGCCTTAAATTACCTCACACTTTTCAGGACAAATTCAGGTTTTTATTTTAAAAAACTTGTTCATTCTTTGCTAGGGAAAAAGACAGCTGAGAGCATGGCAGAGGTAAACAAAATAAACAATATTTTATGTTTTTACTATTATTAGTCATATTATATTTTAAAAAATTATGAAAGAAAAAAAATAGATAGATGACAAATGAACAAATTTGTTTTAGATTTACCAGGAAGCTCTGCACAAAGTTAGAACAACTGAGGAAAAACTGCCAATTGTTAATGAGATCTGTAAAGAAACATAGATGCAGTCAATAATATTTCTTTAAAATTTGAATTTATTTTTTTTAATGTTTTAAAAAATAGGAAAAACATTAGGAAAAAACTTATATTGTTTTTTAGGAAAAAATAACCAGACTACCAACTACTGCTGCTTTTGTTTTGGTTTTGGTGTTTCATTTGGTTGGTTGGATTTCTATTTTGTTTTGGTGGTTTTGTTTGTTTATTTGTTTGTTTGAGTGTTTGGTTTGGTTAGGTTTGTTGCATGGGAGCCATTTAGATGCAGAAATACAACTCTTGTGAAAGTTTTTTGTTAGGAAAAAAACCCAGACTATTTTGAATTTCAGAGTTTATAAGAATAAAAGCATGACATTGACATGATTTCACACTAGTAGTTGTTCTGGTTTGACAAGCAAAACTAGTAAGACACTCCAAGTCAGAAATACAATTTATTGGGAAAAGGGAAAATAAAACAAAAAATAAACAAAATACATGTAATAAGGGTGTCCTGGGTTGATGCTGAATTGTATCCCCATTCATCTGTTTAGCTCAGAAATAAGTGTTGTACCTTTAAAACCTGGATCGGAGAGTGAAGGAGACACACTGGAATGTCTGAGGTGGTTGTTTTTTAAACATAAAGATAAGAGTTTTCAGCTTTTCTTCACACGGCCTGTGTTGTGGGTAGTGTGTGGACAGCAGAAGAGAGCTCTCCTTTGCNAAGGCTGACACCTCTCCTATCCCATTGGTAAAGACAACTGTCCATCAGTTATTTTCCACACAAGAGAAAGTATGAACAACTTAGTCTTATCAAACAGACTTCTGATAAAGACACTTATGAACGTGAGAAAGGAGCTAGCTACAGTGAAAACAACAAGTTAGAAAGTGCATTAGGAAAAACCTGAAAAATCAGGGCGACAGATCGACAGCAACTGAGCCGAGCTACAGCTCACGAGAGAGACTTTCTGAATTTGGCATCTCTGCGGATCAGCGAGAGTTTTTGTTGTTCAGTCTTGTTTCTTCATTTGTTGTGCTGGGGAGTGCTTTGTCTGTAAAATAAAAAACTTTTTTCCACTTTCCTCCAAGGAAATTTTTTCTGTCCCAATTCAGCTAAGGGGAGGGGTGGTTCAGATTCGTTTTCTAAAGGGACTCCATCCAGAGGTTTGTTTTTTTTTCTCTCCCAAATTTGCCCTAAACCAGGACATAAGGGAAAAGAAAATCACTGACAGAGTCAGAATACAACCTGACACCCTGTTGGTCAGGGTGTTGGCAGCAGTCCAGTTGCAATGGTGGCTGCAGCCCTTCTGGAGTAGCAGTTGTGGCCCTGTCAAAGCAGTGGTCCTGGAGAAAGGTGCAGCTCCCCCCTGCTGAAGGTCCAGTGGTGATGGATGGGCCTCATCTTCCTCTGGGAGTCCAGTGGAAAAGGCTGACTTGGTGTTCCAAGTCTCAGGATTTTTTCCAGGTAGAGGGGCTTGTCTCTCCTCCCTGGCTGGAGCATTTCCCAATGGGATGATGGAAGTTTATCAGTGGACTCAATGGCCCATTAGCAGAAGACCTATCCCTGGAGGCAGGATGGGTCATGGAAGAGATAAGGAAACTGCTCTTGGTGGTTTCTTATCAGCTGGCTTATCAACAGAAGATAACATCACTACCCCCATCCCAGTTTTAAAGGATGGTAATAGAATAACACACCCCTGATTATATTTTACACTGCAACCCATGACAGTAGTAATGTATTACTAGATTTGTAACACCAATTTTATGACATTGTGTTGGATTCTCTTAACTTAGTACTTTTATTTATAATGTAAATTTAATTTAACATTTGAAAATTATTAATTTGTTTAGGAAGTCCTCAAAATATCTCTAAGTCCTTTCAGAACTGTTTCTTCCACAAGTATTACCACATTCACTGCTGAAGGTCAAAAATACTTTCAATAGTTTTACAGACCAGATGGTAATGCCTTTGCATTTGTACCTCAGATTTTCACACTGTGCCTCATTCCCATTGAAATTAGAAGGAATGGGACATTTTGGCATGAGTTCATAGTGTGTTAGAAGGGCACATTAGAGGACAGGGACTATTCTTTCTTTGTGTTTTTAATATTCTGATTTGTTTTGTGCCAACATATTGTGTTTCCCTTACAAAGAGCAGATTCCAAGCAACTGTCTCTTCCCATTTTAAGTAGAGGAGTAAGAGGAGCATTGAGAGGGTTTTGGATGAATTTTTAGTTTTGTGTCACATTCAAATCATAATTTCAGATATATTTTATTTTTCAGAACTTATGCTCATGCATTATTTGGACTAAGTCCAAATAATTTAATTATATCCTAACTTTTGAGGTTTTTCATATTCTTGTTCTTGTGGTAGAATTTACATTTCCAAGTTGCATTAAAATGGAAAAAAAAAGTAGGTTTTTTAATGGAATTTATTTACTTATCTATTTTTTAAATTTTATCTTCATTTGTTATGAGGCATAGCTGTAGCACCAGTGGTATTCTTAATTTTATCTTGCTTTCAGTTACTGAAGTATAACAAAGTCAGGAATGTAAAATTTACTATGGTAAAAGTATCTCAAAAACACACAGATGAACAGGTTTTTTTGCTGTTGAAATGCAATTCATGGTTGATCCTAATATCTCCAGTGTCCTTCAACAACATTTCAGTATATATTTTAAACAGACATTCAATTTTAGTTATTATTACAGATGAGAATTCCAGGAATCTACAAGACTGTAATATCTGTTTTGCAAAACATGTTTTGCCATTTGTATTCCATATTTTGTAGGACCTTTTTATGAAGCTTTGAAAAGTCAGTCTAATTCTTTTACTTTTCCGCTGTTGAGGCTCTTCATAAATCAATAAATGCACCTGGTATCTCTTGGAAATTAGCATTATTGCTCATATGATTCAAACTCAGCACTGATCTTCATTGTTCCCAGATGCTTTCGCCTGGATACAAGTTCCAGGTGCTCTCTTTCCTAGCTAAGACCACCCTGCAATTCTCTGTAATTCTCACTATGCTCAGTGATTCAGAGAAGGAGACTTTGTGCAGCACATGAAAGGGAAGCCACGCGGTATCTTTGATTGTCACCCCCACTGTTTGTGTCTCAATACACATTGACTGAAAAAAAGACGAACTCTCTTCAGTAAGTTCTGTCCATTGTACAGGAACTTTGTCGAGATTCCTAACTTCATGTTGCCTCAAAGAAACAGCAGAGAATGAATAGGAATGGATCTCCCATGCTTTCCAGGATGGGAAATCGAGGCTGAACTTGTTATGCTTTAAGGAAAAACCTGAAACAAATCCAAATCAAACTACTCTCTAACGTGGTTTCCCATTTGACATTAAAAACCTCTGAATTCCACTTTACCTTGAACTGTACTTGTTTATATTACAGTATCCATTTACTCATTCAAACATTCATTTACTTCTTGTTTGTTCTTTGTCTTGTTCTGTTTACCCAATATTTAGAAAGTAATGACAGGGCTCCATTTGGTCAATATGGTTCCTATCAATATCTTGTAGAAGTTCTAACTGCAGGTTGACAAGCTGTGATAGAGAATTGCTGATGATAGTGGACTCTACCTTGTGCTGACATTTGTTATTATCTGTGCTGAGGTGAACTTACAGAATTTATGCATGCTAAATTAAGTTCAAAGAGTCTGAAAATACTGTACAAGTTATGAAAAAAATATTTTCAGATATTCTTGCCATATTTTAACATTTTAAAAAATGTTTATTCATTGCAAACTTGTGTGACCATTTGCTCAAGACATATTTTAAATGAATTTTGAGTTCTCACTAAGACTTAGAAACAAGGGGATTAATAATTGTGTTTTGTTATTTATGTGAGATTATCTAATGTCAAAAAATCCCAGGAGAGTTAACTTGTTGGGCCATATATCCTGTGTAAATCCACTACCTTTCTGTGCTTAAATGCAAAACTGCTGTTTGACACTGTGAAATATTTGATTTAGAATTCCCAAGAGAATATAATAGAATAGAATATAGTAGAACCTATGTTGGATTCATCTATAGCCATTTCTACTTCAATTCTAATTGCCCTCAAAGGTGTATTTGCATCTCTAGACAAAATGTAGCTCTAACAGGTTGCGTATTCAGGGACTAGAAAGCTTGTTTTATACTTTGAGTCTGATGCCAATGTAATAACAGACAACATTATAGAGATTCACTGTCTGATTAGCTGTCTGTCTGGGGCAACAATGTGCATATAAAACTTATGAAATTACTGATTCCTTTAATGTAATGTGCTTAAAAATATATCAAATATGTTAGCATTTTTCTAAATGCTTCATTCTGTTCATTCCGTGGATAATGAATTTCTCTTCAAAGCTACAAAATATACTACCAAACAGAATTTTTAGTTTCCCAGTGAAAACTAAGTTAAAGGTCAAAATTTGTGATACATATGAAGACCTGTTTTTTATGTCAATCAGTTTTCTATTAGGAGTGCTCATTATACTAGCAGTAATGTTTTATGTACAAGCCTGTGTGTGCCTATGTGGGCAAATACATTCATTGCAAACTTTTCTATTTTAGTTTTTTTCTTCCACAGCTGTTCCTACATATATCTCTGCTTCAGTAATGAAAGAGAAGTCTCTGCCAAGTCAGCCTGGATCTGCAACTGTAAATTAGGCCCCTAAGGATTCACAGAATCACCACTTTAATTTTCAGATTTTCTATGGAAAGATACGTAACATATTTCTAGATCATGTCCCAGTGCTTTGTGGACACACACAGTGGTCAACTAGAGATAGCCATCCCATAAAAAATAAAATCACTTCATCTTGTCCAACTTCCAAAGTGTTTAAATCCGCAATTGAGGGAGAAATTATGAAAAAGAAATGTTTGCGGTTATGTTTGGAATCATGCTGGTTAGCCACCTGCTAACCAATATATCCCTCTTTAGTTTAAATATTTTCTCCTCCAATGAGTATGTGTTCAGCCTCAGAGCCCATCAAAGTCCCATATTTACGTTTGCTGGCTTATAGCTTTGCGTTGTGCTGCACTCAGCTGTGGAAAGAGAAATTTCAAGTGTTCTCTGTCTGCCCTTGTGGTAACTGGCTGGCTATGTAAGAGCCTTCTAGAGATTAGCAACTACTCATATTTATTTTATAATAACATTTTATTCACACTCATTTCTTTGTTAAATGTGAACATTTAAAGAAAAAAAGTTCAGTAGGGATTTTTTCTCTTTTTCCTGTCAGTAATAAAATATTCTTTGTACAGAATCAGAGTTTAACGTAACTAGCCTTAGAAGTTTGATATTTTTCCAAGGCCATAGGGTTTAGCACATCTTTATAACATAACCTTCAAATTAAAACTATAGCATCAATTCTGTCAACATAAAATACTTGAAACATTCCTATGAGATATGAAATTATCTGTGCATAAAATTCCAAACTTGTAAATTATTGTAATGTTATGGTTCAATTGTTAGGTTTTTTGCCTCACATAAACTCATTGCTTTAATCTTGGAATAATAGTTCTGTTTCTGAGATATGTTATACTTTTTTTATCTTTAATCTTAGGTGAGGAGCTCATTTATAGAAATACTTGGGTTTTCTTTCATCACAGAAAGGGTACAGTGAATGCTTAATAAATATTTTAAAGCTCCATCTGCCAGAGCAAACTAGCATAGGCAAAGCTTCCATGTCCTCTGGAGGTATTTAGCCCAACATATTTAACAGCAAGTCACTGTTCTAGGAAGTCATATCCTGGTTTATATGGGACTAAACAGAGTTTTTCAAGGCAGTAAGTTATGAATGACATGCTGCTCAGGCAATCAGGTCTTCATAATGAACAGTTTTTCTTGGTAATATGAATAAAGTAGAAAAGAGGAAACAATTTTTTTTTTCTGAGTCTGTTGTAGCATAAAAATATTGCCTGTGTAGTCAGTAAAATAGATTGTGGTGGGGGGTTAATTCCATTCAGGAATGAAATCTAAGGTTTCTAGAGACTGGTAACCATGTGAGGTTAATAACTTGGCACAACAGCTTCCTGAGAAATCTTTTATTATGATATAGCTAGCTCTGACAAATGATGACTATATATGTCACTTTGCATTCTTGTTCAAGCGGTATCTTTTATTCTTCATTTTGTTCCTTGGGGGGGATTGCTGAAGTGTGTGACTGTATTTGGAAGGATTAGACTATCAAAGGGTAAAGTTATCATTCATATGAATGTCATTCTTCATAGACTATATAAAATGTGAAATATATCAGTTGGTCCAGACTGGAAAGAATCCACAGAGATGTTTTTTCCAGCAGCAAAGAATGATTGTTTTGCTTTCCAGAATGCCAATGAGTGCATCAACAGTTGCTGCTCTAGCAGATGTTCAAAACTCATTTAAAAACAGGGGAATGATGGGAGAAACTTTTTCTTTGTGGATTTTAAGTGTCGTAATAGAATGTGCTTGTCCAGATTTGGTTTTGATAGAGAAATAGTTAAGCTAAACTGTCAATACTGTTTTACTAAAACCGTAGTTTTATAATCAGCTGAATTAAATCTAAACATTAGATTGACCTAGAGAGAGGAAAAAATAAAAAAAAAAAGCCTCCAAGTCATTTAAGTTTTGTTTAAGATTTGATAGCATGGAACTTCTTTTCACTTGCATTTACTGCTATATTTCAAATTGCCTGAATTGGATGAAAAGCTTATTGACTGTGTGATTCTCCGTCTTTTAAGGTACTACATTCAATCATGGCTATTTTTTTTTTTTTGTCTGTTCTATCAATTTGAGCAGAAGGGATAAACGAGTAGACGGGGCACACTTACTTCCAATTAATGACCTGAAGAAAGAAATATGTGAATAATTTTGAGAGGTGTTGAAAACACTCCTTTGTCTCTGGATGTGCATGACTGAAAGCATGGAGTGAAATGTAGGTAAGAGTACAATATATTATGCAAAATCATTTCATGTGAAACATAAGTAGGATAAGCTGGATTTTTGTTAGAAATAAGCAGTGGTTAAGAATCACATTGAATCTTAATAGTTACATGAGAAGTCTCTTAAAGAAAATTCCAGAACCTGTTCCAGCTGGTTTATTGTACTTGATGAAAGTAGTTTGGGAATGCTCTGAAAATTACACAAGAATCACTAAAAATATATCTTCAAAGATATTTTGTACTGTGCAGACTTTTACAAGTCAATCCTTTTCTTAAGACCCTTGCATTTATCTTTGCTTTGTAAACCAGGTCTCTCAGAGTGCAAGAAGACCAAGAAATCAAGACATTAGCAAATGTTGCCATTGAAATTTAGCAGGGGACAGTGAATGCTTTTCTTGATTCAGTACTTCTTGATTATTGAAAATACTCACAGCAGTTCATTCCTTGCAGTATGGTTCCTTTGCAACATCCAAAGGAAGATTAGAAATCTTGCAAATTCTAATATTTTTCCTAACATTTGGTCATTTGAAACATTTATGGTACAGGTGGTAGAAAAATCTATATCTGTTTTAATATAGAGAAAAAATCAAATTAAATTGAATTTCAAATATGTATCCAATAAACTAACGAAGAATGACATCATAAACTAGAGGCACTAGAGAATCAGTCCAGGGTCCACAATTCCTAAAAACTTCAGTGACGAAGAATGAACATATTTATTTTTTTGATAGATTGTATGCAAACCAGTTCAGAACAAATCAAACTTAATATGTGAATTTAAAAAGCATCCGGAAAGTGCCCACTAAAACCAGATGGATTCAAGAGATCACTTAAAGGAAAGAACATTTTTACAAGATATGTCACAAGGAATTATTTTAAATCACCTGTTGACTTCTTGGTGAGCCTGGCTAAAGAATCTGCGGGTCTTGGTTTTGGTTTTACTGAAGTGATTGAACAGATAGAGTTATAGCTTGGTTAATTTATATTGATATGAATCTATTTATCATAGGAATTTGATTTCCTTTCTGGTGTCAACAGCAGGAAAAGTCTATGTTAATGATTTAAGTTAAGTTAGAGAATCAAAAGGTATGCTTTCTTTTCCACAGGAAAATGTATGGGTAAAGTCACATTGGGCAAATTTACTGTATTTTCACTATTGATATTGTGTTTAGAGGCTGAAGTAGAAGTGGTATTTTTTCCACTTTCTTGAAACAAGGTTTAGTACATAAATATATTTGGATCAGCAATATGAATGTTTCTGATGCAATATAGCAATAAAATGTGTTCTTGTCTGTGAGGACTGTTACAGAGATATGGCTGCCTTTCATTATAGATCATAGCTACTATTAAAGTAAGACAGCCAGCTCATGTCTTTAGCATGTGATATTAATAAATTCATAGCTGCACCTATAAACACACAACCTGACTATAACCTGTTCTCCACTACATCTCCATTTAGCAAATATCTAGCTTTTGCCCCAATCTGAGAGCAGAAACACCTTCTTTTGGTTAGATATTTTATATTTTTCCTCACAGATCAAAAGACATGGACTTGTGGCTTGATATAACATTTTAAAATTACTAAGACTACACTAGTTTTTAAATGAATTGTACTTTGTGTTGTTTAAACTTTGTTCAGTTGATAATTAATTGCGTTTTTTCTCTGACATGCAAAATTCTTTGCACTTCTATAGGATTCAGACATCAAGAATTCAGTGCATATGTTGTGATACTATCTGTTAACAGTGTTATTTCACAATATACATGAATTAAGGAATCCTTTTTAGCATTTGGATGATCCAGCTAGCTTCATACTTTTAATATGCCTTTTAAAGCTCTCATCAAGGGATCTTACATCTAAGGAATTTATTAATATTACATGCAAAAGTGAAAGCTTGTCTCACTCTGTAAATAACCAAGCATAAATACAATGTTTCAGACATTAGATTTGTGGTTTGGATGTTATTTTCCATACACAGTTAAAAATTAAGCTGCAGCCCTGCTCCAGGTCAAAGTCCAAGTCAGCAGCTCATCTTTCTGAACAGCAACTGGGAATTGCAAGGAAAACCACAGAAGAAAGAGTTAATGCAAGAATTGCATGTGTCTGACAAAAAATAGTTTATCAAGGGGATTTCTGAGCTATACTTTTCATGTGAGCTATTACTCTCAATATTCATTTTTGATCTGTTTTCTGACTTTACCTAATCCCTTGCTGATAGTTTTTATCTTGATAGGTTTCACAAGAAATATGTAGGATACCAACACACTTTATAATCTCTTTTCACTGTAAAAACTGTTCATTTATTCCAGTTTTTGCTTTATACATTTAAATAAATATTAATTTAGAAGTTGGTTTTCTGTTATATCTCACAACGCTTTAATTGCTTTATTTTTCTTGGTGAATAATCTTATAAAAATCTTTCAGAAAACCAAGCATGTTATATCTACACCATAGCCCAGATGAAAATATTTATTGTGACAGTGAAAGAAATAAAATGTTTATTGTGAAAGTGAAAGAAATACACTGTGAAGAGGCACATCCCTACATTACCTTCCCTAATATGACAGAACCCTGTTGGTTATTTATAATACTAATTGCTATAACTTCTGTCATATAGGTTGGTGTGGAAATTAATTTGTCATGCCTGAGTGTGCCAGTTTCACCTCTGAAACTATGCTTAAATTCCAATGTGGCATTTGCCACCTTTCATTCCTCTGACACTAGGTTTTTTTTACACATGGGAATTGATATTTAACCAAGTGCTATGACCAAACATGGACATCAAATTGCTGCAGAGCTGTATGATCTTATTGACTGACTGTTGTTCAATGTATTTCTTTGCTTTGTGTTTTGTATAGGGTTTAATTTTGAAATCTGAGGCATTTCTCTGACAGTAGATTCTTATGCAGGCTTGGTCTGAGGACTATCTTCCTGCCAGTAAGAATACAAACAGCTAGTTTAGTCTCTCTGCAATAACTTTACTGTCACTGATCAGTCCTTTTATCACTTGATTATGTGTTCTTGTGTCTTTCTGGTCCCAATAAGGGACATTTATTATTAAAGGCATAAAAACTCGTAGGCAGCTCCTTAACCTCCTGTGATATTTATTTAAATGGCTAGAGATTATAGTGTTGATTATTTTAATTTTCTCTATTTCTTTAATGTATTTTTGATATATTATAACTTATTCCACTTTTTAAATTTTTTTTTTCCTGGGAAATAGAGAAAGGGGATGAAGTGAAATGCAATGGTAAAGAGGAAACATGAGTCACTGTCTGTGTATGGGCATCATCTGCAGGCATTTTACATACTCAAGTTCTCCTTTTTTATTTGTTTCTAAGTTACATTTTTTGTGTAGTTTCTCTTTTTTAAGTGCTAGAGACTGCATGACTGAATGCTTTGTGAACTTTGTTATTTCACAAAGCAAGCAAGTCAGTCTCCATGCAGTTCCTGATGACACCTTTCATATCTTTCTTCTTAATAACTAGATTCCCAGTTGTGTCTCATCTTATTGGCTGGTACCTTTGTCTTTGGAGGAATATGCCTGAAGCAAGAGGCTCTAGGATGTATCTATACTCTGATATCAAAACCTTTTTTACCATTTCAGATCTCATGGCGACCTCAGTCAGGCTGGAATTAAACTTTTAGCCAATGCTGAATATTTAAAAATTCATATCCGTAATATTTAGTGTCTAGGACTTATTGTACCTTTTTTCCTTCAAAGGTCATGCAGTTCGCTCTGGTGTTTCCAACAGAAAAAGGTGAATGAACTTTGCACAATGGACAGAGGGATATTTTACTGACAAAGTTTGAGTATGTTTTGATTTCTAAAGGTATAAATACAGATTAAATGTCCTCAGACATAGTTGCTAGATATGGCTATGCTTGAGCTGTTATCCTGTAATAAACTCAAAATAAAAAGTGTTTATTGAACTATATCAGTTGGTCACAGCTCTGTGCATAACTTGAAACTTATCAACTAACTGTTGATAAAGGGTTAAAGAGTCAAAAAACTGTAGTAACATAGCAATATTTGATTACATGATCTCAGCTGTATCACTAAAGCCCTGAACCAGCAGATTTGTGACTGCTGTGTTTATGGTTGCTTTATAAAAACAAATTTCATTGGCAATGGGCTCTACAGTTTAACCGCAATATGAGAAAGACGTATTTTTATCAGTGAAGTTGTCATCTTCTCATGTAGTTGAATATTTCTTTCTCTTTGGAACAGGGAATGCAAGCACATACTTTAAATAATTTTTTTTTCATTTTTTATTTGCTCTATGTTTGCTAAGTAACCTCTTTTATCGTTTTCTTTAGAACAACCAATTCTTTTATGTTTCAATTTTTTTTTCTCAGATTCTTGACTATTTCTATCACTTTTCATTGAATGTTTTATTGAGTTTTGCTTCCTTTTGAAGTGTATGACTAAATCTCATGAACCTACTACAAGGTAAATAAGGAAAATATATCACCATCTGATGGGGAAACCACAAGAAAAATGAGGAAAGAAATACATGATTAGAGAAACATTCATGTACAAAAATACCTAATTCTGTGTGATATGCACCAGATATTCCTTTCTTTTGTGGGATTTAATTTAGATGCCTTGCTTAGTCACAAGCTCCTCTGTTGGGAACCTGTCTTTTTCCAGTGACTACATCAATTCATACACAGGGAACCTCACATTTTTAAATTAAAGGCCTAAAATCAGATGACCTCTTTCCAAAGAGACTAGTCAAAGTTTTTCAAGTTACTCAAATTGGTAGTTGAATACCTTTAAAATTCTAGCTTTGATTTTCTTAGGATTAAATAGGACACCTGAAGCCAATTAGGAAATCAAATCCAGGTTGTCTTTGTTCAAAACTAGCACTGTAATAATTATTCTACTTCTCTATCTTATAAAATATGCAAATTTGAGCATTCCAATTCTGACTTTCATTTTTGCTGTAGTGTCTAATTATGTAGAGGGAAATATAAACAATAGTGACTTTTCAGAAAAAGTGCTTTTATTCACACAGTTACAGATGATGCCCACAGTTCCTTTGTACTAATGTCCTATCCATTGAAAAGATTTTCAAATTATCATAAGAAATTAACATTTACTAAATAATGATACCCACAGAGGAAAGAAATAAACCAAACTCATTTTTATTTCTTTTAATATTCATGAAAGTTTAGTTTGCTTTACTTCTCAAATCTATTTTTGTACCTAAATAAAGTACCCTCCCCCCCCTAAGCTTTTAAACTCCTTTCAGTCTTTTTTTCATCCTGATGTGCCATTTCACTGACACGTTGGAATAAGTTCAGAGATCACAACTGCCAAAGCCCTCTGATCACACAGTGCTGGCCCTCCCACTACTGTTGCTGTTCAGAGAATCCACAGCTACAGCTGCTCAAAATGAGATCAGCCAGCCTATTCTCTGGGCTCTTTTCAAGATTGCTCCTGTGGCTGCTCTGCTTCCACCTGCTCTGCCCTGAGCAAAGTGTTTCTATTGCACAAATAATCAAGGACCAAAAGCGCTCCAGATGAGGTGCCCTGGCTCTTGCCTTCAGCCCAGCCCTGGTGGATGATTCAGCACCGTGATATGGTGCAGCATCATATGGCAGTCAGGGTATGAGTTTCCCTCCCTTGGAGCACTGGGCACAAAGGGAAATCTGTTCCACTACAGATTTATTGTTCTGTATTTATCAAAAAAGATACTGCTTAATGTCCATTATTCTTCTCCTTTTTCCTGTCTAACATAATTAGAACATTTTTTCATGGACTGTAACTTAATAATAGCATGCTTATAAATAAATGACTAATTGATGTCCTAAGCTTGTCTTGAACTTAAGTTGTACTTATATATGAAGTGGTTTTTCTTACTGATGGTAATAAGTAAAAAATTAGACACTTGCTGAATTTGTTCATGAATAGATATATGAAACTTATCTCTATTTAACAAAACAGTTATTGAAGAATTTATTGTCTAAAAATACACCCTTACTATAAAACCAGACATTACATAGGAAGTTTTATTGTAAATTTCTGTTATTATCTTTTCATCTTTTCTTTACATTCAAGATAATATTATTTTACAAAGGAATTCTAAATTTAAAATTTTCCAACAATTTTAAAATAATCAGCAGAGCGGATTTTGGATTTAAATTGTATCAAACATACTACAGCATGTAGGTGTATTTCAAAGATCTGTAGTATTAATGGGGCAGCTTCTTGTTGAGCAGTTGCTCCCATCCCTGGATGCAGCCTATTATCATCCAATAGTGATACAGAGCTCACAACAGTTGTTCATTTATTTTATGCTTATGCTAGTTAATTTGTTTGTTTTGATATGAAATTGGTGCTATGGGCTATGAACAATAGCAGGGGCCCAGTAGTGATCATGGGCAATTTAGGAAAAGCTCTCTAATCAAAAAGTCACAGGAATTTCAAATTCCTGTATCTGCTTTTCTACCTTTCTTTCTTTCAAATATTTATATTAAAAAATTATCTAATTAATTCATAAGATTGGTTGGGATGCCGCCCACTAGAACAGGATGCTCAAAGCCCAATCCAACCTGGCTTTGACCAGTACCAAGGATGGGGCCCCCACAGCTTTTCTGTAAGAACCTATTTCAATGCCTCACTATCCTCGACTAAAGAATTTCTTCCTAAGTCTAATCTAAATCTCTGCTCTCTTAGTTTGATTTAAACTCACATTTCAGTAACTATTTTTTTATATTTAGGTAATTTTACTCATTCTCTTTAAATTCTCTCTCTCTCTCTCATTTCTCAAAAAAAAAAAAAGTAAAACCAAAAATTTGAAGACTGCATCAAGAAGAGACTGAATCAAGTACAGACCTTCAGTTGTTCATACAACCCAGCAACAGAACATTTCCAACCATGTCACAATTTTCCCGTTTTATTTTTTTTTTGGTTCCTATTACACTCTTTGAAGGTGCACCAAAAGCTTAGAGTGAGTACTCCACATTTAACTCATTTGTGAGGACACAAGCAAATATGATTACCTTGTTAGATTAGTCCTTGATTTCTGTGTACATGCTTTACCTCAGAGAAATACCAAACCAGCTGCCATGTTTCTGTGATAGTCAGAGAGAACCCTCTTTGGCATAATTTATTTCAACAAATAAAGAAATATCCTACATTTATTATGATCAAGTTATCAGAGTGAGACTATCTAAGAGATCGCCTTTCAGTACTCCTAAGTCTTCAAAAGAGCTGTTATTTTAACAAGTTCATCTGAATAAATAAATGGGGAATAAATTCAAAAATTTAAGGGGTGAATTGGATAACTAATAAAAATATGTGTGATATATATTGTACAAGTGACTGGAATTTGTCAGTGAAACTTAATAACTCACATTTGTATAATGTCTTTGTATCTCACCTTTTTAGAGAAAAAAAAAATAAACCTCCTAAAAGAAAATCACAGATTCTTGTCTCTGATGTAGGCAAGGATTTCAGCAGTGCATTTAAATTTACATTATGCTATTTCACCTTTGATTTCCATTATTTGCATTCTGAGATACATTTTTTTGCTACAACACATATCTAAATAATATCACAATTTGATTAGAAAATTCCACTTCATTTCTTTGGTGCAGTGCCTGCAAGGAAGTTAAGGCATTGTAAGCTTACCAAAATCAGCAACCTTTAGTCAAGCACCAGAATCGTAGAGATAAAGCACATATCAAAAGCCACTTCCATATTCCAGAATTGTCCTGCTGGTTTTGTAGCTATTTGACTGGTTATGTGGGTTTTGGTGTTTTCTTCTGTGAGTGATGACAAAGTACAAGCAGAAAAGTTAGTGAAACTATAAAAAATAGAAAAGCTGAAAATTGTTGAAGGGGTGAATTTCTCACCTGTTCGATTCCCTGCTTACTAATATTTTCAGATACCAATTTCCACCAGCATCTGTTGAAGATTGTGTCACAAGAGGGACTGCTGCACCCATAGCATGGACATGCCATGCTCCTATGCAGGAGTTTCTTCCAGAAAACTACATCTTCCTTTGATGAAATAGAGGGTTAGTTTAAAAGCTTCATCGCATGCAAGGGAAGTGGCAACTCGTATTTCTTGCAACAAACATTAGAAGAAATTGAACAGGATGAAAGGACTGTGCTGGGAGATAATTTATTTTTAATGGGGAAGATAAAGGAAGAGAAAAACACTGAAGAGACAGGATGAAGGAAACTTTTTAGCAGTGAAATAGGGACACCTTCACTTTGACTCAAAAGGACGTCCATAAGACTGCAATTATGTAAATGTCAAGAAGGCTAGAAGTGGTTTTAATGTTGTACATTAAGATATATATTAATAATATGATGGAATTGGGAGTAGAAAAGCCTATACTAAATAGAATGAAAAACGTTCTGACAGGAAGATACATTAGGCTGTAGAATAGTTGTCCATAGGGAAGCCATCACTTAAGGGCTTTTTCCTCCATCAGTTATGTTCCCCAATTCTATGAAGATTCATATTCAGCTCTTCATGTCCAAAAGGAAAATTAAACAAGAGAGATAATTTCAGCAAGTCCCGAAGTCCCTCAGTAATTTTAAGGAAATTCAGTTACATCCTCTTATCAAAATATCCCTTGCTGGGGTTAAGAATAGACCCCACTATATATATTTTATCAAGTTATGTTTAAAAAATAATTTATTTGATTAAAAAATGAAGATCTTTCTCTGAGTTTAGATGTCAGGGGTTTTTGTGATAGGTTTGTCATATTTTGTCCTTCTTGTAAGATTTTGGGAGTATTGGCTGTATCTGGACTACAGAACTGTCTTAAGTGCCTGTTTCCTGGACTCTCCAAGTTCAGGGTTCAAAGGAAAATCGGCTCATTTTATTGAGGATGCATAGCTGCATTTTTCAGGTTCAAAATATCAATGATCTCTGTGAGACAAAAGACAAACTGAACCTGAAGTCTGAGATCAAGTCTGAG
Organism: Thryothorus ludovicianus; assembly: GCA_013397245.1. NCBI lineage: Eukaryota > Metazoa > Chordata > Aves > Passeriformes > Certhiidae > Thryothorus > Thryothorus ludovicianus. Next base: position 61,763 of record VZTB01012203.1, on the reverse strand, counting down.
CTCTAGTCCTGGAGACAGAGTTTCTGTTTCTGTTATCATGATTAAAACATTGGCCTTTGAAGCAATGGGGCATATCTAGGGGTATGGGAACCTCAGGGAAAAAGTAGGTCTTTGCCAGAAATCTAAAATTTTGAACATCAACTCACCCTACGGTTTTTATTCTGTTTGTGGGATTTCTTTTTTGGTTTTGGTTTTGGTTGGGTTTTTTTCCGCCCTACCCTTTTCAAATGGTAGATTTTTAACCATTGTTTCAGTTCTTAAATTAAGTATGTAAGATGGTTTCTCATTATTTTTTTTTATGTTACTTTCCTTAGGACTGTGATTTGGGTTTGGGGCAAGACAACTTTTAAGATGTATTATATTTTACACTGCATCTGTGAGAGAAAGGATTTTCTACTGCACTGCCCTTGATCTAGAAAATCAGGTTTTGATTTACTTCTCTGTCACAAGTTATGTATATGGGATTAGGCATCTTGAGATACTAAAAGATTTTTCAGTAATATGCGCAGGAATTGAAAGGTGTAAGACAACATTGAGAAAGACCTGCTTAAATATACAGAGGAATATGACACAATATATCTTTTTGGATATTCATCCCATTTTCTATGAAATTTTGATTCATTTACTCAAATCCATATATGTATAACAAAATTTGTTGACTATTTCAATCTACTTATATGGTACTGTAAAACAATTGTATGTGCTACATAGCAACAAAAATTTTTTAAAAAACAAATTACCTATATATTTTCTCTTTAGTTAGACAATTGCAGAACTGCACGTGTTGCCAGAGATATTGTATTTCATACTGCTAGTGAATTTTGAGGGTTGGTAATTATTTTATTTTTTTACCCCAACAAAGAGATAGTTGGTGCCATGTATTTTAATTATTTTTTGTTCATCTTGTTGTGAAAAAATATAGGTCTCACTTTCAGATTGTTTTAATGCGTTTAGTTTTCTGCTAAAGTGATGTTTCCAGATAAATGATTGCAGTTATTAGTGTCTAAACTATTGATTAAACAGCACAACAAATTCTCACATTAAAACTCTATGTGTGTGTGTATGTATTTATGTCTCCTTTAATTGCTTGGTTTAGCTCATTTTGTTTTGATAATCCAGAAGGTGCTCTACGTATTCCTATATGTCCATATACAGTCTTCACTGCCTACTATGTAGTACAATTTAAATGAACTGATAAATATTAAGTCAAATAAATTAGTTTAAATTCTCTGAGTAACTGAATTGTATTGAATTGCAGGCGTTGTGAAAGTTTTAGCTGAACTTAGTCTCATCAATAAGTCTGCAATCCTTTGCTAAGAAGCTTTGCCTCAAACTCTCTTGGGGTTAACTAAATGAATTTAAAGCAATACAGATACCTTCCAAATCCCATAACAGAATTCGCAAGTAAGCCAAATAAGCTGGAAAAATCTGTAAGTAGGGAAAGGCAATTCTTGTTGAATTAATGAAAACTGAAAATACTTGAATTCTCTGGTTGCTTTTAGCCTGACTTGATAAAAACATCTGAACAAGGAACTTAGCAAAGACAATAGAATGTGGGTTGGCCAACTACAATAAATGAAGCAATAGATTTACTAGGTAAAAAAAAAAAAATAAAAAACAAAGGGAGCAAACTGTGAAATGAAGTTCTCCAACCTGGATGCAAAGAGTTCAACAAAACCCAAGTATAATTAAAACCCCCAGATGCTTATACATCTGTGATTCTTTTACTGAAAATTAGTTCACCACTTTCCTTATTGCAACTGCATAAAATTTATTAGAGAAAAATGTGAACTAAATTTCAGAAATTCAGTTCTCTGAAATGTAGGGTTGGGACCCAGAATCCAAAGACATATTTGATAGTGTGTAAAAGCCTAACAAAAATGTTTCATTGTTGAGTTCTGGACCAAGATCCTCGAAAGTACTGAGGATGTCCCTCTATTTGTTCAGCATCCAGGAAATAAATAGGGTTTTTTCAATAAATGTTATTTTAAGGTTGTGTTGAAAAAGATAACCAATTACATGAGTTTCTGTTTATTTCTTTAACTTACATTCTGTCCATCTATTGACTGCATCTCAATATATATGCCTTGCATTTCTGAACCACATATTGTAAAGAGACTGGGAAATGGAATCCAGAGTTTAACAGAAGCATTAGGAAGAGAAACAAATAGGCACAATAAGAAAGGAGACCAGACACTGTTTGATGAGCTATCCCATTAGTGTCATAAACCAGTTATGTCTTCTAGCAAAGTAATGAATCTACTTATAAGATATATTCTCACACTTTCTTTCTGTGCTTCCTGTATTACCGAATAAGAACATGAAGCGGTATTTGAAAGGATTAATTCATTTAAAGTAAAATATTATAAATTTTAATATTTGTTCTAGGAATTCTATGAGATTTTCACCTCACCAATATTCATAGAACAAAATCACTTTGGCTTGTTCGTTTGGTCTGGTTGTTTGTGATGTTTGTGCTATGCGTAATGAAATTAGTACATTTTTAATGAAGATGCAGCAAAAATGCAATGATCATGTTGGCTATGTGTAATGGAGTTCATTTTTACAGAGTAGGGGTTCCTCACTCAAATGTGAGTCATAAATAAATGGAACTGAAAAGGTTGTATTCATTGCTTATTTTAACCTTATCCCTTTTTTTAAAAAGTTTTATTTTAAACTGAAGTTATTGCTGAATTCTAATCAAAGATGAAATTATAAAAGACCAAAGAATATACATTTATGTTACCAAAAGTAACACCTATTTATGTAAGTTTCAAACATACTCCCTTTATACCTCCTTTACCTCAATAATATTCCACAAGACAAGCTTTTACAGAATGATCAGCATTTCTGTGGTCTTAATATTTATTAGATAAAATCTAATGGCTTCCCCAAAACACTTGTTTAAATTTTATTCATATGAGTAATAGCATCCATGCAAAGTAATGCTTCCTGTTCTAATCAAACAAATTATATAAGAAGAAGATAAAGTAGTTGTGATTGTTGTTAGTCTGGAGTTACTTTGCAAAGTAAAGCTTAGTTCAAAAGCACAACTATATCTTTATCTAAAATGGGTGTTATAAGAAAATTAGTACTGTTGCAAACTCTGGACTATGTTTTTCATGTTTATGTCGTTATTAAAAGAGTTTTGACTTTCATAGATTAGACTATTAGTAATTTCTTGTTTTACTTCCCTTGTAAATGAGAATGAATGACTGCTTAATTTCCAAAGTACTTAGAATCATTATCCCCTTAAATATTTTTTCATTAACATAAGTTTCATCTTCTTTTCATTTTAAATGTGTCCACGTTAAATACTTTGTTTTCTATGTTCAAGTATTTCCAGCCCCTAGAAAAACTTATCTTTTTTCCGTTGATCCCCCCCAGAATTTTTCAATGGGTGTACTATTGTACCATGTACTTGACTACTAGGTTTTTGTTGGGTTTTATTTGGGTTTTTTAAGGGACATTCTTCAAAACCAACGTCATAATAGTATGATTTTTTTTATTTCAATTTTGCTCTCTTATATTATTTTAGAAAAAGAAAATTGTGATATTCTTATTTTGCTGATGCATATTGATTTTCTCTGTCCTCTGTGGTGTTAAAAAACCCCAAGGAGAGACTCATAGTCTTGTTTGGCTTTTTTCTCAGAAGAAGTCATTATGAACAGTATTTCAGTATAATTTCAAACCATATAAAATTAATGGAAAATATTTCTGGAATACTTAATTATAGGAACTTTATGAACTTGGCATTTTATTAAATTTGATAGCTGTTAATCACTGTTCTTCTGTCCTGTGATTAGTTAGCTAACAACCACAGAGCAATGCAAAAACAACTTGTTCTGTAAAATACTTGGCATTTACATTTAAACTCATCTGGAGACCAAAATAACTATAATTTAAAAATATTTCAACAGCACTTTCTGCAGATAACACTATATGTCTCCTTCAATTAGACAGTCTTCAATGTAGAGAACAAGAAAATCCTAGGCATGGTATTTATTTCTATATATTTCATATATCTGTAGTGAACAAAAATATTGTGTAATACAAACACAGATTGACTTTAATATGAATTAACAATACTCTGAAATATAGGAGGAGGCTGGTAAGAAGAGCTGACAAGTATTAAAGTAAGATAGAAGAGCTGGAGAGATGTAATTTCCTAGCAAATAATTATCCCCAAGCTGTGTAAACACGCTTAAACAAATACTTTATAAAAATCAAACCAAAAAACAAAATAGCAGATTTATCATTTCAGCACAAGTGTCAATAACTGAAGACCAGATGTTTACACAGGCCAGCCCCACAGGAAGATAACTCTGTTTGGCCTTGCTCTTGTCAGCACCCACTGCAGTCAAGGTATATTTTTACCTGCTTTATCCTTTATGAACAGAAAGTTATCACAGGGACTATATAAAATAAAAGTTTAGACTTGCTTACAATCCCACTGTATAGTAATGTCTCCTTTTCCAGAGGCTATCTCTGATTTTGTGATTCTGTGCAGGAAAAATAGTCACTCTGGTCCATTGCTTACAGTATTTGTTAAACAGTAATACATATGGAAGACATTTTTATTTTAATTCTTCATTGCAAAGTTTGATTTTTATCACAGAATTCATGCTATAACATATGTTATAAATTGATTGCTGCTTGACAGACAACAAAAAATACACTACGAGACAGTTTTCAGACTAAGTCCCTGCACTGAGTGATGATTAAGTATTGCAAAGAGTTTAAGAATTGTCATAAATTTGTTCAGAAGAGCCAATTAACCTACAATTGGCTAGGTCTAGGATCAGTTCTAGAAATTCAAGCCTGAATTACATTCAACTACAGGAGATAAACATGTTGCTTTATCACTATATTTGAGATTTTTCAACAGATAATAAACCCTTTTTTGGGAGGAATTTTCTAACATCCCTCACTGTACTGTTCACCCATTGTTGCCTACTGGACAAATATTTCACCAAAGAGATATCTCACAAGAAGTCTCTCTTGTGATGTTCGGTGTACCTCAAAAAACCCAGTAACTTTTTTGTGAGTGTGTGTGTGTGAGCACAGATATTTGATATAATATCCAAGCTAGAAATATACTCTACAGCAGTGAATCACATTTATGTTTATTTTCAGTTTTTTCTGTTAGTTTCCTCCTTTCACATTTCCTGGCCTTAGCTTCAGATATCATTTGTCCAGTACACACTGATTTCTGCTAAGATAACAAGAATCAAATACAGAAAGTAGGAGAAATTTTGAGTTTCAACTCTCGGCATGTTTGGGAGGTACTATAGACATAATTGGGGCACAAATCATCAAACTGTGTTCTGTTGCCTAGCACTATGTTCTGTTGCTTAGCACTGCAGCTGCTTTCTTATTTCTGTCTCAGTGAAATAGACTCTCATCTTGCTGTTATGCTGGAGAGAGTTCCAAAATCCTTGTGAAATCCAGCATTTTTCAGCTTAATTAGACACTGTTAGTAGACTAAGTTGACTGACTTTGGGTATCAACTAGAGGCTCTTGTTTTTTTTGTGATTGTATGCCCATGAGAGCCTGGGGTATAATTATTAAATCACCTCAGTCTCACCTGTGATGATTGCTGGTGCCAAATTGCTCAGCTCCTAAATGCTTGCTTGTATTGGCAACACTTTGTATCCCTTTCTTGTTTTCAGGACAGTGATTTCACTTCTCTTTTTTCTCCACTTCAGTTAAACTTAATAATCAGGAGAATGAAATCTGCATTGAAATCAAAATTATGAGCATGTATCAGATACAATCAAAACAATGTCTGGACATATTCTCATCACATTGCTTCATAAATTAAAAATATATATATATATATATATATATGTTTTTTTCCAAAGATAATTATAGAGTCTTGTAATGTAATTTAGCTGATCTGTTAAAACAGTCAGTTAAAGATAAACCATATCTTTAAATATTCCTGGTTGTGATGTGTCAAGAAGAACATGCAGGGTATGATCTTTTAGAGAAGTACATAAAAAAGTTACTGCTAGAGGGCAAAATAATAAATCCTCTCACCCTGAGGCTTACAAAGTGTGACTCCCTTGGGTGAATCTCTTATCAGCATGGGTATCACGCCGCAGCAGAGAAAACTTTTAAGTGTATGATGTGAGATTCATTCAACATAATTTTGAAACAGTACTTTTCAGATAAATAATTTAATCATCTACAGCGTAAATGATACATATATTTTAGCAAGAAACAGAAAGCTTTATCACAACATTTTGTAAATTGTTAAATAAATTCAGTTACTCTCAGTGGCATAACTGTAAATAAGAGGAAAACATCTTTTCAATCAATATGAGGCATCATTTTATCTTAAACACATTTTGTGGTCATTTAGACAACTATAGTGCTTCCTGATCACCTGACTGAAAGGTTTTCCACTCTGACATGCTGAGATGGTAGAAAAATTGCCCACTTTTAATAGAAAACATGTCTGAAAAGGATTGGCATCAAGAGTTAAATTAAATATTTGAGTGCAAATCGTACAGGCTGCTTAGTTTATACATCCAGTATCTTAGAAGACACAAACGCTTTCACACGTGTCTCTTCACATGCAAACATTGCAGACCTATCTTTGTAAAAATATATGGATAAGAGTTCAATGTCTTTTCTACTGTATGCAAAGTTAAGAATGATGTCCACATTAAGAAAGAAACCCAAATAGAGCAAATGATTTTCGCAAGTAGAAATATATGCAATTTACTTGTTGCTGTAAGCGATTAGGAGCAGCAAAAAGAAACACAGCAACACTGGTGATTGCAGAAGGCTGCAGCTAAAAGTGGTTTATTCAAAGGAAGCAACACTTTTATGGTGTGCTTCGCAATCTACAAGTAGATAAGTTAGTGAAATTATACAATAACCTAATCGGTCAACACTGATTTATCCAAAGACCAACACCTCTTTGGATAAACATCATTCAGAGCCTAGTAAAAGCATCACGTACCATGGTTAGAGCCAACACCTCTTTGGATAAACATCATTCAGAGCCTAGTAAAAGCATCACGTACCATGGTTAGAGAAACACCAGGTGTCAAGCTCTGTTTTGGATTCTTTTATCGTGTTTTCCCAGGCTAGGCCTGGGAATGCTACAACTGAACCTTTCTGAAGGCTCTATGTTCTGCCACATTAACTCAAGTCAGGGGAAGCGTAAAAATCTTTAGCCCACCCAGACGAACTATCAAGTTAACAATTCTTGATGTTTTCCTGGCAGAATGGTTAGGATCTCTTGGCTGATGGTTTTTCATTTGTATCTAAGAGGAAGAAAATGATGTCATGACACAGATAAGTAGTTTATTTCTTTACTTTGTTTTCTCTTTAAAAAGCATTCCTCAAGAATGTTATTAAATGATATTTTGTTCCTTCTAGTTCATGGCACAGTATTTCAAATTGTATCCCTTCTTTGGTATCCTTAGTTAACCTTACTTTCAGCATTCAATTTTGTTCTGTTATCTGATTGCTGGGCTTGGAAGCTTTTTTCCTCAATCAGGGAAATTTTAGTAAAGCCCTTCATACAAATCCTTCTTTGTATGAATCACAACAGGCTAAATTTGGACGCAGCTGAAATCAATACTTAAACTTTCCTAATTTTAATATAGAATAAAAGTTCAGGGTAAGATATTTTTTTTCTCTCCATGATTTGGGAACCAGTGAGCCCCATACTGTTCAGATGATACAGTGTTTTACTAACTTGATAGAATAATTGACAGATACAATATAATACTAAAGAGAAATTCTTTCTACGACTTAGATAAGCTTAAAAAAAGCAGCTAGAACAACTTCCAGTTGCTACTTGCAACTTGGTTTGGTAGCATATGTTCTTCTCATATGGATTCTCCATTTTAGAAAATACTGAATATGAATTCTGCTGAGATCTAGTAGTGCATAAGAAAGTTTTGGCTTTCATCAATGTACGTTAGAGTAATAAAGTAAAACCAATATAAAATTATTTGCTATAAGAAAGTACATTTTTGTAAGAAATATGAAATACCTAAAATATTGCTGATTGTTGTTCTATATTCTAAGTTTTGTAACATAAATTTAACATTGTACCATGTACTTTCATAAGCAATTATGTAAAAGAGAATTTTATGTCTCAAGTAAAGAACACCTTCCAGTCCCTTCATTTTGACAGGCAAGGTATTCTAAAATAAATTGATAAAGTACTTGAATCATTCAGATCATTCTCAACTAAATTTAAAGTTCAAGTGATTAATCAATAATGTAATAATAGAATTTTAGATGTAAGTTAGACTGATATGGATTTTGTAGCATTAATGTCATTTTGTGTTAGAGTGAACATTCACCTTAACCTGTGCATTAAAGCAATTTTCTCTTTAATATGTGTATATCCCAGTAAGTCTTGTTACTTATGGAATCTTATCCATAAAAAGACAAATGCTCTAAAGCAATGAATGATTCGCGAGGGTTAGTTAATGTCTACAGCATGATTTATAATCTCATCTTGAGAAGTCAGATACAAGATCCCTAGGTCCTGAGCAAGGAAAAAATGCAGTGCTATTTCACTGTTAGCTCTCTTTATTTCTGGAGTTGGTACAGAGTCTTCTTACAGTCTCATTTACATTTTCCTTTGTATAAATTGAAGTACAAAGCAGTGTAAGTCTTAACAGTGGAATAGATTTTCAACAGCAAAACAAGGTCACTTAACAATACTTGCTGAATGGTTTACACTCTCATTTCACAATTAGTTTGCAAGTCACATTGTTCTCTTTGTAACTGGAAAATTTTGTTACTATTCTGAAATTGCATTAGTCAAGACAAAACAGTAGTTAGTTACTTGTTTGCTTCAGTGGAGGTCCCTGTGGTGGGTTGACCTGAGCTGACCAGACTCCCACTCAGTTGCTCTCCTACTCAAGACAAGGAGACTCAAACATTGAAATACAGTCAGAGACGTCCCTTACCTGTTAATGTCAAGGGAAAAATACACTCAATTTGGGGGGAAATAATTTAACTTACTAGCAATTAAAATAGAGTAGGACAGTGAGACTGCTACAGTCAAATGCTTTCCCTAGGTTCTGTTACATTGTATTTCTGATTTAGCAGAGTGACACAATATATACTGAAAACACAACACTTGCAAATTACACTTGTCAAAATGCAGCAATAGTAATACACAATTCAAACACAATACTAATGTATTTCCCATTGCCAGTTTTTCTAATATATTCACTCTCCCAACACTGACTGTCTCCACATGCCAGGAGGGAATATATGGGTTGAAATCAGCTCAAGCCTGTTGCTTTGTTCAAAATTATTTTGCTGATTGTCTAGGTTGTGTCCTTTGTATTGGCTGAAGTAGTGTTCATTCTCCCTGTACTGGTCCAATTAGTAGAGGCAGTCACTGCCATCTCCAGCTAACCCATGCAACTGGGAGAGCTGTTATCTAAAACAAAGCCTGCTCTCTGTTCACATGGTGCTGAGATAGTGTCAGCTTCTTTGCCTCATTCTCTGAGCTTCCTGGGCACACCTCCCTTGCTCTCCCATGTATGAGGGGCTCAACCGTGCCTTCCAGTGAGGCCATTGGAGCCAGCTGGGACTCTCTGTGTCTGGTGTGGGACAGACCCAGCCGCTCTACACAGGGGCTGCATAACAACGCTAAATGTTTGCTCTCCTCACTTACATCATGCACCATGGAATAATTTGAGGAAGCAATTACTTTGATTAGGAAGATGTGTGATAATGTCTTTAAAATCAATTCTGTGGGTGAAGGCATGGATGTTAATGTCTTTGAAATGGGCTTTAATATCTCTACTAACTTCAAGCAGCCGGTTTGTTGCAGAGACTGGACAACTTGACTCCTGAAACGATTGAGTGTGCACAAGCCTGAACTTCTGAACTTTGGGGTAAAATAGTATGTTCAAGGGGGGATATGTGGTAAGTGGTTCAGGAAGACTGTGCCTTCCTGGTACCTCAGCTGATGGGGAAAGGAGGAGAGCAACGTGTGGCTTGGAGTTTGGAATAAAATGAGGCTGCGCCTTCCAAAACATTGAAAGAGAAAACCCTGCTGATGTGTGCCCCAGTGGACTCTCTCCCTTTATTTGGATAAAGTTGCAGGTTTCCTCTGTCGTCTTTCTGGACACTTTCTTGGCTTTTCATTGCATGATTTTCTGTACACTTTCTTCACTTTAATCTTATTTGTATAGGTTATTTGTGTGTTAGCAAATTGTATTTGGTTTCCTTCACACAACTGTGCATTTAAATGTGCCAGTCACTGGGTTGGACCTTACTCTGCACATTCATGTCCCCAGCTTGTGCAAGGCACCTGGTATTTTTAAACCACATAGTGCAGGTGCAGGGATCTGCGTGAAAGATACCAAAATAAACTTCTCTTTAAGGAAATACTCACTCAACTGTCTGGTAGAAGCTGATTTGACAGTAATGTAAATGTGACTTGTTAATCTATGCTTTACTTTTTGTGCCTAATGTTCTTATCCATTTATTTTCCTCTCAAGCTGCCTGTCTATACCATAATTGAGATGCTGCCAAATAGAAAACATAGTTTATCTGATGTTGTAACTTTATACTGAAATAGAAATGTTGAATACAAGCTATTCTCATAATTAACACCAAGTATAATTAAAAGTCTTAAGGGAAAATACCTCCTTTCCAGTGCTCAACACTTTCCCTAACGAGGCATCAGGTGGGCAGAATACTTCTGAGCACATTATCAATAAAGTGTGACTCCTGCTTGGTTTTAAACATCTGCATCACTGCAGAAGGGTGAAATAGCTTTCAGCTGCCTCTCATACAGCTATGTAAGGCAACTTTGTTCAGGCAGAGAGGCTGTGTGTGTTCTCACTCAAGCCTGCTCAGGAGCTGAAGAACAAGTCAAGTGAACTTGGTTCTGTCACCGTGCTAAATGTGGTTAAAGCTACCAATGTGTCAAGGAAGGTATGTACTAGAATTATACAAATTCTGATGCCTTCTGTGACTCAAATGTTCTTTGGACCAGCTATGGCCTTCTAATTAAATACACATATGCACTAACACAGATACAATGTACTGTACCCAAACACTGTTGTGCTTTAAAGGATGAGTGTTTAATTCAAGTCAGTATTTGTTCAAAAACCACTTTCCATTGCTTGACAAGTACATGTTTGTTATGAGGGATTTATTATTATTTATCTCATGTAAGATAATGCAATTTCTGTTTATTAACTCAGTCGATTCTATGTATCTAAAAAGTTCCATTAACTTTAAGGGGAGAAGTATCAGGTAATGTATTTGTATTTCCACTTGAGAGAGAAACAAAAATCCCTGAAGTTTCTCTACCAACTGTACCAGTGTATGTTGTTTGCCTTCATTAACCATCATTTACTCCTGGCATCTATGGAAATTAAATGTCAAAACAAATATTTAGTCATAGGTAATTAAAAGGACTCTCATATCCTTTAATTTTTCTGATATGTCATGTTTATATAGTTGTATGAATTTTATGTTCAATTGTGTTATTGAATGTTCACAGGGTAATGAGGTAATGTATGTGAGTGAAAAGTTTGTCTAGGTAGTCTTCATTAGTTTACAAATATCAATTTATCTCTTTGTATGGATGAGTGTTACTGCAGTTGTAGAAAACAGATTCGTTTGCATAACCCACTAAACTTGAAATAATGAGACATCCAAGTATATGATGAGCTGTTTTTATTATTTTTTTTCTCTATTATTGTTGTTGTTCTTGATGTTAATATTTTCCATGGATGTGGAAGGTTAAGGTTGCAGTATATTACGGAACTTATAATTTAAGAACTTCCTTTTTTGAGGCTTTTAAATATTGTTAATACTTTTAATGGAAGACAAAACAAGAAAAAAAGTAAAACCCTCTCATACTTGCATAATTGTGATAACTCACATGAGTGAATGGTATGCTGTTGTCATCTACAATGTTATGATGAGATATGAACAAACAAATTATTTTTTTTTTGGCTTGGTTTTCTTTGTTCATTTTTATTTTATTTTAAACTGACTGCAAAAATAAGGTAGTTTACATAAATAAGAAAATTTAGGTTGAATGTAAGGAAAAAAATTTTTATGGAAAGAGTGATCAAGTACTGGAATGGTCTGCCTGGGGAGGTGGTGGAGTCACCATCTCTGGATGTGTTTAAAAAAGATTGGATATGGCACTCAGTGCCATGGTTTAGTTGAGATGTTAGGCCATGGGCTGGACTCAATGATCTTAAAGGTCTTTTCTAACCAGGTAATCCTCTGTGTGATTCTATGTATGTGTTTGATGTGATCCCCTAAATTTAAAAGTCATAGAGTATGGTTTATTTTGAAGACTAACTTATGTTAGCATAACACATGTACAATAGGTAGATTGTTTTGGAAAGTTGTTTTCAATAGTTTGCTGGGTTTTTTTAAATGAAGCCACCTTTGGCCTTCTGCTCATAAATAACTGCAATAAAGTGAATATCTGATAATAGTAAATTACATCAGTAAAATGAACTACTATTAGTCTCTGTCTCACAGAAGTCAAATTAATTCCCTCAGCCTAAGCCTGATCCTTGTACTGAGCAGTGTAATCAGAATTATTTTGATAGCTTGAGCTTCCACTATGAATTGTTGCCTAAGTGAAATTCTAGTCACTAATCACTGAACCATTCACTGAACAGGTTGCATATGGCTTTGTTAGCAACTACATTTATTTTAAATTGAGAGAATTACTTGGAAACACTCTTCACTGAAGATTCAAACAGACCAGAGCAATTAAGCATTAGCTGCCAAAGGCCTTTTGTTACAATTATTGGATGGTACTTTCACTATAAATATTCATGTACCTGATCCTGACCACTGGAGATTCCAGAGTGATTTCTAATAAATATTCACAATTTCTCACTAATACCAATATGAGCATTTAATAATTAAAAAAAAAGGAAAAAAATTCAAAAAAAAAACAAACAAAAAAAAATACTAAACAAAAAAACCCAATCCCCCCTCCTCACCACCCAAAAAAAGCCCCAAAAAAGCCAAAGAGGAAGAAAAGTGTAAGGTCAAAAAGCTGATGAAGGATGTTCAGGAGTGGTTTCTTCCAGTCACTCCAGGTGTAGAAACCCCATGTGATGTCACCTTATTTCCATCTGATGGACTCCCTAAGCAAGGTCAAGTTGCTGTAGTGTCTGCCATTATTAACTGTGACTCCCTCAGTATAAGTACAAGACAACTGTAGTTACTGTAAGTAACTGCTTCTCCAAATTTACTGAATCAGTTCTAATATATTTATAACAGACATATAAAGGACTTAGAGATCCCCTGAGTCTCCTGGTGTACCCCCATTAAAACAGCTTCTTTTCAAAACCATGAAAAAAAGAAGGCAAGCTGAACTTATTAGAGGGGAAAGGAGATAACAATAGAATAGTTGAGCAATTAGTTTTATCTATAACAGCCAATAGAGCTTCCATAGTAATCATTGTTAAACTCACAGTTTAAGCATTTAAGTCAAAAAATTATTCATTCACAGCCTACATCTGCTGGTATAGAGCAGGGTAGAGTTTAATTTTCTTGACAGGCTGTGTCCTGGATTTGTGCTGAACACAGAGTTGATAATACAGAGAAGTTCTTGTTATCCTGAGCAGGTCTTACACAGAGCCAAGGCCTTTTCTGCTTTTTGCACAGCTGCTCTGCTGAAGAAGCTGGGGGTGCTTGGGAGGCTGGGAGGAGACACAGCCAGGCCAGGTGACCCAAACAGACCAAAGAGATATTCTAGACTGTATGACAACGTGGACAGCAAATAATGTGGGGGAAGAAAAAGGAAAGGGGGGACATTTAAATTGATGGTGTTTGTCTTCTCAAGTCACTGCTACATGTGAGGGGGCCCTGCTCTCCTTGAGATGGCTGAACATCTGCTCGCCTATGGGAAGTGGGAAATGAATGCCTGATTTTGCTTTGCTTGCATGTGCAGCTTTTGCTTTCCCTGTTAAACTGTCTGTACCTTAACTTATGTGTTTTCTACCTTTGTCTTCCAGTTCTCTCCCTGATCCCGCTGGCGGAGTGAGCGAGTGACAGCGTGAGGCTCGGCTACTGGCTGGGGATAAACCATGACAACACATCAGTAGGGACATTGGGCTTTTATGGTTCTGCTTCCAGTAACTCTCTAAGTGGAACAGAGCCACAGACTAAAGATGTGAGGTGTTATCTTTGACTAGAAAGGATCAGAAACTACCACTATTATATCTGTAGAATATACCAGATTCACTGTAGCAAATTTTACCTACCAATTTCCATTCTAAGGAATATTGTAGCAGTTTAAGTTATATTTAACAATTGCTTTGTAATTATAGAGTGGAAAATATGACTATAATTGCATTTTATAAATGTAATTAGCTATAAATCGTGAAATATAAATATATGCAGCCAGCACATAGCTTTTATTTCCAGCTATAGGATGAAGAAAAGCTTGAGATATGTACTTCCAGGGGAAATAATATAAATTAGAAAGCCATCTATTTAGAAATTTTTAGCCAAAAGTATATTAGTAATGCATTGAATAGCATTCAGGGAGATTATAAATTCAGTAATTGAAACACAAATTATGCATGCTTATTATTTATGAAATTTTAAGTATTGCTTAAATACATCAGAAAATGTAAATGGCATTTAAAGCAATTAATTATTCAGAATGGCAAAAATGGAAAAGCTAGCAAAGCACTTTACCATCCCTGAAGTGAAACTAAATAAATGGAGAAGACTAATTTCTTGTGCTGTTTGGGCTCAATATAGCAGCCTAAGTTCTTTGGGTGAAAAACTAGATGTAATTCTGAAGTATGCAAAGTACGCCATAATATCTGTTCTTGTTTATGATAAAGAATTGCTAAAATGTATTTGAATTGAATCACCAAGGCATTTTATGCCTTTGTCTCCTCTTAGAAGAAGGGACTTTGTTTTAACAAATAGTATTATTTATAAAACTTGGAATAGGGAAGATAGGGGGGTAGAATGGAAATATTACTGGCTTTGAAGCAGATTTTTCATTATCTCTTTTCCTCTTTCCCTTCTTCCACTCCTGAAATAGGATGTGAAATTAGAAGAAAACTTGATACCTTTTGATACCTTTAAATGGCTGTTAATACCAACATAGGGAGGAGGGAGATTCAGGCCCAATATATTAACATCTCTAGGAATATACCAACATTGTTGTTATTTAAAGTGATTTTCTTAAGATTTTAGGACTAATAGTCCCAAATAGCTTTAGAGTTCTTTTGCCTTGAAACTCTACTATTGTATTTTTCATATTTCCTTTTCCTCAGGGTACGTAAAAAATCTATAGAGTTCAGGAAAGTCAGAGAAATGATCTTAGTAAGTCATCAGAGGATTTAATGTAATATCTCATAGACAGTGACATGAGGATAGTCCAAGAGTTAATCAGATTTATAAATGGGGAAATTAGGAGGATAATGAACTGATAAATCAGTAATAAACCTATTCTAAAGAGTAAGACATTTTTGGCTCTCTTCATTAAGATTTGTATCTCCTAAAGGAAAAGAGATTCCTTAATGCTAAGCCTTCTAGAAGTCACTGTGACCTATTTCTGAGAATAAAATTAAAAAGATAAACTTTCCTTTTAAATTCACAGGTAGGACAGAGAAGTCACAAAGGGAATGTAAACTTATTTTCTGCAGATATCTCTCATGCTGTTTTAAGAAGAGGTAAATGGACTAGGGCTTCCATTGATCCAAATATCAAATCCCACTATAATGGATGCTCTTGAAGTTTCTGTGGTCTAGTAAAAGATTAATTCTAAAGAAAAAAATTAATCCTGTAGATGGATACATCACATTATCAACGTACATGTTAATGTGAGTTCATTACCTAATTTTTCTGGGCTCAAAATATATACTAATATTTGCATCCTATTACTTTCCTCATAGAAACTTTCAAAGATGTATTGAAACATTGTTAAAGATTATAAGCAAAAATTTGCAAGTTTTCTGTATGGGGAGAATGTTCTTTATCATCATATAATTCAGAATGTGGTTCTGGACCTTCCCTCTGCAGGAAGTGAAAAATTCCTGACGACTTTTGTAGGCAGGATTCATTTGAAAATATTAGCCCTATTAGCAAGTCTAATTTAAGGACTTTTTTCTTCCTCACTACAAACAATTTGTAATACATATGTGATAATCAGTTTTATTTGTTGAGTAGCTCTGCCAATAATAATGGAATTGTGGATGTAATGATCCAGGAAATCACCTGCAGTGTTGTCTTCCTTATCTTCCTGTAATCACATACTGATCTAAGCACTCAAGGTACTGGTAATTTTAAGATGACTGGGAAAAAAGTATAAAAATTTATGCAATCATCTCAATTTTTGTTCAAAAGACAAAAAAACAGGATTTCAGATTTCCATTGAGTTTAGATACAGGTCCGTTGTCTGTATTCAAAACAAAAAATGAAATTAGAATTAATAATATTACACAATATATAATGAATTAAAACTAATTATGAAAATTTAATAGACTGGCTAACTAATTTTTCAGGTTGGCATTCAGACCATTTAAGGGCCTGAGCTTTTGCCTGCTGATTGAAATCAATATTAGCAGCATGTAACTAGAATCCAATATCAAAATCCAAATAGAAAACCTGCTGAGATCTAATAAATGGATAGTTTTCTAAAATAGTAATATATAATAAGTACATTTTTTAGTGACACAAAAACAACAAGATGTAAATCTTCTTAATGTCAACGAGATATTTTGCTCCTATACAAAATGCTTGCAAGACAGGCTTTATTGTGACCCTGGATTGACATCTTTAATTTGGATTTGGAGTTAAAGAGCATAACATTTTTTCTGTGACTATAGAATGATACTAACAGTTGAATGCAAAAGAAATGTGTTTTGTAATCCAGTTTTTATTAAGAGTTTATTTTATATAATAAAAGGGAAAGATCATGACTTAATTTTTCATAACTTCTTGATTATTTTTCCCACCATCATTATTTTGTATATATTAGTTTAGTTTTTCCTAAATTTTAGTGGAAATAAATTCTTTACTTCTGATTTTTTTCCTGCATTGTTCTCTGCATTTTACAATAAAATGGTTATTTTATCTATCAAAATATCCTCTTTTCTTTTTAATACTGCCCTCTGTTCCACTTTGACTATAAGTTTATTTTCCCCCACCCAAGATTCCTCAAGTGAAAAAACCGTAACTCTTACTTTACTGCAAAAACACCTCCACCATTGGAAAAAAATTGTTTATCCCTTATCAAAGTTTTAATGAAGGGTTATGAGACATGCAACCAAATGATGTAGACAAAATCATGGATAA
This sequence comes from Thryothorus ludovicianus, assembly GCA_013397245.1. Classification (NCBI taxonomy): domain Eukaryota; kingdom Metazoa; phylum Chordata; class Aves; order Passeriformes; family Certhiidae; genus Thryothorus; species Thryothorus ludovicianus. Next base: position 44,453 of record VZTB01012203.1, on the reverse strand, counting down.
ATACACTTGGAAAACACAGATCTTTCAGGGAAGTTAGTCTGAATGTTGATGATGTTTCTAAATAAAGTTTTCTGGAGTTATTTAAAAAATTCCTGTTATTTGCTGGCCCTCCATTGCCCTTTAACCACTGAGTAGTAGAACTAAAGTGATCCATCGCTTTCAGCAGAGCAGAAGTACAGTGAGAAACATGCAGGAGAAACACAGTAGTGTGGCTGCACATGCACACTCAACCTCATAAAATGCCAGAGGCAGAGGTGGGGGAAATGATTTAGTGTGTACTTTCCTTTTAGATCTGCTCCTCCTCTTTTTCCATAAACCTGGCACTATCTAATGAGTGAGTGAGTCTACAAGTCAGTTAAGTGGGAAAGTATGAAGTAATCCAACAGAGAGGAAAAGGATCTGTGTAAGAGCCTTTTCCTGTCAAACACCTAGATCCACTCTCCAAACTGTACATGGACCATGCAGAATTGATGACCTGTGTGATAAAAACAAAAGCTCCTTCTGAGTCAGCTTACAGGGTTTCCTGCCTACACAATTACCTGAAAAATTTATAAATTACATATGATTTTATGTCTGGGAAGTCAATATTATTGGTGTTGGAAGAGTAGCAGAAGGATTAATTCACAGAGTCAATACTGAAAATGAGAAGTGCCTGGTAAAAATCTTGAGGCATCAGACCACATCATTATTTCCATGTGAATACATTATAATAGTCCATATTTGGCTGGGTTTTTTACACAGTCTGCAATATATGAGGGTGTTTTATCATTCTTATTCCATGTGATATCTGAGACAAATACATTTTTTCATTTTTCCGTGTTAAGATGTGACAAAACTCTGCCTTATCTAAGTTCTGGGAAGATTTGGGTGCAGACCTATTAGAAAGGCCCAAGTCTTTTGGGTTGTGAAACATATAAACAGCATTTCAGGGGACTGGAGGACTGACTCACTGTATTCTTCTCTTGCCAGGGGCACACAGATGTGGCTGTATATTCTCAGCCAGTCTCAACTACTCTTCTTTTATTTCATTTCTGAAAGCAACATTCAGGCCAGAGGACCTTACAGTTTGTGCATGGATGCCCGACAGAACAACATGGCACAGTGTAACCAAGATATGACACTTGTGGTTTTCTGTCTCTCTGTTGGGAGCACATGAGCTGTATGTGAAAATATTTGAACATAGTGGAAATAAAAAACTTGATGTGGGTTTTATTTGAGAAAAGAGACAGAAGAACAGCATTGGTAAAAGAATATGGGGTAACACCTACAGTATATCAGTAACACCTACAATGGTCATTCTGGTTGCTCTGTCTACATAGGGTTCTCTCTATTTTCACTAGGAGTGAATAATTTGGCACCTTAAGGAACAAAAATATGTGGTAATAAAGGCTTGTCCTTGGCTGCAGGTGATACTGAATGTCAAAAGCTGCGGGTCTCATTTCCTCAGCTAATAAAGGCATAATGTTCATCTTCTTAATAACAACGTTGATGATTGCTTTGTTGATTAAATAAAGCTTCTACATTGTCTCTAACAGAAGTTGTTTCTGAAATGAGCACTGTTATAATTGTGGTGAAGGGGAAGCATAGGGATTTGGGGACTCAAATCACTTCTGAGCAGTACTACACCAGAGTTTTGATATGGCTCAAATTTTTTGTCTTCTTACACATGTGCTTCAAGACTAAGACAAAATTCCTAACCCTAGTTCTAATGAAGGTCATTCACTGCTGAAATGTGTGAACATCAACACAGCCCTCATTCCCTGGAGTTTGAGCCACATCAGAAGACTTTGAGAGGAATTTTTCACTTTGGGACTCTTGCAAAATTAAATCCACAGGATTAAATCCATGGAGTGAACTGTTAATTCTATGTGTTTCCTTCCAATTAGAGTTTCTGGCAAGGAGGCTGCCCTGCCAACTTATATTTTTGTTTTATCATCTAAGGTATGAACTGGAATTTATCAAAGTTTTCCCACTATCTGAATAGACAGCGTCATCTGAACTGCAAATAATTAGAAAGCAGGTGTTGTTTTTTCTGCAGTCCACTTAAGAGCATAGAACAGTTGTACTGCAGGAAGGACGCTAATCTTTTTACTATGTATTGAAAAAATTAAGGATTTTAAACCTAAAGAACTTTGTTACATATCCCACATAGAATTCTTTTTTTTTCCCCTCACAGACCTTAGTAAAAATCTCATGATATTGTTTTTAATTGAATAAATCCATAAGGGTTCTAGTATATATCTCATCATTTGCCAAGGATCTCACTTTTTCAGCCAGGGAATACAAAGGGATTCTGTATTCCTGGAGTCATTACACCTGGGGCTGGGAAGGCTGTTTGGAACATGGAAAAACCCAGTTTATAAAAATGCATGCCAACTTATACATAGAGTTTGTTAGGCTGAGGTTCATCAAGACCTCTATAGTGCAAGAATTCGGTACTCTACAAGCAAGAGATAGATTTGAACCAGAGGGAGAGAAAGAGAGAGAAAGAGAGAGAAATGCTAAATACTCCTACTTCTCCAGAATGGCAACTGTCATTCAAAATGCCAGCTTGCCTCAAAGGTTAGGCTGAAATCAGCTAGCTGAAGTTTTTATCTGGGACATGATTGATCAAAATTGAAATATTCCTGGCTGCAAAAATGTTCTACGCCATATTGGCAACATAGCCATATTTATTAAGAAGAGAATTGTGCCCCAGGTTTTCACATTTCCATTTTATACAGTTACTGCATTTCCCCAAGAAACATTTTATTGTTATGACAAACTGAAAATAACTGAAAGGAAAATCTGAAAAATACAATGAAAATGATCCTTACTCAGAGGAAATCTAAAATACATGTACTGTATAATCTCATTGTATTTGTTCTTTCAAATTATGTAAATACTCTATTGTCTGACTTCAGATATATTTATGTGTTTAAATTACTCGTTTTTCACTATTCACCTTAGGGGAATCAGAAGTTGCAATTGAAGAAGCAGGAAGCAAAATAAAGACACACAAATATAAAAAATTCTTAGCTTATATCTAAAGTAAATGCTCTGGATATACAAACATCCCAGTCATATAAACTGCTAAAAAAACCTAATCAACTTTTTTAGTAGTTCTTCAAAAAGTATAATCTTTTCCAATAGAAACCTGATTTTTAAAAATATTAGGAATAGTTACTGGTCTTTTTGATCCTTAACAGTGGAAACAGCACGGTACTCCTTGTGAACTTTGGAACAAGGTGAAAATAATTTTTATTTCAAAAAGTTGTTATTAAAAATATCATTTTAATGAAAATTAAGTTGCTTATTGCAGGAAGAAATAGGCTATTTTACTACAAATATGTACATTTCTTTAAAAAAACCCAATTAGAACAACCAAATCCCAAATCCACAACTGTCTCAAATATATGTCAATAAAATATCAAGGTTAAGAACTGTGATCAAGAGGCAGGAATAGGAATATTAATCAAATATTATGGCCTGGACTTCATGATTTGGGAAGCCTTACTAGCTCATGTTCTTTCAGACAGCAGAAAACTTTTTTTCTGAAATTTGCAATATAAAACTTATTAGTAAATGGTAATTCATTGATTCGGAGTATGACAAGTGGTGCTTTTCCACACCTTGACAGAGCTTAGTTCCTCACAGCAAAAATTATGAGTTATTGTAAACTAAATTCAGCTTATCCTGAGGACAACACACATTAGTTGTCTAAAAGGATAAATGGAAGAGTTTGTGCCATTCTTCTCATGTGAAGAATTCAGATTGGGGTGGTACAGTAGCTGAAGTAAGGAGTGGAAAACAAGCATCAGTCATTTTTTTTGACATGTGGGAGCTCAGGGCAGTACAGAGCACTCTGAAGAAAACATTCACCTTGGGATCCTTCCAACCATGCAAGTTCAATCTGAACTGTGTTGTGTTGTTTCCAGCAAAGAGCTGATAGGGAATAATTTCTTGAGTGTGGCATCATAATGGATGCATTTCTAGTGCTCCCGTATTAACTATTACTTTATTTTGAGAAAAATGACATCAACAGCTTCAGTATTCTAGGTCAGTGTTGTTCAAGCTTCATAACATACCCAACTTCATATATCTTTTTAATTATCTTCATTTCTTTTCCTTTACCTTCTATTTTTAAAACAAATGTGCTTAAGAACATCGAAACACTAGTATTTTAGAAACACAGTTGAAAACATCATTGCAAATAAAGTTAACATTTGAAATGGTGTGTAGAAAAGAGTTGGAATACCATCTGATTTTCTGAATTTGAGGCCAGGATTTACCATTAACAATTGGGATATTTGCAACTGCATAATCTGCCTTATCTCTGATACCAGTGAGATGGACTTAGTGTGGGAAATCACATACTTCCTAACTGAAAGATGGTGATTTTCCTTTCAAAAGTTAGTAGAATTTTTTTATTTTGGGGGGCTTGGAAATGAACAAGACACTAGGGGCAGAAAATAAAGAGAAATATATATGAATGAGTGAACATGAGGATGTGAAGATAAATTCTTACGTAAACAAACCTTGAAATGAATCTTATTTTTTTCCTCATCACTACATCTCCAGTTATTACTGACAAGAAATAATGATCTAAGTTATCACATACTGGAGTTCTTTTAAGTATACATCATTGCTATACATAGAGTTCTTCTTACTAAGCTGCCTTGTGAGAGATTTATCAAAAATTGACTATATAAGAAAGCACATCCCAGGAAGCTGAATTGTTTCATTCAATAAACTCGCCCATAGTACCCATATGAAGAAGAGTAAAAAAAAATTCTTTAACTGACTTCAACCTCTCCCATGTAGTGCAATGGAAATAAAATAAACAAATTCTTTACAGACAAAATAATTTTTCAATGCAACAAAATATAAAAATTGAAAGTTATTGCTTCACTGTAGAAACAGAGCTCTTTGTATTCACTGCAATAAACATAATAAAGACAATTGTTTAAAATCAACTAATATCAGTGTTAACAGAATGATTACTAAAAGTACTTTTTATCATAAAATCATTAAGGTTGGAAAAGTCCTCCAAGATCATCAAGTCTAGCCTTTGACTGAATAGCCCCATGGCCACTAAACCATAGCACTAAATGCCAGGAACAGTCATTTTTTAAACATTTCCAAGAACAGTGACTCCACTGGGAAACCTGCCCCTATCCTTACCTGCTCCTTCAGTGAAAAAATTTTTCTCATATTCAACCTTTCATCTCATTCCTTTTATATTATCACAAAAATATAGGTTGTTTTTTTCCCTAATAATTTCTATGGCAAGTATCTCTCTAGTTAGCTGTAAGTACAACATCTGCATTTGCTTATAAGTC
>VZTB01012203.1:28018-38565 GCA_013397245.1 Thryothorus ludovicianus | reverse complement strand
CATTTGCTTATAAGTCTATCTTTCACATCTAGCTATATTAATATTTTATTGGTGTGTTATCTTCCTGTATTACTTTATTAAAAATTATGGAACTTCAATGTAATTTTTGTACAAGAAGATTTTCATGGGGCAATGCATCAGAATGTTTGAGGGAATTTTTTCTTGTCATTTTCTAAGGTCAGGATGTCATTTAACGTGTACTTTCTGTATGGTTTTTATGGAAAAGCACTTTGTTCCCCTAATGGTATTTAAGAATATGTATATATTAAGCTTTTGATATATGCTGTCATATGTCTGAGAATGATAAAACAGACTTTGCATCATTCAAAGCATATGAAATTACTTGTATTATGATAATGTATCATGGGAAGGGAATAAGACTTAGATCGTGAAAGGAAATTTGATGATTCTTGGGACAATGTGTTGGTGCAGGATTTCATTCTGCTGAATCCACATTTTACTTGCAAATGGGAGAGTCAGTAGTCTGTACACTAAATTCTGCTTAAGCCAGTGGTGTCATCCTTACTCAACAACTGAAACTGTTTGAAAGCAAATAAACAAGATTTTTTCACTTCTTTTTAATGCAAATTTCACTATGATTAAGCACATGTTACCCGAGAAGGAAGTAAGGAGAAATTATTTTTAAAATGGGAAAATATCAACTGAAGTTCACTCAAACTTTAATTGGATGCAAAATATTTGGAGCTAATTCTCATAGGACATTCCAGAACAGCATTCATGGGCAAATCTTTTCAGAACTATATCTGTGACATGCGTTTCAGGGTGCACTGCTTTTAAGTTGATCCTGGAATTTGTAGTTGGATTTGACACAGAAAGTTACTTCTCATGTAGTTTACATGGATGTCTATCTCACATAAAGGAGGAAATGCAGGAGTGGAAGCTTGGACACAGTGTTTGGGATTAGGCTTTGGAAGTATTTGTGGGTCTAAATCAACTGTTTCCTGCGCAGGTCTACAATACTGTATGAATTTTTCATAGCATCAAAGTAATGCCTCAGGCAGACCTAGATTTTTTTTTTTCCTTTTTTTTTTTAAAGCAGGATTTCAACATCTGATTTTTACATTTGAAAGTACAAACTGGTGCCAAAACATTCACATTCACTGTGATCTGCTAGAAGATAAATCATTCACATATCTACTCAAGTTGCTTTTTAATTAAAGCTCTCATTTTTCCCACAGGCTACATTGAGAGGTACAGTTTGATGTTATACTCTCACAGAAAGCTGTTTCATGTTAGTCTAACCTCCAATTAACCAAAATACTTCAGATTGCAGTGTGCATTCATGGAGTATATTTCCTATTTCTATTTGTCCCTGGACACACTGATAAAGAGGAAATCAGAAGAGAAGGAACTTAAACAACATTAAAACTAGTGCCACTTGCCCTGACTCATCATATTTTACAGTCCTGGGTGTTCCTATACCAGTATGCATTCCAACTCATGCTGCTAGACTTTACCTTAAACTATCTCAATCATGTCTCAAAGGCTTCATCTACAGATATCTGATGAAGTTTGTTTTTTTTTTTCCTTAATTTAAGACAAGGATAAATTCTCATATGTAGGTATAGAGAATTTTGCACCATTTTACCAAGCAAACTCCAACAGGATTCTTATGTACAAATTCATGAGGTGTCATCTACAGTCAGAGATGCTACAAGGACGCTTCTGCAGAGTTTTGAGATAGGTCATGTGCATCCCATTTATTGCTGGGTTGTCAGTGATAGAGTTCAAAGTTCTTACAAGCTAAAAAAGATATGCTATTTCCACTTTGCAGTGAAGAAAGTGTCATATCAGGCATGTAAAAACTGGAGTAAGTGACAGTCATGGAGATTTGTAAGATTTTTAGCTAGCTAAAATAATTACAGTTTCATAGTAATTCCCAAGATGTTAACTAGGACGCAAGAATAAATTCCTCCATTTAGCATCCAAAAAATATTCAAAAAAGAAGAAAAAAGTGGCCTGAATAATTAATTATGCATGCAAACTTAGTTTCAAAAGTAGCTTGTCAGGTAGTGCTAATGTGAGTGATGCTTGACTTAGAGATGTTCTAATCTTTCAGTAAAACTAAAGATTAGTTTTTCATGGTTTGTTTTCTTTTCCCCACCTTTCTTTTTCAATTCATGAGATCTTCATCAGAAACAACTGGGAAGAAAAAAAGACAAAATTTTGTACAAGAAACAGAACTGTGGATTGCATTTTTACTTTTCAGCAAATCAAAAAGGTTAGTTTTTCAGCCAACTGAAACATTGATTTTCGTTTAAATCTTAGTCTCAGCAGTGTTTTGCTATGTCATTGGCATTTGTGTTCTACATCAGGGGATTAATGGCTGCAGAATAGAAAAGGCAGTTAAGATATATTTTGTGTCAGAAAATGTTAAATAATGCAAAGCACCAGATTAGAATACAGATATTTTTGATAATTGATATATTGCCTTCGCCATCTTGCTAAGTGATAATTCTTCTGATGAAGTATTCATCAGCATGCAGAACTTTAGTCTACATGCAGTACTGACTTTTCGTAGTAGTTAAACATAATGAATTTTTCCTATCTTCCTACCCTTGTAATTTAAAGTTCTGGATAAGAAATGAAAAGTATTCTTTTTAGCTTAAAATTCATAAAAGAAAAGCAAGAGGAACTTTTTGTATGAGTTAGGAGAGATAATTATTCAAATATCTTTTTCAACTACTACATGGGAAGCAATTAGTAGTAATGAAGATTGTTTTTCTGTATACTAGGAAGACTGATTTGACAGTGTTTGCTGTACAATGGATGTCAATAACTGTCTTTCTTCTTTTCTAAAGAAGGTATTTAGGGAGAGGTGAACAAAAGGAGTCTAGCAAAGTGAGGCAAAAAGACAGTATACTTAAAAACAAAAAAAAAAAAGGTTTCCCAGAAAACATCACCCAAGGTATACAGACCATTTTGCATAGTCCATTTTTTGAATGTTATTTTGTATAGAACAGCATGTAGGTGTGAATGTCATTAATTTAAAACTTAAGGAATTATTAAGCACAATCTTAAGGCAACAAAATCATCCAGTGATTTATCTAAGAGTAGCATCCCTTCTATAGACTGGATAATGCTTTTAAAATCTGTTTAAAAATAATTAAAACAAAAAAAAAATATTTAGATTGTTTACAGTGAGGACATCCTTTTCTAACTGGTCCATGCACAGCTAGGAGGTATAGAAGTGTAACCTTTATGAAATATTTAAAGTAAACATCCAAAGTTCAAACTGTAAAACAGGTGAAATACGGACTTTAAGAAATCTGGCTAGTCTGGTATGTTTTCTGTCCTTTTTCATAAAATAATTCTTTCAAAATGGTTATGGCCCTTTCATTTCTGCCTTTGTACTCCTTCCTTTACAAGCCAATACAAGAATGCACAACACACAATTGTCTTGTATAAATGCACCTGATCTCTAACTAAATAGAGATTTACACCTCCATAGAAACTTACTAGTTTTGTTGCAATTCTCAAGACTGAGTTACAGAATTTCACGAAAAATGTAGTAATATTTATAAAGAAATAATACTAATATAAAAAAAAAGACACATCCCACCCCACTGCCAAAAAAACAAGCCAAACTAATCAACCAACCAACCAAACAAACAAACAAATAAACAAAAAAACATTCAAAACCATGTACTGAGAAAACTTATACGAAGAAACATGGACGTATGTAATCTGGTGACATATACATCATACCACTGGTTTGTATAAAGAATACGTTTCAGTTCCAGAGTATAGAATTAAAAGTGTTAGGAGGTTGAGTGGATATATTTATCAATATTTTTAACATTTTGAAATAGATAATTAATAATTTTAGCTCCATCTCCGCAAGTTCCAGGTAAAAGTTGCAAATTCCTGACTGTACTAATAAAAGGAAACCTAACCACAAGGAGAGAATTCTCTTTTGTGTGCTATCTGGGAATTAATTTCAAGTCATACTTAGAGATTTTGACATTTCTATGTTCATTAATATTACTCTCTGTGCTCATATATATAGTTCTGTATATAGTACATATATGATACTTCACATATACTATGAAGTATCACTTTAAGTATCTGCATGAGCTCATAACAGTTGGATAACGTGTAAGAATTTGGTAGAGAATAAAACTCCCATCTTCAGAAAGAGATCAATGTGCAGCATATTTCTCTATTCTGGCTGAACATATGGGAGCTTATGAGTGGGATTTTTATCCACTTGCTATTAAAAGAACAAACAAAATAGACTGTAAAAGATAATGGCCTATGCCCTGTAGCTGCCACATCTCTTTTGATCAATGTACTTACATCAAGCTTCCCAGTTCAAACTTGTGCCACTTCCATTGTTGCCTTCTTTTTTTTTTTACTTAGTCTAAGAAGTCTCAAGTTATCTTTTGCCCTGGCTAGCTTAGGATGAAAATTTTATTTAATTATATTGTTTTCATATCTTTCTGGCAAAGACAGTGAAAGACTTGTGCTGTTTAAAAAGTTTAAAAATGTTGGCTATGCATTTAACCACAATGAGTGAGGAAATCACTGCTAGAAGGTCTATAATTTAATTTTTTTACATTTTTTGCATTTTATTTTTTTCTCTTGACATTAATGAGGTTTTGATTTGGTGTATTTTAATTTAAAATTTCTTTATATTCTATAAAATTATGCTGAAATTCTTCTGGAATCTGGAAGTCAAGATCATAAATTGACTTAGTATCTTCAAACATAGATACTTTTCCATGTTCCATAGGTTAGAGATACAGAAAATCGGTTGCTTCTTTTTACCCTGTCCTCCTTTTTGACTTGAACCACTGTCCACTTGTGTTTTATTTTTTTTTTTTTTAGTTTTTAAATTTTATAGCCTTGATCTTTTTTTATCCTTATTAAGACTTTAAACCTGGTAGGTATTTGGTTTAATTAAACCATTGCAGCAGAGTTGTATGGTCGTATTATAGTTAGTATGAATTGAAGACTAATTAACTTAATACCTAAAGATCTAATGATGTGATATTGTTTTCATTTGCATTCCTTTTGATAATCTTTATTGCTTGGGATTGCTACGTCAACAAATTCCCTAGTTTAAAAGGGTAACAGGCTTTTTCATTTAAATTAAACCAAGAAACTCCCACTTAGATTATCAGGACTTGATACTGATACTGTTTGGTTCTAACCCTCCTCATTATTTTATTCAGCTGTTGACAATGTGGAAGAAAATCAAAATACAGCAATAGAGCCAGACCCTCAGGTGGCCAATCTCTTCAAACAATAACAATTGAATGTCTGCTGCAAAGGTTATATTATCAGATTAAATGATATTTCCAGCTGTTTGAGGCTTAATACTTTCAGCAAGGTAAATCTTACTAGAATTAGTCATTTCTAATCTTTAGTAGGAAAAAAGAATCTTATGAAATATGTTTATTGATTATCTAATTAGAACTAGTAATGGTAAGATCATTAGTTTCAAAGAAAAGAGAAACAAATGGCTATGCATTTCTGCAGAGATTTAGTGATTTCCTCTAGCAGTGTTTGCAGAGGGTGGGATGATAATGTGTGGTGGCTGACATCCAGCTGATGTCATGTACCTTCTGCAACCTAACTGGGTGCAACTGAGGCCAGAATCTTGACATAACAGTGCCTGGTACTGTGATGGTGGCTATCACTTGTTTGCACTGCAAAGTTTCCTAGCTTTTCTAGCCTGGAGATTACTTCCCCACTGTGCCAAACAGTCTGCAAACTGTCTAAAAGATTATCCTTGCCATGAGAAATTTTGAAAGTCAGACACAAACAAGCACAAGAAACGAAAAAGAGAATATTTGTATAAACATCTGAAACCATCAACCACCTGTTTAGCCATTGCTAAGATCTTTATAAGCTTTACATCAAGAAAAGTTTTCATGGAGAGGTTTGAAGAAAGACTTGGAATTGCTCTTAGGGAAAGATCTTATGAGGGTCAGAGTACATATTAAAAAATGTAGTGAACAGACAATGAGAACTAAAATTTTTGGCTGATCAGAAATGGAAATCACTGTTATGAGGCAATATCTAAGCACTTGGTTCTCAGAGGAACATTTAACATTTAATAATGCTGTTATTCATGTGCCTTATACTTCTAATATCATCATCCAGTTCTGAGAATAATGTGGGGTGTTAGATTATTCCTTCTCACCCTCTTTCTCTTTGACACTGACTTCACTCTTGACAATCTGACAGTAAAGCTTCTTGGGCAATATTCCTTTGGGACCCTGAAAAGGATTAATTTCTGATATAAGTAATATCTACAATATTTCATATACCGTGTAGTGGTGGTTGACACTTGTCTATTTGTTCTCAGTCAGAGAACTTCCCTTCCGTTAAAGACGAGAGTCAGGGTCAGCTGAAATCTTAGTGGGAGGCAGAGGCTGCAGAGTCCTGTGGGAGCAGCTGAGCCTATCTGGGCAGAAACTGGTGTTTCAGCCTGAGTGTGCTGGTAAGAGGTGGGAAGAGTCAATAGTGATGAACTAATTCTGCAACTTGATTTGCACCACAGGCTCATAGAATACTTTATGTTGGAAGGGACCTTTAAAGGTCATCTAGTCCAACTTCCCCTGCACTAAGCAGGAACATCATCAACCAGAACAAGAGTGAATGTACCTTCTTTTTAATGTAAAACCACACCTCTCATTCTATTGCAGCAGGCATAACTAAAAATCCATCTCGTCATTCTCATAAGCCTTCTTTAAGCACTGAAAGTCTGAAAAAATTCTCCTTTGAGCCTTTTCTTCCCCAGGCTGAACAACCCAAACTCTCTCAACCTGTCTGCATAGGAGTCTTTCTCCATCCCACTCACAATCTTTGTGGCCCTTCTCTGGACTTGCTCAAACAGATCCATCTCCTTGGGGGCCCTGGAGCTGGAAGTTGTATTCCAGGTGGGATGTCATCAGAGCAGAAGGGGAGAATCACACCTCATGCCCTGGCCATGCAACACTTTTGATGCAGTTCAGGATACAATTGGTTTTCTGGGATTACAGCACATATTTCTGGCTTATGTCTAGCCCCTTATCCACCAAAAACCTCAAGACTTCCCCAGCTCCATCCCATAGCCTGTATTGATACTGAGGATCCTGAATGTGAAGCATACTGCATTTGAACCTCACAAAGCTCTCATAGGCTACTCTTTTCTCAAGAGTTTATCCAGGTCCCTCTGGATGGCACCCCATCCCTCAGGCATATCAGCCACACCACTCAGCTTGATGTGATCTGCAAACTTGCTTAGAGTGTGCTCAATCCCTCCACCATTCATGAAGATGTTAATCAGTATCAGTCCCAATACCAACTTCTGAGGAATGCCACCCATCACTGGTCTGCACTTGGACACCAAGCCATTGACCATAATGCTCTGAAAAAATCAATCATTCTATTCCTTATACACTTAATACTCCATAAATCAAATCCATATATCTCCAATTGAGAGAAAAGGCTTTTGTGAGGAACAAAGGCCTTACAGAAGTCCAGACAGATGAAATCAGTAGTTCTTTTGGACACAATAATCTCAAAGGTCTTTTCCAACCTAAATTATTCTGATTCCCTTGTCACCTGATACAGACATTCCATCATAGAAAGCCACTAGGTTGGTCAGGTAGGATTTGCCCTTGGTGTAACTGTACTGGCCCTCTTGAATGACCTCCCTGTCCTCCCTGTCCTCCCTGTCCTCTCTGTCCTCCCTGTCCTCCATGTGCCTTAGCACAGCTTCTAGGAGGTTCTATTCCATAATCTTCATAGGCACAGAGAAGAGGCTCACAGGTTGGGAGTTCCTCGGGTCCTCCTTTCTGCCTGTTTTGAAAAAGGGAGCAATGTTTCCCTTTTTACAGTCACTGGGACTTCACCTAGCTGCTGTGGCCTTTCAAATATCACCGAGAGTGGTTTGGCTACTACATCAGACAATTCCCTAAAGGTTCTGGGATGCATCACATCGGGTTCTGTAGACTTAAATGTATTGAGGTTTCTAAAGTGGCTTCAAATCTCATGTGTTCTTATAGTCAGAGGGTTTTTGCTCCCTCGTTCTCTGTCTTGAAGTCCATCCCATCCACCTGAGAGGTGTGGGCAAAAAGATTTCCAGTGAAGAGGGAGGAAAAAAAATTGTGGAGTTGTTCTTCTCCTCCATTATTACAAGTTTGATAGACGTGTTCATCAGGGAAGAAGTATGCAGTCTTCTACCCTCCTTTTCTAGCTGACATACCTATAGGAGCCATTATTACCACTGTCTGCATCCCTTGCTAAGCTCAGCTTCAGCAACACTTCAGCTTTCCTAATCCTATCCATACACAACTGGGCAGCATCCCTACATTATTTGTTGGATACAAGGTCCTGCTTCAGCTGTCCATGCATTTCCCTATTGCCTTTTAATTTGACTAGGTCTCAATTTAGCCATGGTAATTTTTTGTCTCCCTTTCTTGACTTCCATCAAAAGCTTTTCCACTTTATAGAAAGTATCCTTAAAGGTTTGCCAGCTCTTTTCTTCTCCCTTTCCCCTGAGGGTAGTTTCCCTGAAGGTCTCATTAACGAACTCTTTAAGCAGCTAGAATTTTGCTTTCTTGAAATTCAGGTTCCTGACTTTACTTTTCACCTGACCCATATCCCTCAAGACTGTGAACTCCACCAATGCATGACAACTGCAACACAAGCCACCTCTAGTTTTGATGTCACCCGTTAGCTCACTTGACTGGGTGACATCCCATATTTTACCCCCTCTAGTAGAGTTGTATATTCCCTGCTTAGGAAGTTACCCTACCTGCATTCTGAGAGTCTCTCAGAGTCTGTCTCAGAGATTGTAGAGAAGAAGAGAATTTAAGAGGGCAGGGAGAGAACATTACAAGAAAGAAGCAAAAAATGGACTGAGTTTGACAAGAGCAAGTGCATTGTGTTCTGCTATAGTGTTTTGAATGTTTTTGTTACTCTTTGTTTTGGTGACTTACCCAGTGGGTCACACAAGTGTTTATAATGAGGTTAAAAACCCCTTCAAAATAGGGAGATTCACGTAGTGCAATAAACTCTGTAGTTATGATTCAAAGCAATACTAATATGTTGCAGCTAAGTTGGATGGGCTTTATCTGACTGTCTGGTAAGCAGCTTTCTCAGGTGTCTCTGCATATATTCTTCACTACTTCTTCTTCAGTAGCATGAGACATGCAAGTAAACCAAGATGTTTTATGTGTTTGTCTTTCTTGTCCTGGATTGTAAATTAATTCCTTAACAAGTACTGTAATTCTAGAATTTCTGTATATTTGGACTGCTACCTGCAGCTGCCTCTAGATCCTTTATCATCAACTTTTCTTTCATAGTCCTCTGTTTTAAAAAACTGTTAGAATCGCATGATCCTGTGCCAAGAGCTAACACAATACTTTTTAATGAATCAGAACACAGTATTATAAAGGCATGCAGTAGAATACAGAAATTATTTTTCTTAAAATTCATTCAAGCGAGAATGTAATTAGAGGGTCACAAGAATCCTATGAAGAGGAATACTCCCATATAACCTTAACTGTTCCTAATTATGTGCCACATTATTAAGCCTGACCTACTAAGCCTGCCTCCTGAATACAGCTTGTTAAAAACGTCTAAATGACACTAGAGACTGCTAGAGACACTGCAAGGTGGAAAGCTTTCCTGCCTATGTATGCTCCATTTCCCACCAACAAAGTCCCTTTCTAGCCCCAGTCCTTACTGCTAGCAGAAGAAGCTGATTATCCTGAGTGTAAAGGAGAATTTTTCATAGTATTTTTCTAGGCTTGCCAGGAAAGTATTTAAGAAAGTGGAATCTGCCTGTGTTTGTGTTTCAGATTAAATTTTGTGTTACTAACCACTTTAACTTTGGACTTTGCACATCCTGCCACAAGTTGTGAGGTGATGAGAACTGGGAGGAGCAAACATCTGTCTTTGAAAGAGACTAAGATATCTTCTCCACCCAATTCAAGATATCAGACTGACATCACAGCACTTGTTTCTCAGTGATGCATTTATAAGTTCATTGAAACAGAAAGGGGTGGGAGGGAGAGCAATATACCCAGGTGGTGACAGCCTTTTCAAATACGTGATTGCAAAGGGGGAGGAAAGGCAGAGCTTTCATGTCTGAAATGTGAAGTCTCTTGGAGCAAGATACTTTGAAAAGACTTCAGAATGAGCCCTGAATAAGTTTTGCTGCAAATGAGTAACAGTTTAAGATTTTTCTCTTGATGCTAGTGTGAAAGGCTCCTAACTGTAGGTATGTAAGGAGGCTTTGAATGTTCCCTGCCTACAAAGCAAAAGATTTGAACATCCTACCCCTTTCTATCTTCTCCTTTCAAATCCTACATTTTCCTTCTAGGGGTCTTTATGCGTTGTGAGACAGTGATCCTCCACAGAAAATTTCCTAACGCTTTAGTCTCTGAAGCTCTGTAGTGTTTCACAAATGAGGGACAGGCTGCTCAGGTGCTTATAACAGAGCCATAGCCCTTAACTGTAAGTAGAGTTAGATTTTGTGCGTTATTTTTTTTTTGGATTTTATCCCCTTCCTTATTATGTGCTGT
>VZTB01012203.1:4307-27983 GCA_013397245.1 Thryothorus ludovicianus | reverse complement strand
TTTTTTTTTTTTCTGTGGCATCTCAAACTTTTAAAACCTTTGACATTATTCTGTGGTCTCTTCCCCTTTTTGTGCTTCTTCTGTTTTTCACAATAATAAAAGAGAACATTCTGCAGCTTTTCAGATATAGAAATTGGCATGTTACTCATTATGAAAGGAAAAAGGGTTGTGTAAAAAACTCATTGGTGTCTCCTACAGTTCTGGGAGCCTAATGCATTCCCCTTTCCTTTACTATTTGAAAGTATTCTGAAAATGACAAGCAATTATCAAATGACATTCTTCTATTTCCTCTTGACTCTGCATGTTTTTCTCTCAAGCATAAGTGTTTAATACCACTACTGCTGTGCAGGCCTTTTAAGAGTAAGCGGATACTTTTTAAGGAGAGGTTGATATTCTTGGCAGGATGGGGAGGAATAGAACCCTGATGATCTTTTTCCATGTCTCACTTTCCTTGCATTTGAATTACACCATCCGTGACAGAAATCGGTAGTCTTTTCCGTAAAAGCTTTAAGCCTTAATATCTGCAGCTGAATACTTTTAATTTACTTTTATTTTTTCTTTCTTGCCTTTTTTTTTTTTAAAGGATGAGTCTTCCATTCTAAAGAATACCTTTTAATTGTGTTGCATATTAGGAACTTAAAATCATTAATCCCCTAGGAATCTTATTCTCATACATTTTTAGTGCATGTCTTGTGATCTTTAAATAGAGCAGTTTTCTCATTACTACTAATGACAACGGTGTTAGCATGATAATATAATTGCTGTGAATTTAAGAAACATGAATTGAGTTAAGGGTCAGGAGTTGGCTTCTTTTGGTATTTTCACCTGTCCTCTTTTGCTGTCAGGTATTTTAATTTTGCTCAGTATTTAATGGGATATTTTTATTGGTGAAGGTCCTCACCCAAATATAATGCTATGCGTTTATATTATATTAAATAAACATTTAAGGCAGAAGAGAGAAACTGCTGAGAAAAAAGTAACCCAAAACCTTCCTAATCTTTATCTTTCTCTCTTTTCCAGTATGTTCTGTTATTGTGCTTTGACTAGATTTTGATACTTCTAAGAGTGCCATGGGGTGATCTGGGAGGAAGCATATTGCAGAATGGATGTGCCCTGCTTGCTCTGGAGCAATTGCAGGAGCGGTTATTAGTGGATTAGCACTTATTAGGAAGTGTGGGTAATCAGCCCACCCCCTGAGGGTGCCTCTGCACTGTGCAGCAGAGCACAGCCCAAGGAGTGCCCAGCCAGCTCCGAGCAGGATGCAGCCTCAGTGTGGCACAGCACAGCAGCATGAACGCCGACAGCAAAACGGCTGTGCTGGCAGGGCACTCCTCAGCAGTAATAATGAGCACCAGTGACACTCACTATTCCTCTTAAAACTTTAGTTTATTGCCTTTGACCTTTTTTCTTTTTGTCTTTTTTTTTTTTGTTGTTGTTTGTTTATTTGGTTTGGTTTACACTGTAGGCAGGGCACTTGTAGGCCTCACCTAAACAAGTAATTTCAGTAATGCTTGTATATATGTGTTTAATACTTACATATATGTATATTTAATGAAGAATGATAAATATCAAGTGATGCAGACACTATTCCCTTCAAAAACTTATTTGTAAGTAAAGTAATTAAAGCATTAAAGAAGAGAGAAGCCCTCTCCCTTTTATTAATGCAGCACAAGGGCCTGTGACTCAAACAGGCACAGCTTTGTTTCGCCCAGTGGTTTCTGTTGCAACACATAATGGCTCTGTGATTAGTTCTCTGCAAGACTCCAGGAGCTACTGGTGATACATTAGCAGTTGTTTATTGCTGTTATGCATTGATTTATATTTTGGTGGTTTGGACCCTTTGCAGTATCTGTGAGTGATGACTCTGATCTGGAGCACATAGATCAAGGTCTCTGAAGCTCATGCTGACTGTTCACCATTTGAGACTCCAGTTTCACCCTGTGCTCATTCTATCAGCCTGCTGAGTTTAGCAGAGGTGTTCCACCATTCCCTGCTTATTGGCACTCTTAAGGAGGAGGGGCTGAAACCAGAGGATGTTTTGGGAGAAGGAAGGCTTACCTGAATGAGGCTAATCTAAGAGAAAAACAAAGGGGGAAAAGGTCCAAAAAGATTTTTGCATTAATGCAATGTGCACCAAATAAACTTTCCACATCAGAGCAAATGCTATAATCAAGCATCCAAACTAAACAAAAAACCAACCAAAAAAACCAAACCAAACAAAACAAAATGCACCCCAAACACAAGCATCTAAAAATAGTCATGTTTAAATACCTATTCATACACATTTGGGGATATTTTCACATAATTTTTAGTTAATGCCTGTAGTGGGTCTATCTTATCTGGCTGCCAGATGCTCATCCAGCTGCTCTGTCTTTCTCTGCCCACCCTCAACAGTACTGAGGGGGAAATAAGATGGAAAAGCCTGTGGGTCAGTGAGATCTCTTACCATCCACCCTCAGGGGGAAGAAAGACTTGACACAGGGAAAATTATTTTAATTTATTGACATGCAAAATGGAATTCAATATTGAGAAACTAAGAAAAATATGAAAACACCTTTCCTCAGCTATTTCTTTTTCCCATGTCCTCTTGGGAAGTATGTGCTCGCTTTCTACTGAAAAACTAACATGTGACAAAAATAAGTTCAGGCTTTCATGTGGTGGTATGCAAAACTGATAACAGTATTTTTGCTTGCTTTAACATCAAATTCCCTAAACTTTCTCAAGGAGAAGAACTACTGATCAGGAGGCAGAAGAAACTGAGGTGAGACAGAAAACATAGAAAATCACAGTTCTGTTTCACAAGTTTTTCCTGCCACAGACTGAGATTTTGTTTGCTTGCAAAGGACATGCATGACACAACTGCTGGCAGACCATATTAGTGTCTGAATTTGGCATTTTACCATGTACTAATCCCATCTCTGGTGCTGCATTTCGATTCAGCATTCTAGTGTGCCATGCTGACTAGCAGTTAAAAGGAATAATGATAGACCATGGCACATGACCACTTTCATGTTCTGCTCAAGGTATAAAGGGCTGCTTGGAAGCACTGATGCTAATTGCCTGCTTTCAAGGCAAGCAGAGTGATTTTTTGTGCCTCCGTGTATCTGCCTGGTGTGGGTACACAGATTCATTCATCTCTAGGATTTTGCACAAAGATAAATTATTACATCCCTGATAGATTTTCTAGCTGTTGTCCTCAGACTCTTGCCTGTTACATTTTTTTAAGTTAGTATTCTGGGTGAAAGGCTGATGCTTCCATAATCAATTGATAAATACCTTACCTGTTCCAGAGGGCTGGAATTGTAGCAACCAGTTTGAGTTAGCGTTGATGGATGCAGCCTTACTTTCTTTAAATAAGACATTAAGTAAAGGAGATTGTAGGGGGGGAGAGAGGTGATGAGGAGGGCTAAAAACAGGATTATTAAAAGATCTTGTTATAGAAGATTTTGAAAGGCTCAGGTTGAGATTTTTAGAAATCAATAATTTCATGATAGTTATGCTGTTTCTTTTTCCATTCGCCCTTTCTGTCCTTCTTATTTTCATCATGACAACCATGTTGTTCAAAAGCATTTCAGTAAAAAGAAAAGGTGTTAGTAGGTAAAAAAAAATGCACAAGGTCTAAAACTCCTAGCTAAGATATCGAAGAGTAAAATAATGCCTTAAAGAGTGATACTAATTGTTTCTGTACAGCTACTGTAAGTTATGAGAGTGACTTCAATTTTAATTTTCTGAAATGGCAGAAATTCAGTCCAGTCTGCCAAATTAGTTCAAAATTAAAGTATTAATCAGTGATTCTTATGAATCACTCTTCCTTCATGGGTGCTGAAATTATCACAGACTTTATTCTGTTTAGTGATGTAGATATTATCTTCCATTACATTTTCCTTCATCCTCTTTTGGCTAAGCTTTGCATACAACTTCAAAAAGCCCCACTGCTCAAAAGAATTTTCTCTCAGACAGTTTCTGGTGTATAATAAATCTACTGCTTCTTGCTACTGGCTACTCACCACTTCTAGCAAAGTTAGTGTTGAAAAAATGCTGAAAAATTCTGCTGTTCCTTCAATCTCATAATTTTATCATGATGTGTTAAACCAAAAAGACAAGTTTTGTCCAATGATTTCCTTTGGGGTCAAGACTGTAACATGTAAATAAGAAAAAATAAGTTCTGCACAGGTAGTCAGAATATTCAAAAAGCCATACACAGAGGAGGGTGGAAGGTTTTTTATTTTTATTTTAGATGATCAATTTTGTCCCATCCGGAGCCATAGCATACAGTTTTCTTCAGGTTTGGAATCAGTCTCCTCACATTTTTCTCCATTTGCTTGCATTTCACTTATGCTCCCACAGGTTTTTCTGCTGTTCTGTGTTCTATACACACTGAGATAATTCACAATCTAGATGTATATATTTATGTTAATTTTAAATAAAATGTTTTTAAATATGTATATATCCATACATTAAATATACAAGTTTCTCGTTAGTGTCTTATCCTTTTGAATGCAAAGTCACAGTTTTCATTATTCATAGGTCAATTTGATCTTAACCTTTGTTTCAAAAGGATCATAATGTAAATTCCTGTTTTGACTGTTTACTGGACCTTGATTATGAAATAAAAGGTTAGTTATACAACCAGTGTTCAAATAACATTAGTGGAACTTTGTCATCTTAGTATTATGTTATATCATTTTGTGGAGAACCAGATGGGAAGGGAAATGAGAAAACTCCCTTGGTACAAATACCATCTGACGAGAAGTAATAAAACCACCTGCTATGCTATGTAAAGGCAGAGAGTTAAGGCTTCTTAAGACAGATAAAGTTTCTTTTCACTCTTAGTTCTTCTTCCTGGCCTATGTAGACCTACTATTTCTTTCTTTCCACTTTATTAGAATTGCTAATTGTAATAGCCCATAGCCCAAAATACAGTTTATCCAGTGGTGAAATCTCACCTCTTTGTGAGTAATTAACAGATCTTGCACCTCTTTTATACTCTCCTTCCTTCCCTGTACATACTCATTATCATGGTTTGTCAATTATCTTCCAAACTGTATTAAAAAAAGATAACTCTCTAACATTAGCAATTGCTCAGAAGTTGCTAATAGCTCTCCTGAGAGCACTTGTCTCACCCCATATCTCCCACCTTATCAAAAGGTCACATTAATTATAGGACCCTTGCTGGGAATAAATCAATGTGTCAATCAGAGACCCACAATCGTGCGGCAGTTGGAAAGAAAAAATTCCAGAACAAGGTTATATTTATGGTCTTTTTTTTTTTAATACTATATTTGTGAGTTAATCCAAGAACAAAGAATAATAGGAGTATATTGTGGATCAAGGTTTATGTATATTTTTTTAAATGAGTACTTTTATTTTTGCCTTATTGTCAACTATTCATTCTTAAAATTAAAGTACACGTTTCTTACTTGTAAGATGTACAAAAACATTGCTTTCAGCTAAGAAAGGGTACTTAGAAAAGGAAACATTGAATTTCAAAGTTGTTCTCTTTGTCAAATATTTCTGTGTTTCTGTGTTTCTGTCTTTAGTCATTAATCTGAATATTTTAATGCTGCATCGTAAAACAATCACAGCTGCAAATACAAAAACTTCCTCATTTAGCATCTTTAGGTTCATTCACAGTCTGCAAGGATGCTTAAGGTATTCAATATATGAAGGAGTGTTTGTTTAGTTGTTTTGTGAAGCAGAGAAGTTCTAACTGAAATGTAGTAGATTAGAAACTGCAAGAATAAATGGGAAAATAAAAATGTTTCATTTATCCAGTGTTTAACTCATATTTTCTTCTGATCTGGTTTTACTATATTGAGCTGGTTTCCAGTGGTGATAAGCTGCATACAAGCTCATTCACAGACCACTGTTAAATCCCAAGATTTAGATCAAATTCTCGTATGTTGTTATTAGCACCAGTCTAATTCCTCAAGACCTTCATTGTGAGCTAACTGCTCAAGCAAGTTAACATAAAATTGAATTTGTGCCCATCAACTTGAGGCTATAGAAGTGTCTAATAAATATGATTTATAAACTTCTCATTTTGCTGGCCATGAAATAAAAAATAATTTATGTGTGCATATGTTAATGTAGGAAACAGTCTAATAACTTTCTAAATACAGTTGGATTGGTTGTTACATCTATTTAACATGATGTCTAAATCAATGCTTTAGATGTAGACAACTTCAAGTCTGATTCTGGTAATGTTGAGAGGCAAAAGTGGAAAAATTCCAGCTCTAAATTACCCAGGTGGAGAGTGCAGGTAAAAGGAAAAATGAACAAAAGATACCATAGAAAATCAAGTCAAATGGAGGAAATAAATCCTTCCTTCCTTCCTTCCTTCCTTCCTTCCTTCCTTCCTTCCTTCCTTCCTTCCCTCCTTCCTTCCTTCCTTCCTTCCTTCCTTCCTTCCTTCCTTCCTTCCTTCTTTCCTTCCTTCCTTCCTGCCTGCCTGCCTGCCTTCCTTCCTTCCTTCCTTCCTTCCTTCTTTCCTTCCTTCCTTCCTTCCCTCCTTTCTTCTCTCTTTCCTTCCAACAAAATTTAAGTTCCAGAGCAAGTCAATTATTTCTATCTCTACTTCTTAAAGAGAAGAAAATGTTATGCTTGGGAAGAAAATGAGTACTTTAAATGTTATTATTAATACATTTTATCTCTGTTTGAGGCTTATAAAAATAAATGCTGCTTGATATTAGGTTACATTTATAGGAATTTGAGAGTTTATTAAAAATGAGATTTTTTTTCTATCTGCCAAGACTTGCAATGCTGTCATAATATCCTGATGCAGAAATGAGAAGGACATTAATAGATTAATTAGGATGTTGTGCGATCTATTATGCTAAGAGATCCTGGATGGAAGTTTAAGATGAAGTTTTAAATACAGAATGCTTTGGCCTTGACTCCAAACCCCGTGGAGGATGCCCTTCTTGTCAGTTGGCTGCTGCAATCTGTGAACAATACTGCATCATCCCATAAGTCAGATAGCAGCTAATCCTGTTTTACTTACTCAGTGCTTCACTTTTATTGAAGCTGGTGTGGGACCTGAAAAAAAAAAAATTAAAATCATCCCTGCTGCTTTTGTTTCATGTTGGAAAATTGGTGTCAGTGGAACAGTGGACATAGGGTAACTACCATTACAGAATGAAACATCCTTGTTAATCTTTCAAGGTTGATTGGTTTATGATCTGAAGTAATAATTTATGTGTATTTTCAAAAGTACTAAGAGCAAACAAAAATCCTAAATTCCTCCATGCTATACTACATAAATATATAAATAGCTTCTTCCTATAAAGGCCAAGGAGAAATCAAGTTTCAGTCTCTACGTAAAAACCCAGCAATTGTTAGCATCTCTAAATCTCATACCAGCCTCTGAGTCAGTTGATTCTATTTTATTCTTTGTGAACTGGGGAGCCCAAGCCCATTTAATAACTGCATATTTTTATGTGAAACTTACTTAAGATTGTCGCTGGCTGGGACAAAGATGAGGGTGCCAAGATGCTTCAGATAGACTTGATGCCAATTTTTCTGTGTTTAGAAGCCTTTGAATTTTTTTAATAATTTTAGTTCAAAAGTATTTAGAACACAATAACAAAATACTGCATCTATATATGCCAAAATGACTTATCATGCAGAAAAATTAGGTATTAGTAATGAAATGAAGTTTTGGAAAAAAACAAACTAGTTTTGATCAAAATTCAGTTGGTCCATTATTGATGTTATTTCTGAAACTTGTTACTCTAAAGGAAATATAAATTTTCTCTTGTAGTACCAAACATGAGAAGAATTCTTAGTTTAATTTTATAATTTATGTGAGGCACTGTTGCAAGCAAGGGTAAATCTCTCATACAAGTTGTGTATCCCAGAGGCTGATTTAATCAAAATTATATCTCTAGACATAGAAATAAAATCTAAATTTCAGTTTCTGGATTATTTGTGACATAATTGTTCATTGACCAATGAGCAGAGAGTAGAGAAGAGAAGAATCAATCACTTGCAATACTGGACCTGCATTATTTCTTTTTTATTTCTTTTAAAATATTTGGAGCAATTTGCATTAGAAAATGTTTTAAAACTAGCATGCTTAATAAACCCCCTTCCATTTCTTATCACAGGAGGACACTGTTGCTAGCTCCTTCTCATTTTCTGCATTTATTTTTTTTTCATTATTATACTTCACATAAATCAAGAGAGTAATAAGTAACCAGAATGCAAAAGCTGGATACATCAATTCATAAATGGTTATATCATTAGTCTCATCCTCCTTCTCTCCAAAGAGGTGCCTGCAAAAAGTGTGACTGTAGCTGGTACCGCTAATTAGCAATATGCCATTACAATTTCCAAAATATATGTTGTAATATTTATAACTCATATTGCAGAGCATATCCAGTGCTGGATGAAAGTAGAAGTAATTCCCATGAATAATTTCTACTAGAATTAATGATTTCTAATATCAGAGTTCACACTAAGTGCATGTGTGCCTTGATTTCCCTAAGGTAAGGGTACTGTGTTTGCTGTGAGGTCTAAAGGAAAAGGTTCTCAGGGGTGTGTCCTGCTGTAGGTGGCCACTGGATTAGTCAGGCATGATTCACTTTTGGTGACTCCATTCTGGCTTTTGATAGATTGCACTGCATCTGCAGTTGTCTGTGTTTGGACTTTCCCCAAAAAGCCTTCTTTCTTGCTCAGATGTAGTCAATAAAATAATGAGATTTCTGCATAAACTACATCACTGTAAAGTACATGGAAACTGGATACAGGACGCATTGAGGATATTACTTGTAGGCAAAATATCATATGAAGTGATTCAAAGCACGCTCCTATGGAAGGTATAATAAATTGCTAAGACTCGTAGGTTATCATGGAAAATAAGGTATTTCCCAGACACTTTTGATTGAGTCAGCATGCACAGAGGATGCGTTATTAATTCAGAGTGTCAGGCTTGCTATTTCTGTTAGGCAAATCTTAGGTAGAAATATGTCTACTTTGTTCAGAACCTGAAAAATTTTAATAATTTTTTAATTTATATGTAACGATCATATGCAGTGATAATAAGCTGAATATTAATTTACAATCTTTGAAGGAACAATGTAGTGTTAATTCTGAGGCCAGAAGGTGACTTTTTTATTAAAACAGCAGTTAAAAATTTTGATAATGAACATGAAGGTCAGATGTTTTTTGACATGCAGAAATATTATGCTAGATAAGGCATCAGAACTATCGTGATCTCATTTTCTTTCTCTATTTCTTTATTTCCCGTTATCATATTAACATAGGCACAAAATGAAGATATTCAACTTAACCATATTGCAGTTTGAAAATTATGATTTTCAGTCTAGTAAAGGACCGAATATTCTGATTTTCATTCCCCAAAGGCTTCTAGCATCTCTTTGAATCTGAGTATAGTACATAACAAAATTCTGCTTCTTAATAACATTGTTTGCACGTTTAAAAATAAAGATAGGTTTATGTGCTTTGTTGAACATGAGATTTTCACTCAGCTTTCTGTTGGTTAAAAGGTAATCTAAGATTTCTCAGGTGGTACTTCAGCATGATTTGTAAAGGATGATGGGTTGTGTTTAGCTGCAGCCCAAGGAGTAGCCTCCTATTGTAGCTCTGACTTATTGCAGAAACAAAGTGAAAGCCATTCTGCAGAGAGATGGACAAAAATGCAAAAACTGCCCCTGCATTTCCTAAAGAATGTATTCACTTGCTAAAGCTCTGAACAAATTGTTCTGGTATGCAAATGGCTGCAAATCTACTTGAAATGCTTTAGCAAAATGCTATTAACTCTTATTATCAGAGGCATTATAATCATACATCAAATGAGAACTGGGCTACATTGTAACACTTTTATATTATTGCTGAATTAGAAGTTCAGCAAAAAGATCACCACCCTCAATGCATTTTTCAAGCAATTTTTTCCTTATCTACTTGTCATTGAGATGATGGAGGAAACATTAGTATATTTTTCACTGTAAATATCATTCTGTGCTGTTTAAGTATATTAAGGTACAATGACGTTAAGACATTCCACACAAAATCTTATAGATTATTTTCAAGCAGTATTTAAAACATTTTTCATTTGTGTTCTTCTGGATACGTTTTTTTTTTAATAGTAATTGTTCACAAAATAGAAACTTTCTGGCAATAACACGTTAACAGCCATGTTTTTTTCCCCCTGCAATTAAGGAACAAAGGACAGCCAAAAAAAATCTTATAATTTTTCCCTTTGCAGATTTGTTTGATTGACTCGCTTTACTCGTTAACTGGAAAACTCATTTACATATGAACAGTACATTCATTTCTTAGGAAATTATAATAATTTTTAAAGAATACTTTATTAGCTACATTGATTTTTTTTTGACAATAACTAATCTTGAGTCAACTACAAATAGAAAAATAATACCTTAATGTTTTGAAGGATGTATTAATTTCACCCACCTCCCTTTGATGACAATACTCTTTCAAATGTAAATCTTTAATGTTTCAGGGTAAGATGTCTGTGTAGATTTTTTTGACAATACTACAGGTTTTAGAAAAGACTTCTGGGTTACATTGATGCTTCCCTTTCCCAGTTTCCTGTTTTCCCATTTGGGGCTAAGATCTGGCTAAAGGAGAGAGATCCAAAAGGTACAGACCTCTACACTGTCTGCTTTTGGCTATTCATAAAATGCTGCTTTTTCCAGTTTGTCTGAATTAGGCTCATGGAAGATGCTGCTGGTCACTGGGTAAAATGTTGTAAATCTTATATCTAGACTTAGCAGATTTGGACTTTATGAACAAGTTATAATTTTCTATGTTGATAATAACTTTGCAGTAAAAGAATGCAGGAAGAAGATTTTAGCCTGAAGACTTTTTAGACATTTCTAAGGCTGCCTTCCATGCATATTTTTAAATATAACTTTAAATATATACATTTAGGTCTTTCATCCTAATAAAGGCACAAACAGAACTTTTTTTCAGAATTCTTGCAGAAAGTATGAGCTCTTAATTTTTATGCCAGACTGTTTTGTGAGGTATAAGACAGAAACTATTAAAGCAGTTTCGTGTTCTGCTAAGGTATTTCTAATGCNAGCTTCATAAGAGTATCTGACAAGCAATTTAGCTGTCTTGCAGTAGAGTATTTATTGCAGACAGAGAGGACATTTGTCTTTAAAGCTTTTGGATTCCTCTTGTGTGAAGCTATACACCATAATTAAATGTAACTATGTTATCGTATTGTAATATAATTGTACTGAATGAGATATAGAGACAACTTAAAAACTTCCTCTTTATAGTATTTAAAAATATTTCAGTGTTCCTGAAATAAAGTTAGCTTGAATAAGTAGTTTTAACATAGTTAAATTAATCATATTTAATAATATCAGAACAAAACCTACTTTAAACATTTAATAACCAGGGACTGGGGAATTATTTTAAATTATATTTTTAAAAGGCTGGAAAATTTTTTGTCACAATCTTTCAGTTTTATATCTCTGCATCTTCCATGTTCCATCCAGAAGCCATCATGAAAGGCCACTCTTACTGTATTCTTAGCCCGGCTCTGAAAGAGCTAATTTTCCGTGAAGATTTATTTTTGGGGTTAGTTCAGCAGAAGAAGAAGAAAACCTCAGCTCAAGGCTGTGAGAAAACCCTTTGTAATCATGATGAGCTAAACCTCATTCCCAAGATCCCTCAGTTGTTCTATGTAAATTATTGCTAGAAAATTCTCAGTTCTGCCTGTTATTATTGGTTACTTTTTGCTGCAAGAATTATAATATTCCTAATCACTCTCGCCCATTGGATTCTCACCCTGGCTCCTCCTATACCTAAATGTATAAATAGCCCTGCCCTAGCCTGGACCCTGCTCTTTTCTGGTTTGTTCCTGGTACTGTGTACATCACCCTGTTTGTAGATTTCGCTTTCTTAAAATTCTGTTTCCAAACAGTCAGATCAGAGTCGTCTCTCTCTCCCTAAAGTCACCAGAAGCCAATTCCTGGGGAAGCCACCAGCTGGACTGTCTGGGCTAGGACCGGGGGACATTGGTGTATATTCTTGCCAATTTGTAATTCTTGACTGTTGGACATCCATGTTGTGCAGAGAAAATTTTATTATTAAAATATTAGAACTATCAGAAGAAACCGTTCTGCTAATATTTTCTTGATGAGTCCAATCTCAAATAATTATTTTTTAAAATAAGCAATTAAGCAATTCATTTATTAATAGTTAACTAAGCAGATGTTTTGTTTAGGTAATTGATCTAAGAATACCTGCACATGCTCAAAATATTGTATATGTCTTAAAATTTTATTCCTGTGTCTTTACAGAAAAATGGCTGGTTTTATGGAATAACAGGTTGTTTCTACTGAACGTCTTTTAAATTTTTTTTTCTTTTTTGCTCTAATACAAAATTTTTAAAAGTCTGCATCATTGACTGGCTATGGTGACAGCATTCCTATTCATTAGGAAATAAACTAAATTCCTTCAAATGCTCTTTAAGACATCCCTGAAGTTCCTCGTTTCCTGACTGATGACTGTCCTCAGTTCTGGATCGGTCACCGAATCCAGAATTGCCAGTGAAATCAGCACAAAGGTGGCAGCTATGAGAGGCTGAGTATGTCTTTGCTACACAAGAAAGTAGAGATGTGGAAACTCTTCTACTCTTGAAAAAGAAATCAGGATTCTAGGTAGGATGTTGTAGCTACAGGAGGGAAAAATGCAGCCTGAATCTGGAAGACACGAAGCAAGTGATAGCTGCCTTCAGGGCCTTACAGAAAGCAATGTGTGTATTTACTATGGTGTGCATTTAGAGAGGTCAGTTGGAGGCTATCTTTAAAAACAGACAGGCCTAGGACACAGCTGCTGTGTGATGCTGAACTG
The DNA here is from genome assembly GCA_013397245.1 of Thryothorus ludovicianus. Classification (NCBI taxonomy): domain Eukaryota; kingdom Metazoa; phylum Chordata; class Aves; order Passeriformes; family Certhiidae; genus Thryothorus; species Thryothorus ludovicianus. Next base: position 15,131 of record VZTB01012203.1, on the reverse strand, counting down.
AATGAATTAGTCCAAGCTTTAGCCAGTCTTGCAGTGACTTCCTACACACACACTCATATATATAATCACCCAGTACCACAGCTCAGAATTAATGGTCTGTTACAGTTTTTTGTATTTATCATTAACTATATCACAGCTTCATATTTTATTTACAAATAAATTTCACATAATATAATTAGTGACTGATGCAATGTTATAGATTCAACGAACAAAGCAGAGATGCAAAACTGTGCTACATAATAACTACATATTAACAAAAAAGAAATCTTTAAAATGTAGTTCATGTCAGGGTCAAAAGAATGTTTAATTCTCCTGGTTCTGGAAATGATTTTTCATCCAAGATGAGTAATTCAAAAATAATTAAATCCCTTTTAGATTGCCTGCAGGCAATTTTATTATTTAACTTTATTATTTTTGTAACTGCATGGATTCTAAGTCAGCATGATAGATATGTAATTGTTTTCATTTCTTTATCTGCTATGTTTAGTTTTTTGCCTCTCCTCTCTCTACAGAAGTCATTGTCTTAATTTTGTTTTTTTGCTCCAAGCATGCTGTTGGTACACAACAAATGATAAACACTAATTACAGTCATTGCCACATTCTACAATCCTTAGGGCTTGATGTAAAACCTGCCAGAGCTGAGAGGTATCCCTCACGTAGAGCATGATAGTTAAAGCTCCACAGTTGGAGTTAGGATGCTGTGATTCTTACCACAGTCCTAGGGCAGACCTACTGCGTGAATTTGTGTAGATCTCTTTATGTGTTGCAGGCAAAATGTAGAACATGTACAATTTTGCTTACTGATATGGGAAACTCTCCAAGTTACATGCTATAATTCAGACTAAGTTAGTCAAGACTAAAACCCAGCTATGAGAAAGGTATTTGGTTACAATGTGCCTTAATAGGATGTTATTGTGACCTTGTGGAGAAATAACTTTAAGAAATAGTGACTGTTGCTTATTTTACTGGTGCTGAATCATAGAGGCTTTGTGATGGCAAAGCCTTATGCAATTAGCAATTAATAATGCATACAGTCATACCAGCTTGTTACATGCTCAGTTCTAAAAAATTCAGGACTGCTCACCGTGGTATTCCCACTTAATGAATTTAGGCAGGCTGTAGTATCATTCTATATTAGTAACAAAGATAAATGGTTTTACTGTATGAAAGTTTTAATTCTTTTTCTATATGTAATTTTCACTTGTTTTGGTATTTTTAATATTATGTTTGGTTTTATCATTCTGTTATTTTAACCAGCTTTTAACCAGAAATATATTATGTTAGAAATGCTTTATTAACCTATGTACCTTTATTTCAGGGACATTTTGTTCCATGCATACTAGATTGATATCTCTTTTCTTGATAATTCTCCACCTTAGGATGCTATTTTTCTTTTTTGTCAGCTGTCCTCCTATTAAAAATCAATGTCCAGGTTTTATAAAATTTGAGTTCAAATATTACAGTGTTGTTCCTCAGCTAAAGATAAGAAAAGAATATGGAACATCTGATAAAAGTCTCTTTCTGTTTCACATTTATAGCTTATTTTTCCTATTTCTCTCTGGTTTTAGGAGAAAAAAATCATTCTAAAATACAGGAAAATGGTATCATCAAGAAGTTGATATTGCCTGTTGTTAAATAACTTTTTACCCAATGCAAGTGGGTAACTTTGTTCCTCAAAAATATTGGTTATGATCATGGTATAATTCATCTTGAATTAAGCAGGCCAGCATGCTAATAAAAAACCTACACTATATGTGGAAATATACATTTTATTTAGTTATTGATTTAGAATTCTACTGCACCTTGCCTAGTGTTAACATTTGTGAATACAAATGTCTTTTATTTACTAATTTTATTAGATAAATAAATAAATAAATTAGATGTCTATTATCTATTAGTTGTGAGACTTTGGTAAAGTCTTGCTCCAAACACTGTGTTGACTCAATACTTGAAATGGCAATGGGCAGAAAGCAGTTATATTGCTGCCTTTAAAAGAGGCACAATGATTTTTATTTTTTTTAAATGTAGTAATTTGATGGGAAGTGTGATACCACTGTAGAAATTCAAGGGAGTGTATTGGAGATTTTTCTTTATTTTGGAAGCTTTATTTCCATTGTTAGCATCTCTCCCAGAATATCCTAACTGAAGTACATTTCTCATCTTAATACAGAAATCATAAATAAAAACAATTTATGGGATCAGTATTTGCTTGGGAAATACCAACTCAGAACTTTTTTTCTCCTCCAAGTCCCAGAAAGTTTTCCAGACTGCTGGAATCTTTCTGAGGAAGTGCCCCCACATGCTTTTTGCATTGCCTGGATCCAGTGCTTCCAACTGCCAGCTCTGGAGCTGATGTAGAAGCCCTGCATTTGAGCAGCTGCAGTATTGGGTAAGTTGACTTACAGACTGAAAGGACACCCAGGCTTCTGGCAGAACTGCCAGGTGGCTTCACAGGAGGTGGGCACAAGATTTCAGCTCTGCAACTCAGAAATTGTTTGTTTCACCAGAGCAACAACTCTTCAGTTACTGCAATCACTTTGCTTTTAATGAAGGTTTGGCTCCTGTCAACAGCCAGCATAGAAGCCCTGAGGTCACAGCTGGGCACTTTTCTAGGTAGCACTCATCTGAAACTGAAATCACCCCGTGATTTGAAATAGTGCAATTATGTTCCAGTTTTGGGCAATGCAGAAATATATATATTTGATATAGAAACATCTGTTTCTGCTGCCTTGTCTCAAAAACCTTCAAAACTGCCTTTGTTAAAGTAGGGCTAGAAAAAAAATCAAACCTGGATAAATTATATGTTCTGCATAGAACAAGCTGAAAGTAGTGAATATGCTAGTTTGTTTGGAAATCTCTTAGGCAAATTCATCTGCTGAGACTCAGGGAAACACTAACCAGGTTGGTTATGGACTCCAATTTAGTTCCGAGAGACATTTGAAATGAGAGAAAATAGTTATTATTTCAATATTTCTGCATATGCCTAACGCCATTTCTGAAAAGCATGTAACACAATGTTAATATGTGGCAGAAGCAGCTTGAAGCATAGTCAAGTTTAGTTTAATTTTCTCTTAGGTCTGATTTACTAGATTCAGCTGCTTACATTTGAGATCATCCAAGTAGGCAGTTGAGTCAAACATTCACAACTAAAATAAAAATATCTCTAATTCTGAAATATGAAATTACATGGTATCCACAATGTATCCCAAAAAGTTGCACAGTCATCAGTATTGTGAGGAAATCATAATAAATCAAAAGAAATTTTTGGCACTTCCTCTCAAACTCTTTTAAAAATTATTACAAAATACATTTTTCTGTTGGACCATTATTCTACTTCCTGCCCCTCTGTCTTGTTTCAATATTTTTTGCTCAACAAAATTTTCCATAAGTTACACATAAGATTGGAGTTTTTGTGTGTGAGAAAATTTTACAATTAAATGCACCAAAGGAGGCTTTGTTTTAGTTTCCAATAGTTCTGAGTTTAGATGGATTATTTATCAATTGTAAGACCAAATACATTAAAACTGTTTTGTTTTACTGAGGCAAACCAGCTTTAACAGGTAAATACTTGTTCCTTTTAAAAACAAATAATTTGTTGGCATTAAAAAAGAGTGGCACTTCAAAGAGAATTTCCAAGCAAAATAATTCAACCGGAAAATTAGTAGTTTTAGTTTCAAGAAAGAGTGGAGAATAAGCATGCATAGATGATTGTAGGTTTATTCAGGTATTAATAGTGTCTAATGCTGGTACTTCTTATTTTTCTCTAAAATCATAGAATGATTTGGGATTTAGAAGGGGTCTTTGAAGACTATCAAGGGACATCTTTCACTAAAGCAGATGGCTCAAAACCCTTTCCAACCTGGCCTTGAACATTTCCAGGAATTGGATATCCACAAATTCCCTGAGCACCCACCCTGAACCCTCACAGTAAAGAACGTCTAATATCTATTCTAGACTTATCTCCTTTCAGTTTAAAGCCATTTCTCTTGTCCTATCTATGCATACCTTGGAAAAAGATTCTCTACTGCCTTCCTGAAAGTCTCTTTCAGATACTGGAAGGAAGCTGTAAGGCCTTCCCTAAGTCTTCATGGAATAGGTGCTTCAGCCCACTCATCATCCTTGTGGCCCTTCTCTGGACTTGTTCCAACAGGTCCATGTATTTCTTATATTGGAAGTCCCAGATCTGGATGCAATTCTTCAGTCAATGTCTTGCCAGAGCAGAGGTGCAGAATCTCCTCCCTTGCCCTGCTGGTCACTCTGCTTTGGATGCAGCCCAGGATACAGTTGGCTTTCTGGGCTGAAAATGCACATTGCTGGGTCATACCAAGCTTCTCATCCATCAGCATTCCCAAGACATTGTCCTAAAGGCTGTGCTTGATCCTTTCATAACCTAGTCTGTATTTATGCTCAGTATTGCCCCAAAATAAATGCAGGACCTAATACTTGGCCTTATCAGACCTCATGAGTTTTGCATGGGCCCACCTTTCCAACTTGTCAGGTCCCTCTGGATGGCATCCCTTCCCTCCAGCGTATTGATGGCCCCACAGAGCTTGGTGTCATCAGTGAACTTGCTGAGGGTCACCTCGATCCCACTGTCCGTTCACCAACAGGATGTTGGACAGCAAAGGTCTGCACAACTGACCTCTGAGGAATGCCACTCATCACTGGGCTCCCCTTGAACATGAGCTGTTGACCTCAGTTCTCCAGTGCAAGCATCCAGACAATTTCTTATCCACTAAGGAGCCCACCCATTAAAACCATGTCTCTTCAGTATAGAGACAAGGATGCTATTTGAGGTGGTGTCAAATGGTTTGTACTAGTCCACGCAGATGACACCAGCTGCTCTTCTCTAACTCGGCAGTGCTGTAAGCCTGTTGTAGAAGCCCTCTAGATTTGTCAGGCGTGAGTTAACTTTAGTGAAGCCATGTCGGCTGTCACAAATCACTTCCTTATTTTCCATGTGTCAGAGTAGTTTCCAGAAGGATCTGCTCCATGATCTTGCTGGTCTAGGTCATATCATATAGAAATATAGGTCTTAGCATATAGCACATAGGTCATATCATATCCTGGTGCCATGGCAATGTTTGTTAGCAGAATGGGGATATATGCAGTAGCAGAAAATGAAAGACTAAGTCATCTTTGGAAAGTTCAGAACTTAGTTTTGATAACAACTTTTATATTTTTCCACTCATATGATGACTGGGCTAGCAGGAAATGCAAAAGTAGTCCTATGACACATTTTGTTCCCTTTATTTCATCTAGCACACAGATATTCCACTTGTTAAAACAGAAGTAATAACCAATCCTCACTGCTTACAAAATACTTTTGTAAAATGCTTAAAGGATATTGTGTAAAAATAGAGAATATTTGTTTGAAAGCTTTGGAAAAAGTGGATTGATGTGAAGAGAAAATAGAATGGAGTGTTTGGGGTAGTTCTTGTTTTTTATATTGTGCTTGAAAAATATTTATCCATACATACTAGAATTAATAAAAACAGTGCTTAAAGTTTGATAAAACTTTCACACCTCTTGAAAACCCTTTTTTTGTCTGTCCTCCTTTGACAAGTTGTTATTAGTTGTTAAATTGAAAGAGAAATACATTGCAAAGTGTTTCTTTGTAGATAATCATGCAGATATTATTTTCCACTTCTAGTCAATATCCATTCTTCAGTTTTCAGAAATACTGCTTTCACAAACTGGAATGCAATATTTATATGCATTTATATATTTATATATATTTATATAAAACCTAGTTTTATATACAGATTTCCTTGAAAAAATATAGTATACACAATTATTACGTGTTCAAACTAGGCTCACTGAAGTCAGTCGTTCTATTTAGAATGATTTTAAGTGAAACTACTCCATCTGTATCTATGGAAAGACGAATATGTATGTATATATATGTGTGTATATATATATATAGATGAGAAAAATAAATGCAGCAAATACTAGTATATCTGTAAAGAATGAACACGAGAGGCTTACTCATACATTCTGTATTTTCACAAATCATGGATACTTTGTTGTTTTAGAGGGTTTTGTTTGGTTGTGGTTTTTTGTCTGTTTTGCTCATGGTTTTTATTTGTTTTTTTGCTTTTTAGATTGTTTGAGGTTTTTTGAGCAAGCTTTTGGATAAAGCCTAAAACAATGCTTAGAGCCTTGGAAATGATAGTGAATTCTATAATTCAGGATTCTGAAAGTAATTGAGACTTCTTACCACAAACTGTATATCTGTATTTTCATATAGTACAGACTGATATAAAGATATAAATGATATGCCTACTTTTAGCTTTTAACCTGGGGATATATATGAAAAAAGGATATTAATTCTCTCCAAAATTCCTCCCTTAATTTCAGGGAGTTTAATGAGGCTCCTTGACATACCTGAAATAGTAAAATTGTTAAAAAATTTAATGAAAATTAAGAAAGTCCAAAATATTATCTATTTTGTTATATCGTTTTAGAGAGAAAAGCAGATAGAAGCAAGTTTGCTCACACAAAAATCCATAGCATTATTTTACAGGAATGAAAATATATTATTTAGTTCAAAAAATAGCTGTAGGAAGGCATTGAGCATTGCACTGGATACCCAAGAGAAGACTTGGAAGGAGTATAAGGAGAAGGAAGAAGGTCTCTGATAATGTGCTTGACACAGCTTATGGACAGAATATAAAACATGAGTTTCCTGAAGCCTGTAATTTACACAACTCCTAACAAATTATATATGTGCGTTGTTTTATTTTTAAATCATTGTGTTATATCTATCCTCCTCCAAACACTTTTTTTTTTTTTTAAGTCCAAAGGCAACAGTCCCCTTTTTCACTTAAAATTCCAGGCAGTTGCTGTCAAGATAGGTTTGCACTGAGGGGATATGACAAATTCATTTATTTATTTGAAGAATATGAACTTAAACTATTTTAGAGCCCAGCAATTCGGTTGGAAGACTTCAATTTGAATGAATTCATTAAGCATTGAGTTTGTTCCACAACTTTCACTGCTTTTTTAGTGTTGAGAATTACATATAGACTTTCAAACAGAAAGAAACTTCCTCTTCATAGGTCTCCTGGCCATGATTAAATGTAAGACTGTTTTTGTATTGAACACTATCACTTACATTCTACTCTTATATTCTCTTGTACATAAAGGATAAGAAATTTAAATTTTGCTTATTGGATGCTTTTTTTGGTGTGATTTTTATTCACAGTCAAGGGAACAGTTTCATTTCTACAAATGAAATGCTTTCTATTTGAGGTCACACCAAGCCTCTTCATTTGGGTTGGCAATTGTTCTATACCAATTATTTTCAGAGAATTTCTCCTTATCTCTGAAATGTGTTGGACAGTTCTGCCATGTCTTACACATTCAAGAATAAGGATGTTTTCTTGACAGCATCTATTATAATGAAGTGTGACTATTGGAGCTTAAAAGCAGTCAGGATCCCTCATGCACTGTGCTGTTCCCTTTGACGCTATTTTGTAAAGCTGAACACCTTGGTCACTTAAGGGAACATAAGCTTTCAATAAGATAATAACACTTCTCTGAAAAAAAATGTAAAAAATGTAACCCCCTTCCCCCCAAATATACATTTTCCTTCATGTCAGGTTAGTACTTTTTGTCAAACTAGAGTGAAAAATACACTCAGAGGTCTATGATAGTTGTTGTTTCCAGTGGCGCAGAAACCAGCCATACAAAACTGAGAAGCAACTTCTAAGATTTCTGTTCAGATTTTGAGAAGATAATGTGAGGACCTGAATGTTTGTTATTGGATCTGTTTTGACTGGAAGATACAGTTTTGTCCTCATTCTCATTCCATCCATTCCATCTGCGTTTTTCTGGCAGATGAAAACACTCCCAGAACCAGACTTCTCCTTGTACTGGAGACCTTCAGTCAATGTGGAGACTAAATGACACTGCACTTTCTTTTTCTGCAGCAGCAACACCAGAAGATCACGAAATGAACTCCCTGGAGTTTTTTTCAAATGGCTGGAAAATCTGAATATTTTATTATTCATTTATGCAATAAACATATCCAGAATTGGGATATTCTGAGTGATAGCTCCAATTGAAAGTCTACAGTGTTTGTATTCTGTCTACTATACTTCTATATTATATGAAATTTAACTGTCTCGACTAAATTAGGTATTACCACACCCAAAGATTTTCCTTTGTGAGTGGCAGAAGCACTTTGTCCCAAAACTATGTTTTCCTAATGCTTATTACCTTTTCTTTCAGTAGAGGTTACCATTATTTCCATTTCATTGGGAATTGAATTACGGTTGTATCCACAATTTCATATAATAGTGATATCTTCAAATATTAATCCAGAATAAGGTTTTTTTAATGTTTTATGGGTACTGGGGTTTTTCTCTTCCAGTTGATATTGTTTTCTGAAAACTTATAAAGATGTGATTGTTTTACTGTGGGTCGCTTACTTGTATTCTGAATTACCACTGCCTACCTACACTTCCTATTATTTTGTTAACCTGTTACGGTGACACTGAAAGATTTTTTTTTTTTTTTGCTTTTCTTTCCCCTTAATAAAAGTATATTTTCTAGAATTAACTTCTCAAACATATTGGTTGTACTTTTATGATATAGCTTTCCACTTTAGGAACACTTCAGTTGCTCTGCAGTATCAAAGAGCATCCAATTAAATTAAGTTGGCATCAAGAAATATGTTTTCCTCCTGCAAAAGGAAACACTCACAACTTATGGAGAAATCTTAATGTCAATGATCACTTTGCTTACGTATTTATCCTAATTATAAAACATTTCCTTTTTTTAAAGTGAATCTTACGTAAGACTCAAAAATGTATTTTACATATCAAATTGAAAGCTTCTCTTCAATGTAAATTTCAAACTCTAATATGCAAAAACATAAAAGAAATATACTGATGGAATTGAAAGCTGTTTCAAGATAGATATTTTTAATTATGTCTTCATTCCTTTAAATATTTGACTTTATTATATATATTAAGTCATATTCTCTTTCCTGATTGCAACTTCTAATGTTCTTTCTTTATTGCTGTCTTGGTTTCTGCCATAATTTACAAGGAGACTAAAGTTTAACACACTAGTGTAGGAAGAGTTTAGAGGGATGTGCTGAACAAAGCCATAATAATTGATGGGGAAGGCAGATTTTTATGGAGAATCATTGTAAAAAAATGGACAAAATTACCTAGTGGAGTAAATATTACTTAGGAAAAAAATTTTAAATGTAAAAATGTAAAGAAATATAAATAGAAACCACAATTTTATAAATTATGTTCCATCTCTCTAGAATTATGCTCTATTCATTAGAATCTGTACTAAGATAATGCCTTTCTTAATTTTGCTGTGTTTTGCAAGTTTCAGATTACATTTTCCGAATCTCACAAGAAAGCTCTGATTCTCAAGTCCAAAGGATCACAATCTTTTGAACTATTTCTTCTATTAATATGAAAGCCTGGATAATTGCATAGCTCAAAGAAGGAAACCTTGAAAAAAGCAGAGACTCAGCAGTGATCAGGCTAAGCATGTTCTAGTAAACAAAATATGAGAGGGTCTCTGTCAGGGAAAACAACTGGCAGAGAATGACTCATATCACATTGCTATACCCCTTCCTACCCTTCAGAAAAGAAAGATTGGATCTAGATCACCTACTGGACATTGTTCCTTTTGCGTCCTTCAGAATTGTTTTGGAAAATGCTAAATTTGTATTGGCCAAACTATGAAAGCTATACTAACAATTTAGCTGTGCAAGAAACTGAGTTTCACAGTCTGAAAGTGGTCTGTGGAAGTACTTATTTCACTAATGCAAATGTAAGTGTTGGCTGCTTTGAATAAATTGCTTATATTTATACCAAGGAAAGGTCTGTCCATCTCCCTTCCTTCTTTCCTCCCGTTGCCTAACTGTTTTTCAAATAAGTAAAAATATTGCACTGTTTTGATGGAAACAGTGAAGATTCTGTGTTGACTGAGACAAAAAGGACAAGAAGTATTGAGAATTTTACTTAGGTATCTTTGGATGAAACGTGTGGAAATCATTATATTTTTAAAGATCAGAGTGTCAAAATAGATTACTGAAGGACTTTCCAGAGACACGAACCTTAGAATTAGATTGTTCTTGGAATAATCATAGAAAAATTCTTTTAACAATAGCATTGGTATGGGTCCTAAGAATGAAGGAAACAATTTCATTGAAGTCAGTCTTCTTGCTACTCCAAAATACAAAAATATGTGCATAGGTTAGGTGCACTGTTTGCTTTTGTTCATATCTGGCTGTGGTAAAAAAGAAAAGTTGCAGGTTGACCTCATATATTCCATACTGATCTTAATAAAACTATTAAATTATGGAAATAGGTCCTAGTACTGATCTCTGTGGTATTCTACTCAGTGTTGTACTTTCCTCCACATCAAAGCCAAAATCACAATTATAACAGAATTTAAACTCCTTTCTTATGAAAGGTGAAGCAGTTGTGTTTAAAAAGAGCTGACTTAAAAGCTTGCTCATGGTATATTCACCTTCTTTACTGCAAAGCTGGTCTAAAATCCTACATCAGCTGAAAAGCTGTTCATTTCGATAACAGGTAACATAGATTCTGGGAATTTCCACTTATAAAAGGCTATGAGAATCAGATTGTATTTTACCTTACACTATGGCCAAATGTCTCAGATATTTTTCAACTTTTATGATGTTCGAGGAAACAATTTAACAAATATTTTTAAATACGTTTTTAAAATAATACTTTTCACCAAAACTTACTCTATGAGCCAGCTGTATATTCATGTGGTTATCGTTGTGTTCTTTACATTTCATATGTAATAAGGAAATACAAATTT
>VZTB01012201.1:1652-30068 GCA_013397245.1 Thryothorus ludovicianus | reverse complement strand
AAAAAACTGCAGACCCTTATCTTCATGTTTTGAAAACAACCGCCTCAGGAATTCCAGTGTGTCTTCTTCACTCTCAGATCCAATTTTTAAAGGTACAACACTTATTTCTGAGCGAAACAGATGAATGGGGATACAATTTAGCATCAACCTAGGACACCCTCCCATGAGTTCTCTTTCCAGAGACCTGCCTTTAATGGGGGCTGTGGCTAAGTCTCATCGGCATGGGTATGCTATCAACAAAAGAATGCTGGCTCACTTCCTTTCTTCATGCCTAATTAGCCAGAGAAGAAATTTTCAAAGATGCCCAATAGGAGTTGGTTTCATGTGAATTCTGAGAAAAGTTTTGTTATTTGCTTTTTTTTGTTAAGAAATACACAGTTTCAATGAGATTGTCTGCCCCTCTCCTTTTTCTTTGAAGGATTATATGACAGAAAGTTACCAACTCGAAAACACTGTGAAATGTATTAGCCTCAGAAACAACTCATTTAGCCTTTATACCTTAGAATTTTCTGAACACATTTTAAAATAATGGGAGACTTCCCCCAGTCCCAATTTTTTCTGATTTTGTACTGAGCTGCACTGTAGTTATTTTGTTAATCACTACAGTTTTGAACAAATCACACTTTTGAAAGCAGTCTTTGTGAAACGGTCAGGAAAAGTCTCGAAATGTTACATATGATGAGACTTGGACCAGTAGCTTTTTCTTGTAATACTTTCTTCAGAGGAAACACTTCCTGCACCACTAAGATGACTGTGCCTTTTCGTCTGGTTTCCAGCAGCTGACATTCCTGGTGGTGTCTCTTGGACAGTACACATAAACAGCTCGGGATTGCCCACCCACATTCACTGTGAACACTGATCTCAGACATGCTCTGAGACTCAGCTGGGTTTTCCTAACACCTTCTTTTTAACCTTTGCTAAATTGAGTGTGATCTGCATAACCACAACTGAACACCCCAGTATCAATTAATCTGGAAGCTGCATTTAAATACAGAGTGGGGTGTGTGCTGTCTGCGCACAGATTTTCACCTGTGTAGTGCCAACAGTTGGAGTGATGTGATGTAAAGAAATGTGGTCCCAAACTTGGACATCCTCCTGAAAATATAGGTTTGCGTATCAATGTGCGTTTGTATATAGGCGCCACAGTATTGGCAATAGCTACTGTACAAGCTGCAATACTTTTTTTCCTGAATTCTAGCTAATGTTTACATCCCACTCACTCCTCTAAAATCCCTCAGTGTTGCCTTGAGGGTTGCCTTCCTCTTCTAGCTAAAACAGAATTTTAACAATAAATACGCCCTTCACAAACTTTCAAAAACACAGCTTTATCCTCTGATCTCTGTAACTGTAGATAACAACAGGGCCACCATAAATGACATGCATTTACTGTTTCTGGCATGCATCACAGACACATGTGGAATACACTTCGAGAAGCTCTGCAAGTAATTCTTCTCACGGGAGCAAACTGGACTCTAATTCTTTAAATTTCAAATCTGTAAAGTGGAAAGCATAAAAATTACTATATAATAATACCACATCACATAAAATGTTTGAATTTTGCAGTTGTAATGCAAAGCTTTCACTAAGGTTGAAAATGCACAGTAACTTCTAATGCAGCTTTTCATGTTCTAACTTCCAGTAAAGCTATGACTTGGAAACTTTATTTATGCCTTCCCTGAAGACATAGATTTTTTTTCTTTCCTTGTAAAAACTAAAACTCCTGAGGAAATACATATTATTTTTAAAATTTAAGGTTTGGAAATGGGAGTTGGTACTATTACAATGGCATGTTTTGACTTTTTGAAACAGAATGAGACAGAAGCAATTGAAAATAAGTACAGTAAAGGCAAACTTATAAAGGCAGGCTAAGTGTGTACCATCATCTTTTGAGCACATTACAAAATAAGGTGAATTTTGTATATAACGTACAACTGCTTTCAAAGAAATGTTCCAGAAACCTGCAGGATAGAATCACTTGTGCCTAAGGAAGAGATAACTGAGCAGACGGGAGCAGAGATCAGACGGAACCTCCATGGGACAAGGACAAGAAATAGTGGCGATGTTGACCAGTAATGATGAGGGGCAGTCAGCACAAATATCTCTAGAATATCTCTTTATATTTTTAAAGATCGCTTGAGAGCGTTTTCTAGAAAGTTGATTCCTTGTAGACAGATCTCACAAAATTTTTCACTGAAAGAGCATGGCTGTGAGTCTGCACTGAAACATGGGAATGTAATGACTGGGAAGGCAGAACAAAATAAACCAGTATGAAATATTTCAAAAATCTGAAGAGAATATTCTGATTTTTTTCTTTTAACAGAAACTTGAAAGTCCTCTTGAAAAAGACTTCAACAACTAAACAAGAAAACAGAAGAAACCTATCAATATTAAGAGGAAATATTTCAATAACCTTTTAAAGTAATACTACAAAACTGAAATTATTTATTTAAATGCATTTTTATAAGAAATTTCTAAATATATCACATTGATTTGAATTTAAATGAAAACAAATTTTGAAATAACATTATTACCAGTTCCCACAGAGCTCCTCTTTGAAGTCTTTAGCTGTGAAGTCAATTAATAACAAAGATAAATGCCAGATGGGTTTTTGCCATGTGGATGTTATGCGAGCTAAAATTGTTATTTTCTTTTCCTTTCTATTTTTCTTTATTCATGTAAAAGTAGGAGATTAAATTCAAGAAAAGCAATTTTTGGAATGTCTATTAGTGGAAAAATGTTTGCAAAGATTCAAGAGTCTATCCTAGATTTCCTTCTATAGTACGGAGTATAAACTTCCCCATAGTCTAAGACTGAAGATGAACAGACAGACATTATGATAAGAGATGCTGAGTGACCAAATCCATCCCTATTGAAACTTTGAGCAGTCACAGGCCTTTCAGAGACCCCAAAACTCTACTTTGATCTAGCATCCAGTGATGCCAAAGCTGGAGTCCCAGTCTTGCTCCTCAGCCTTTCCAGGAATTCCTCTGTCTTACTGAACCTGTTTGGAGTGTGAAAACCTACAGCTTTCTACCCTCGTCAGACAGAAACAAGGTAATTGCTTGCTCAGAAGTGCAGAGGAGATTCACCAGAAGACTGCTAAATTTCCATGATAGTTCTACTTTTCTGACATAACAGAAATTTGGGTTCTGCTTGGATTAACTGCTTACAGTACTGTTCATTTCTCTATGACTGAATTCTTTTTAGACAATTTAATTTTCTGATAAGCAATAATACTTTATTAGAATGGCAGCTTGTCCTACAGATACCTTTCCTCTTGAGGAAGGCTGATTTGGGGCTTTTGGTATTTCATCTTATGTCCTACTTCAGCTCTCTGATTTAGTTTCTGTACCAATATAGGAATGTGAGCTATATAATTCCAGATAAGGTTGTCAAATGCTTAATCTTATTTGTTCAAATTGTAAGGATTCACTGAGAAATTATATCTTATTTTGGCCTGTCTTTTAAATTTAGTTTCCTTAGTACCATTCATTCTTGTCTTAAGACACTGTAAACTTGTATTTTAGATCATTGTATTAGCAGTTAAATTTTAAATCTAATTTTTTCTTACACTTAGTATTTCCAATAAGGTTTCTAATGCACTTTCATGCCTAATTTTCCTGGTGGTTTGGAAAGCTCATAACTTTTGATGGCAAGGATGGCAAACTGTTTACCTTACAATAAAGACCTGCAATTCCTCAGACTCAAAAGGGGATCAATGATGCTGTTTTCCTTTGTGTTCCTGAGCTATAATCCAAACCTAACACCTAAATATGGTTTCAACTTTCTCTTTCTGAACTGTTTGGTTGATTATTCACATGTTTAAAGTTCAATGAGATTGTAGTACCCATGTTCAAGTTTTTCGTTTCATGCTCTAATTAGAAACACTTTTGGGGATGATTTTAAGAATGTTTCACTCTTCAAAAGGGTTAGTGATACCCACAAGGAATGGAGTTTGCAAAAGCAAATCATTAAATTTGAATAAAAAGACAACTTCAAAAGTTTGGTAAGTTTTCAAAGAACAAAACCTTCCCCCTGACAAAAGCAGTTTGGAACGAAGAATGCTTTGCTGCAAAATTGCCTAGAATAGTTATGAGGAGGGCTGCTGCTGCTTGGTTTGCACATTCATCATCACAGAATCATTTAGGTTATAAGGAGCCTTTGGAGATCATTCAGTCTAGCCTGCCCAAAGCAAGTTTCACAAGACTTTACCCACATTTCTTTTCCTGGTTTACTTCTGCACTGATAAAGTAGCTATAGAATCTCTCCTTGTCACCTCTTGCCAGCTGCAGCTCTACAAGCCAGCTCTGAGCTGTGGCTCATAATCAGGAATAGCACCAACCCTGCATGCTCCAGGCAACGTTCCTAAGCTGCAGACTTTTCCCATATTGTCCTTATATAGTGTTTTCAATACTAAGAATGAGGAGCAAATGTTTCAAAAACAGCCATGTAGTTCTACAGTACTGAAATAAATGGTTGAATATAAACCCATGCAACTCTTACTTTAGGTCTGTATTAACTCCTGTCATCTCTATTACCTACTATTATCACTCACACAACCAGCTTTCACTAGACCAGAAGAATAACTTTAAAAGTTCCATTCATAACTACTCATGGGGTTGAACATTTAAATTTGGAATTTTAAGTATTGTTGTCAGAAATATTTCTGCATGTGCAAGTGATCTGGGACCAGTGACAATGTGATATGAACTAGCTGAAACTAAATGGAATAGCAAAACACCACAGCCCTTAATGTGTGATTTATTACTGAATAAATAAAAAATCTCAACTGATGACAGTTAGTACATATTTTGTAAAATGTTTTGATATCTTGAAATAAAATTTTTTAAAAATTAGAAAATAGAAGGCAACTATCATTGGTTTTGTCATGGCTATTAAGCAAAAAGTCACTTAAACTATTTATTTAAAGGAAAAAATAATTGCGACTATTTATACACTGTGCAAGAAGGACAACAGTTTAACACCACTCAGGAAGATTGCTCTATTGGATATATTTATGTTGATGTCATGACAAAAAAGTTTATTATGATAATCCAAGTTATACACAAAATTTATGACGCTTTGTATTTGCTGAGATACTGTAGTGCCTGTCTTTTTTACATGTCATGGCAATAACACAGGAGCTATTAATTTCACTAAGTAATGCGTGTCTTTTGCAGAACAGAAAATGCATCATTATGAGATTTTGTGTTCACAACATTTTTCTTTAAACATATTAAATCTTCTATTTTTATAATTTCCTGGTTGAACATGCATTACACAAACAACAGTTCTTACTGATTATAATAATCTCAAATTCTTCACTACCACCTATTGGCCAGGTTTTCATAAACTGGTGGTGTTTATCTGCCTGGTTTTGCCCAGAATAGACAAAGGATCTGTGCTGTTTTGGGCTGCGGTAGCGTTAACCTTCTCAGTGGCTGGTGTGGGGCTGAGTTTTTAATTTGTGCTGAATACAGGGCTGATACAGATGTTTCTGCTGTTGCTTAGCAGGGCAGGGCTTACACAGACCCAAGGCCTTTTCAGTTTTTTGTGCTACCATGATGGTGAGGAATTTGAGGGGGGCACAGGAAGCTGGGAGGAAACACAGCCAGGACAAGTGACCCAAACTGATCACAGGGATATTCCAGACTCTATGATATCATACTCAGGATATAAAGCTGAGGGAATGAAGAAGGAAGGGGGAACATTTGGGGTGATGGTATTTGTTTTCCCAAGTCACTGTTATGTGTGATGGGGCCCTGCTCTTCTGGCAATGTCTGAACACCTGCCTGCCCATGGGAAACAGTGAATTAATTCCTTGTTTTGCTTAGCTTGTTTGCATTCCCTATTAAACTGTGTTTATCTCAGCCCATGGAGGCTTTCACCCTTCCAATTCTCTCCCTGACCCTGCTGGTGGGGAAATGAGTGAGTGATGCTGATGGCTTGGCTGCTGACATTTGCCAGGTTTGATAAATTCCGGCAAAATGTGTTAGAACAAAACAAAAGGAAAAAAGAGAAGGCATCTTTAACTTGGACAACTAGATCTGCTATTAGATTATCTGTTAACTTAATCCAAAGTACCTTTTTAACATACACTTCATTATCTTTAAAACAGACAATCTTGGAAATAATAAATGGCATTTATTAACATTCAAAGAGAGTTGAAATATAAAACACTTATAACAGAGGCAGTTATTTGCACATGAAAGTAATGATGATTTTGATCCAAATTCTTTTTTCTTGGAAATAAGTCAAAGAAATAAAAAAATCAATTCCTGTGGAAATTAAAATCAGGATGTTAGAAATAGGTAGATTTGCAATATATATTTACTTGAGATTCAAATGAAAATATATGCAAAAATATACAAAAAATAATTCACCTTCTTTGCTTTTGCCTGAAGAAGCAGCAGCAGCATTGCCCCACAATTTCCAGGAAAATTCCATCATTTTTTTCTCTTAAAATGCCTTATATAGTGTTTCATTAAGATTTGTAAGTCTATATTTGCAAGATACCCATGAGTGACTGATACCTATCCCTAGCTAAGCCAAGGATTGCAGAAATCAAAATTAGCTTAATGTAAAACTGATGTGCCTTTGTATGTTCTTTTCTTCTCTCTACTCTTGCCAATGCAAAACAGAACTAATTGCCATTGTCTTCAAAAAATCCTGTTGTTTCAAGGATTTTATTGTAAGGGAGACTTTTTTCTGAGATCTGAAGTTTTATCTCAATTGAAACTAACTTATTTTCCCTAATATAATCAGTACCAGACTGCTGAACATTCATTTATGAGATCTCAAGGAAGGAGTAGTTTTTGAGTTATGTTAAGAGAGCAAATCAGTAGATAGATGTCATGGCTATTACCAAATAAATTCTTACCTGCTGCAGGAATTATGTTATAACTGAACTGCATTTTAATATATGTTTATAGTTTTAGTATGTTAGGAAAGCATGCATCCATCATGAACAGTAGGGTCTCTTCGATAAACCCTGAAAGACATCTTAAAGTAAAGGACATTATGAGATGACACTGCTAGAAAAGATCAAACAATCTTCATAAATATTTTCACCTCCACAGTCCCCTCCAATCATTCCAAGTCTTGTCTCTCTTTCCACAGACATGAAAATATTTGACATGAGACAGCAAATACTAAATAAAATGGATGAGATTGTCTGGAGTAAGCTAATAACGGATACAGCCTTACCTCTCCTCATGAGAATTTTTGTTTTGATTCCAGCAGAACTAATTCTTTTTTACCAAAAAGTGATTAATCTGATTGATATATTGGAGGATTAATGATTGATATGATTAACCACTTAAAATCAGTACAAAATTACATGCTTTATTCATTCTCCAGGAAAAGTCCTGCTGAAGATAGCCATTTCACTGTGAATTTAGTTAGAGGTTTTGCCCCTTCTGTAGCAGTCACTTTTATTTACTGCCCACTTTAGAGATTTCAGTGGGAGCTCTGAAACTGCAGTGAAGGCAGACTCTAATTTTAAAATACACTGCAGCCATTATTTGAATTACATTTCCTTTTAAGTTCATTACTTCTTACTTGAATTACATGCTGTATGAGTCTCACTACTTGGATTTGCTGTGTCCTCTGGAGAAAGGCCGACTCTTACTTGTAGTACAAGAAGGTCATGCATTTCAATCAGTCTGCAGTTGTGAACAGAAATTATGGTTTGGTGACATTTACTCTTTTTGGTTTCAGCTGCAGTCCTTGAATGGTGTGCTAGTGTGGAATACCACTTTTTTCATGGTAATGCATTACCACATACCTTTAGCCTGAGATAATTTCCTCTAATCTCTAAAATAAAACATTCATGAAGAGCTATTGATTAAGGCTCAAAAAATGAACTTTCAGGCTCTTTTGTTTCAAAGCGAGTGATTTTTCTTCTTCTGGTAGTAGAAGAGAAATCCTGGCTCCTTAAACATCATAAATGTAATCAAACTGTCATCCTGCAGCTTGTGGTAACAAACAGAAAATGCAATAGAGGCAGCTTTGCACTGCAGATTAGTGGGGTTCATTTAGTCTCAAAGGCCAGTTGTCCAAATCTCAACTGAAGTGTAAGACATCTGGGAAATGTATTTACAGTGACTCTAGGATCCTTTTTTTCTCACTGGCTTCTGGTGAAAACCTTAAATGAATCACAGTCTGGAGTGTGACTTGAAGCTGAGAAAATACTCCTTTTTGTAAAAGGAGAGTTAATTACTCACTCAGTTTGAAGGCCAACATGAGAAAAACAGCCTTTCATTATTTACTAGGTAATCATATGTTTGGAAGCACAGCAAAACTGTATTTTTGTGTACTCAGGAGAATTTTATGTGAGGAGAGAAAAATACTCAACTTCAGGAGCTCTGCTTGAGGTGACAGGGGATCCCACAGGAGAACCAGATTAACCAGGTCTGGAGAAGATGATGCCTTGGTGAAGGACAAACATCTCACACTAGTCTCTGAGAAGCAAGATCTGTTGCAGCTGATTTCACCTTCTCCATGACATGACCAAGTTCAAGCTCAGAAAATTTAGCTGAGAGGTCTGCTGCTAGGTCTTATCCTGGCTACCAGCACTGGGCCTCTCCCGGCAATAGCCTACATGAAATACCATCCAGCAGCCAGGTAGATTTGACTGGACATGCTTGGACACGGATGAATAACATCAATAGGAACTTGACTGCTAACATGAACACCACCACAATTGTCAGAACGTGGTACAGGCCATGGTAATGGAAACTCCACTTCCATCTTACAGATCCAGCCAGCGTACAGGCATACTGAGCATAAAGATCCTCGTTAGTTCAAAATGCTCTTCCCACCCTGCCAAAGGATACACAAAATGCATAGTACGGCAACTAAAGATTGCAAGTGTTGGAGTCCATGAATACTGGTAACTTTTTAAGAGCCCCGTCTTAAGAGTGGAGAAGCAGGGAATTCCAAAGTGTTGGAAGTCAAGCAAGTGGGTCATGATGCTGCCTTGGGCCAGGAGGGATCTTCTAGAACTTAGGAGGAAAATGAATGTGGATGGACACTAAACACTAGGACAGGCAACGTGGAAGGACTACTGAGATGTTTGCCACTGTAGGGAGAAAATATATGTAGCCAAAACACAGAGTTCCAGCTGGCGGGTGCTGTGAAAGACAAAAAATAGCTTTTTAATATATGTTAGCAGTGAGAGAAGCAGAGATAACACTGACCCATTACTTGATGAGCTGGTCACCTCACAAATTAGGATGTGGACAAAGAAGAGAGTTTTAACGCCTTCGTTTTCCCTGTCTTCATTAGCAATAATTGTCCCTGGGTTCCAGAGCCTGGTGAGCTGGAAAATAATAACTGGGGGAGATATAAACTCCCAGTTAACTCTGAACTTCTTTGTGACTTGCTGAACCAGCTAAATGCACATAAATCTATGGAGCCTGATGGAACTCATCCCAGGGTACTGAAAGTTCATCACAAGACCTCTCTCCACTTTTCAACATTCTGAAGAGTTGACTGGCAAATGTTAGGTAGCTGTAGGGGTGGTGAGGCACTGGAACATGTCGCCCAGAGAAGTGGCAAATGTCCCATCTCTGGAAGTGTTTAAGGTCAGGCTCAATGGCACTTTGAGCAGTCTGCTTGAGTGGAAGATGCCCCTGTCCACAGCAGGGATTTTGGACTAGATGATCTTAGTGTCCTTTCAACCAAACCATTCTACAGTTCTATGATTCTATATAGTGTCTCAATTTTCAAGAAGGAAGTATAAGTGTAAGAAGGAAGATCCTGGTAAATACAGTCCTGTCAGTTTCATTTTATTGCCTGGAAAAATTATGGATTTACAAGCACACATTTGAGAGAAAATGCAGTCTTCAGTGGTCATAGCCAGCGCAGGCTCACAAAAGAAAAGTTTTAACTTAATTTCCTTGTGACTAGGCCACCCATCTAGCTGGTCAAGGGAAGCTGGTAGATTGGCAGTTTGGGATTTTAACAAAGCTTTTGATGCTGTCTCGCAAAGCACATTAACTAGACTAGTCCATAACAGGATAGGTGAACAATTGGTGAATGGGTCCGGTCCAAAGTGTTATTAGTGAAGGAGGTTTCAACAGGCTCGTGGCCAAGTCACCAGTGGGGTTCCCCAGAGCTCAAGTTTAGGAGAAGTTCTCGCTAGTGTTTTCATAAATGATCTGGACAGATGAGTTGGATGTACATTAGGTAAGATTTTGCCAGTGATACTAAATTAGGAGGAGCTGTAGACTCTGTTGAGAGGAGAGAAAGAACTGAACAGAAAAAAAGATCTGTATAATCATTAAATGAATGCAATATAACAAGTGTTGGATTCCTCACCTGGGTGGGGGAATCTTCATTATATTTATAAACTGGGGGTTCAGAGGCTGGAGGGCAGCTCCAGGGAAAGAGATCTGGGGTCCTGGATTGATGGCAAGTTGAATATGAGCCAGCTGGCAGCCAGGAGAGCCAACCCTGTCCTGGGGGGCATCAGGAACAGCATCACCAGCTGGGCAAGGGAGGGAGGGGATTGTCCTGCTCTGCTCTGAGCTGGGGCAGCCTCACCTCGAGTGCTGGGGACAGTTGTGAATGTAACAGTATGAGGAAATAAAACAAGAACAGAGGAGAGTGACTGAAATGCTGCAAAGGTCCAGAGGCAAGACTGTGAGAAGAAGCTGAGGTCACTCAGACTGTTCAGCTTGAAGAAGAGAAGGCTGAGGTTTGATCCCATTGCAGTCTACCGCTTCCTCAGAGGGTCAGAGGAGTGAGAGGTGATGATTTACCCTCTCTAGCCCTCAGCAATAAGTCAAGAGAAAATGGAACAGAGCTGGATTAGGGGAAGTTTAGTCTGGACATTAGGAAGAGATTCTTTGTTTGAAGAAGAGGCAGGAACAGGCTTCCCAGGGAGGAGGTCATGGCATCCAAGCCTGTTAGTATTCAAGAAGAGTCTGGACAACATTCTTGGTATTACAATTTAGTGTTAGGTAGTGGTGTGTGGAACAGGATATTCGTGGATTCCTTACAACTTAGATGTAGTATGATTCTATGATTCTAAATAATTCATCTAATGTTTTCATAGATGTATAGAACAGCTATGGAAACTGTTATAGGAAACCATAACTGTCACAGTCCATCTGTATCTCAAATTTACAGGGCAAGGTATTCCATAAATTAGAATATATTTCTAGGAAAGAAGCATACAAACATGTTAAATAAGGGCTCTATCCCCTTTGTATACTAATCTAATATATTAACTCACTAATTCATTTCTCCATTAATGAGGTCTGCAAGTCACAAGTTCTCTAGTTCTTAACTTGCAATAGGCAACTTATGTTCCTCTGGGTAAAATAGCTACCTAATCAAGTACGGATGGCAGACCTTATCCCTCCTCCGCTATCAGGGTTTGTGCATTCCTTGTGTCACATGAGGAACCACAAAAGCATCAGTAATCTGGCTGCTGTTGGATGCACTTGAAAATCTTTTTGGTTGAGGTTTTATGCCTTCCAGCTCAGAAGGTTTGTCTACACAATTTCCCTAAGTTAGTGGATTCAGAAGAAACTTCCAATCAATACATGCCCACAAAACTCTCAAAGATGTCATGTTTTGCTGCCTCTACTTTGGTGCAGCATCTCAGGTGCAAAAGCAGAAGGAAAAACACACATGAGCATATGACGAAATTCAGAGATCCTAATTTTTTTTCAATTACATAAGCATACAGCTCACTCCACTTTGCAAAAGGTCTTCTCATACCACCACCACCTGGGTAACTCTGAAAGTATCTCCTCCTCTCTATTCTCGATTCCAAAATTTTGTCATTTCAAAGGTAAGACAAGGACAATCTCAAGGCAAATAAGCACATATGCTCCTTCACTGTGTGCTCCTAGGCTGAGAAAGAGTGCTAGAGCACCAGTTGGTAAGTCAGCTGGATGGTGTCACCCAGCAGCACTCAATGTGACTGCAGCACCTGCATTTCAAAGTCAGGCAAAGCTCTGCTTGATTCAGGCCAATATCTTTTTCAAACCCACACCTCTGATCTTACTAACTGTCTTGTAACTTCATGAAGGAAGAGAAGCATGGGAATGAAATCAGTTGGCACAACTAGAAAATTTCTTGTGGTTCTGCCTTGGCAACAAAGCTGGATACAATTTTTCTAATGTGCTATATTAACAGGAATTAAATATCTGGGGCTGGTTTCCTCCTCAGTCCAGCAGCAGCTGTGGTGAGTGGGAGAGAATCCAGACCTCAAGGCCTGGAGGTAGGCTATGACCTGACTTCACCTCAGCCTGCCCCACAGACAGTGATATTTGTTCACAAAAATTTTTTCCATGTTCTGCAAGGACATCTACTTGTGAGAACAGCTTCTGGTTCACAAAAAGTCTTTCAAAACAGTAACCCTAATGTAATTTTCTATTATAATCAATCTATCTGTCTATCATTCTATCTATACACTTCCCTCCTTCCCTTCTCCTCTACCTTGTATTCTGAGCTTTTCTAAGTCAGGATTTGCATCTTCTTCACATTACAGTACCTCGTCTATGTCTGTTCAATGAGACTGTACTTTCTTCTAAATGATAACATTCAGTTGTGACCCACCAACAATATTCCTTGTAGGATATGGCAAGCCTAGGAGAGGAGTCAACAATATTAATTTCCTTCCTGTGGTAAAATCTTTATATCTTCACTTCCTGGAAAGGTGGCTCTCAGCTCCTGAAACAGATGCTGTGTCTGCTGGAATTATGCAAAGACTGAGTTCCCCATCTATCCCAGAAAATTTACTGCTGTGAGGTTTATAGCAGATATGTGTCTCTCAGG
Source organism: Thryothorus ludovicianus (assembly GCA_013397245.1). Classification (NCBI taxonomy): domain Eukaryota; kingdom Metazoa; phylum Chordata; class Aves; order Passeriformes; family Certhiidae; genus Thryothorus; species Thryothorus ludovicianus. Next base: position 17,273 of record VZTB01012201.1, on the reverse strand, counting down.
TAGAAAGAAAGTATATTTGGAAAATGCTAAAATAGCAAGAAGCTTTTATACTGTGCATTGCACACGTATCACATGCATGTGGTAAAGCCTTGATAACAATGGGAGATACTCCCTGTTGCCTTTGACAGTAAAGAGATGGGGATTTCTCTCCATTGGTCAAACGGAAAAAAAAATGACTAAGCAAAAATAAATGATTAGACAGAGAAAAATAGAAGAAAGAAACAAATATCTAATGAAATCTTTAGAAGTTGTTCATTGAGTTATTGGATTTTAGTAATCTGAAAAACATGGCACTTGTTGATCTAACTGGAATGTTTTCATTTCTATGCCTACACTCTGTTGTGAAATGAAAGATAATAAATGAGGACGACCACTAGAGATTTTTGCCCATTATTTACTGGAAGGAAAGGTGAGGTACAGCAGGCTAACAGACCAACAATACTTAGTAACGAAGAGGGACCTAAAATGTTACAAGTTTACGAGTTTCTCTAGTTGAAAAAGTACGGAGTGGTAACAGAGTTCCTGTGCATATCCTGAGCCAGGAGCTGCAGCTCTCCGTGGGAGGCACACATGTAGCCCTTGGAAAATAGTTCCACTGTTTTCTTTTGAATAGCTTTTCACCAGGTGCAGATGCCAGATGCACGACCTTCTGCACCGCAGAAAGCTCTGGATCACTTTTGTCGCACAGGGACTTTTCCACATTAATATCATACCCCAAGTAGTTCCCAGTATTTCAGCTTTCACCAGGAAATAAAGCCTGTGAGTGCTCTGTTGAAACAGGAAGAAGAGAGAAGAGTGATACTGCAGAAGGACTGCAAGATCATGTTTCACTCTTAATTTGGATGTCAGTTTGTTAAAAGTCATGGCTGGATGGAGATGTGATTTAATGGTCGGAGCACAGAACTAGAAACTATAAATCTCTAATTTGGCTCTGAAACATAATTTTCTTATGGCCTAATCCAAGTTACTTAGTCTTTCTTCACCTGTAAAATAGGGATACTATGTATTTTGAAGGCTATATGGACCCTCAAGTTTTTGAGGTATTTCACAGAGAAAAGAAATGAAAATATTCTTGAAAATGTAGACAGAAACTTCAGTTCAGATGAGATCTTGAAATTCTAGTATTTTACTCGCATTTATCTGAATTTCATTTCAAAAGCTACTGAGCTTGTAAAATTTCATGAAAAAAGATATTTAAAAATCATATTTTCCCTTTCCAATGCAATGATATATTTTACTCCCTCCAAAACTGTTGCAGATCTTGAATTTTTTCTCTTGCTGATGTTTCTGGTTTATTCATCACCTATTTTTTTCCTCCCTTCTTCTTTCCTTCCTTTTCTTTTATGATTTTTGCAAAAAATCATAATATTTATAATTTTTTATATATATCAGTAGGGAGTTGTCTTCAGTTGCACTGTCTAGAACACGTTCAGCTCAGACAAGCCTCAGCACACATTAGAGACCCTGCTAGAGTTCCGATAGCCTTGCAAACAATTACCCTGACAAACCCTGTCAATTTAGTCAAAATAATATGCAGGATTAAGAGCTGTAGTAACTATTAGGGAGGACTGTTGATTATTAGAAAGGATTTTGAAATCCATAGTATATAATGGCTTCAATGGAAAATTACCTCCTACGAGTCAAACCTGCTTTGAAGATAGAAATCAAGTTTGTTCTCAAATTCATCTTTCAAAAGTTACTAATGATTTTTGAGGAAACAAGTAGTAACTTGTTGCTGTACTACTTTGAAACAGGTAGTTGAAATGTCAATCATTTAGATTCAGGGTACAAAATACTGAAAAACAGAAGGCTTCAACATGTCAGTATTCATAAATAAGAACACAGAATGGGAAATATCTTCATGTCAGAGAACCAAAAATAATTATGCATAGTAAGACCCAAATCATATGCTTACTGTATTATAATTAATAGGAATATCCCTGCTTATTCCTTCTCTGGCAATATTCTTTAAGTGTTTAGTGTTACAAATTCTTCTTATTTCCCCCAAGTACTTTAAAAGCATGATTAGACATAAAATTACAATTTTCTTATAAACTGTATGGTGAGCTCTGGGGAAGGTGTACAGTAATTTACATAAACTGGGCTAAAATTGCTTTCTGCTGCAGACAATGACAAAACTTATTTTTTGTCTCAGTAAAAGGAGGATTTAGTCCTTACTCTTGCTAAATAGTAAATGAAAGCACTTATGGAAATTTATTTACTTTTTATTAGTTTTCATGTGAGCTATTGGTGTCCTGTTCTGCTGTAGGAAAAAATACAAGATTCTGTTTTAATAGAAGGCTGCACCCAACTGGAATTTGGTTTGAAAGGTGACAGAATTAGAAGTGCTATTATAAACTGGGACAAGAAGCAGGTCTGCTAAGACTTCTAGAGAACAAATTAACAAGTGGGAATGATTAAGTCAGAAATGACTTGGTGTTCTACTTGAAGAAGTCATGCAGAATGATGTCACTCTCTGTTATTAGTATTTAATTGCTTTCAGAGAGAGCTCTATGTGTCTCTCTTCTCTCTCCCACAAGAAAACGCTCACAACATCTAAAATGCATCAAGTTATAGAAGAATGTTGCTGTTTGGTCTGTTTTAAGTTCATGTAATTAAATTAGCTAAATAAAAAACACAGAGTTGTTTATAGGCTCAGCTTTGAATTTTTCATTTTATGCATCCAGGTCTGTTTCCAGTCTCATTGGCTGGTTTAAAAACTATTCTTGAAATGTGTCTAACAAAGAATAGTCACATCCCTTGACTGCACCTGATTTGTTGAACTTGTTATTTGAATTTTTCTCAGCAAAGTGTTAATGTAGGGTCATTACATTATCAAAATTGAGAGGGAGAGGAGGACACTCTGATAACTACTTATCCATGCCTATAAGATGTTCAAAATCTTGTTGTCATCAAAGTGTTGGGGCAGATGAACTTCACTTCTACATTAAAGCCAATCAAAATTTCTAATTTGTGCTTCCATCAATTGCAGATTGTTTAACTGCCTCATGTTATCTGAACAGAACAGTACATTCATACGCTGTAGAGAAATAAATAAATAAATAACATTTCAAAGGAAAGAATTACACACTGCTGTCTAGTTTATATTTGCATAAAGGTAGCCCCCCCATGGCAGTAGAACTACTGAAGTACCATTGCCTTGAGACTTCTATCTATCTTGTTTTCTATGTCTCTGATGACATATAATACAGAGTAAGCTTTTAACATTTTCAGCAATTCTATTATTCAAGAAAATGAATATTCAATGCTATTATTCAAGAAAAAAAATTAAATAATTGAGATTAAGCACAATTTTGACAGACTTTGGACTTCTTCATCACTGAATTTCTCTACATGCTTGCAAAACAATAATCCTGAGAAATATTAAATATTCTCGGAATTTGCTCCTTATCATTATGAAAAGAATGTCCAGCTCACATATTTTCTATTGACCTAGTTGAAAGGTTGAAAATTAGGTATTTTAAACACTGCTATGAGGGACAGAACTGTGTGTGGCTCATCCCACCTTTATCTGCCTATGCTCCAGCTTCAGAAAATGGTGGGAGGAGGGATTTAAGTTGGGCCTGCTGAGAGAAGAGATAAACCTGAAGACTTCTCTCTAATGAAAGTATGAAATATGTAATTTTTCTCCAGACATGAGGATTGCTGTCCTACCTTGGGCAACCTGACAGAGAGCTTTTCTGTGACAATTTTCCCTCCTACCTAATGGGGTTTTGCCAAAAATCATAAAGAAGCAAACCTTGTAAGTGCAAGAAAATAAACCTTTTCAAGAAAATAAACCTTTCCTTTCTTATGACCATGTGATGACTCCAGAAGTAAATTCCCTTCCCACTGCAGCAGCTGATCCCTTCTAACCAATGACACTGTGTTTGTTTCTCTTGGTTCTGATAAATAAAACCTGAACATATTGCATTTCAAACAACCAAGGAGGCCACTGAAAACTTACTGAACCAGAAATCCATTTTGGTTGTTTCTGCTCTTTTTCCAGTTCAAAACCTCAAATCACTCTTTTATGTAGTTGCTTGTCCTTAAGTATGTGTATGCTACACTGGTGTATAGTGACAAAGTGAAAGATGAATAAGCTCTTTGAACAAGTTACAAAGTTCGTGAAAAGAAAAGAAAATACTTTCCCTATGGGAGTCCAGTGCACCTTCAAAAGCTTTACTGTAGCTTTACAATATCCTAGTTATTTTATCCCTGCAACCTATTTGGCTGCTTCTATGCAAGGCTAGTTCTGCCATCCTTTCTCTGTAGCCTGGGATGAGGCTGCTGTAAAACATCTTGTGAAAGAGTTGTGAAAAGCACTGTGCCAGTGCTCAGCCACTCTACTTCTCTGTTTCAGACCCTGTCCACACTTCAGAGTTTGACTGCAGACCTGCTTTGCCACTGTGAGCTTGCTCAGAGGTCATGGGACTTATTACTGATGTGGTTCCCAGAATCAGACTTGCTCTGCTCTCCTTGTTCTGACCCCTCTGAAGAGCTGCCACCCTACCTGCCTTGCTGTAGCTTGGGATGTTGGGTTTACCTTCCCATATGGATCAGTCCTGTTGCTCTCTGACAGATTGTCTGCTCTTGGTAGGCTTGGCTGGGGAGATGAGGAGAAGGTGTCACCCGTTGTCAAAGAACTTCTGGAGTGCTTGGACCTCCACCTGGGAGTGGATGATGAGCTGACTGAGAGTTTATGGCCCAGGAGTGAAGGGAGGGCAGGGACAGGTGATTTAATTGCGGGGGTCTGCTACAGGCTGCCTGACCAAGGAGACAGAGCTGATGAGGCCCTCTACAGAGGTATATGAGCAGCCTCATGTTTACAAGCCCTGATCCTCATGGGGGACTTCAGCAGCCTTCAACCTCCTTTTGGAGGGAGAACACAGCAGAGCATAGGCAATCTAGGAGGTTCCTGGAATGCACTGATGGCAATTTCCTCTCCAAGATGAGTCAAGGAGAAGAGGCACTAAGCGGGACCTTATTCTCACCAACAAGGAGAGCCTGGTAGGGAGTGTGAAGCCCAAGGGCAGACCAGGCTGCAGTGACTGTGAAACAGTGGAGTTTGAGATCTTTACAGAAAAAAGGAAAGCATACATCAGGAGAACTGACTCTGGCCTCTTGAAGGATCTCCTTGGTAGAGGTCCTTGGGATTGAGGCTTGGAGAGAAGAGGAGCCCAAGAGAGTTGATATTTAACAATCATTTCCTCGAAGCTCAAGAGCAATGCATTCCAACAAAGAGGAAGTCAGGTAAAAATACTAAAAGGCCTGTCTGGATGAATAAAGAGCCCCTGGACAAAGTCAAATACAAAAAGAAAGCCCAAATACAGAGGAAGCATCGTGTGAGGAATGCACAGAAAGTGTCCAGAACTATTCCAGACAAGAATTAGGTTAGGAAGGCTTAAACAGTTATAGAAGTAAATATAGTCAGGGATGTCAAGAGGAACAAGAAAAGCTCCTATAGGTATGCTGGTGGTAAATGGTATTCTAGGGAAAATATGTGCCCTCTCCAGAAGGAAACAGGAGACCCAGTTACTCATAATATTGAGAAGGTTAATGTTCTCAATGACTGTTTTGCCTCAATCTTCACTGGCAAGTAAACCAGTCACTTTGATCAAGTCACAGGAGGAAAAGTCAGGGACTGGGAGAATGAAGACCTGCCTGCTCTAGGAGAAGATCAGGTTAAAAAATATCTAAGAAATCTGAAGCATTGACAGGACCTGATGAGATATTTCTGAGAGTCCTGAGGGAGCAGGCCAAAGAAGTGTCTAAGTGATTATCCATTATATTTGAGAAGTCATGACAAGGTAGTGAAGTTCTCACTGACTGAAAAAGAGGAAACCTTAGACCTATTTTTAAAAAAGTAGAACAGAATATATTTTGCTGCAGGCTGGGCAGTTTTATCTAAGTTACGGCAAGATTATGGAGCAGATCTTCCTGGAAACTCTGTGAAATAAAGAGGGGACTGGTGGCAACCAACACGGCTGCACTAAGGGCAAATCATGTCTGAAAAATTTGGTGGTTGCCTATGATGGTGTTACAGAGTAGGTGGTCAGGGAAGAGAGACAAATATCATCTCTCTGGCCTCGAGGAAAGCACTGGACTCTGTCCCATATGACATCCTCTCTAAAATGGAAAGACATGGAATTCATAGATGGATCCACTTGATAGAGAAGGACATGGATGGTCTCACTCCAAGACTAGAGAATGGAGAGCAGTGATGAGTGAGTCCTCAAGGGTCAGCATTGGGACTGGCACTGTTTATTGTCTTTGTCAGTGACACAGACAATGGGACTGGGTGCACCCTCAGCAAGGTCACTGACAACACCAAGCTGTGTGATACAGTCAGACTCAGGGAAGCCATGCCATCCAGAGGGACCTTGGTAGGCTTAAGAGGTGAGCCTGTGTAAATCTCAGGAAGTTCCACAAAACCTGCACCTGTGTCAGGGCAATCCCGAGCACAAACGCTGTCTGGTCAGCAAATGAATTGGGAGCAGCTGTGCAGAGAAATACTTAGGGGTGCTGGTTTAGAAGGATGTTGACATGACTCAGCAGCGTACAGTTGCAGCCCAGAAGGACAACTACATCCTGAGCTGCATCAAAAGGAGTGGCCAGCAGGTCAAGGGAGGTGATTCTCCCCCTCTATCCTCCCCTTTTATTTTCTATTCTATTTGGAGTACTGTATGCAGCTCCAGGACCCCCAGAACAGGAAGGCTTTTGACCTATGGAACCAATTCCATAGGAAGGACACAATGGAGGGAGGTGATTCTCCCCCTCTATCCTCCCCTTTTATTTTCTATTCTATTTGGAGTACTGTATGCAGCTCCAGGACCCCCAGAACAGGAAGGCTTTTGACCTATGGAACCAATTCCATAGGAAGGACACAATGGTGATCAGAGGGCTGGAACACCCCTCATATGACTCAGAGGGACTGGGCTATTCAACACAGAGAATAACCTTATTTTGGCCTTTCAGTACCTATAAGTGGTCAGCAACAAGTCTGGGGAGGGACTTTTCTCAAAGGCAAGTAGTGATAGAACAAGGAGTAATGGCTTCAAACTGAAAGATGGCAAGTTCCGATTAGATGTGAGTAGGAAGAAATTATCTACTGTGAACGTGATGAGTCGCTGGAACAAGTTGTCCAGAGAGATTGTGGAGTCACCATCCCTGGAGATGTTTAAGGCCAGACTNTTCTCACCAACAAGGAGAGCCTGGTAGGGAGTGTGAAGCCCAAGGGCAGACCAGGCTGCAGTGACTGTGAAACAGTGGAGTTTGAGATCTTTACAGAAAAAAGGAAAGCATACATCAGGAGAACTGACTCTGGCCTCTTGAAGGATCTCCTTGGTAGAGGTCCTTGGGATTGAGGCTTGGAGAGAAGAGGAGCCCAAGAGAGTTGATATTTAACAATCATTTCCTCGAAGCTCAAGAGCAATGCATTCCAACAAAGAGGAAGTCAGGTAAAAATACTAAAAGGCCTGTCTGGATGAATAAAGAGCCCCTGGACAAAGTCAAATACAAAAAGAAAGCCCAAATACAGAGGAAGCATCGTGTGAGGAATGCACAGAAAGTGTCCAGAACTATTCCAGACAAGAATTAGGTTAGGAAGGCTTAAACAGTTATAGAAGTAAATATAGTCAGGGATGTCAAGAGGAACAAGAAAAGCTCCTATAGGTATGCTGGTGGTAAATGGTATTCTAGGGAAAATATGTGCCCTCTCCAGAAGGAAACAGGAGACCCAGTTACTCATAATATTGAGAAGGTTAATGTTCTCAATGACTGTTTTGCCTCAATCTTCACTGGCAAGTAAACCAGTCACTTTGATCAAGTCACAGGAGGAAAAGTCAGGGACTGGGAGAATGAAGACCTGCCTGCTCTAGGAGAAGATCAGGTTAAAAAATATCTAAGAAATCTGAAGCATTGACAGGACCTGATGAGATATTTCTGAGAGTCCTGAGGGAGCAGGCCAAAGAAGTGTCTAAGTGATTATCCATTATATTTGAGAAGTCATGACAAGGTAGTGAAGTTCTCACTGACTGAAAAAGAGGAAACCTTAGACCTATTTTTAAAAAAGTAGAACAGAATATATTTTGCTGCAGGCTGGGCAGTTTTATCTAAGTTACGGCAAGATTATGGAGCAGATCTTCCTGGAAACTCTGTGAAATAAAGAGGGGACTGGTGGCAACCAACACGGCTGCACTAAGGGCAAATCATGTCTGAAAAATTTGGTGGTTGCCTATGATGGTGTTACAGAGTAGGTGGTCAGGGAAGAGAGACAAATATCATCTCTCTGGCCTCGAGGAAAGCACTGGACTCTGTCCCATATGACATCCTCTCTAAAATGGAAAGACATGGAATTCATAGATGGATCCACTTGATAGAGAAGGACATGGATGGTCTCACTCCAAGACTAGAGAATGGAGAGCAGTGATGAGTGAGTCCTCAAGGGTCAGCATTGGGACTGGCACTGTTTATTGTCTTTGTCAGTGACACAGACAATGGGACTGGGTGCACCCTCAGCAAGGTCACTGACAACACCAAGCTGTGTGATACAGTCAGACTCAGGGAAGCCATGCCATCCAGAGGGACCTTGGTAGGCTTAAGAGGTGAGCCTGTGTAAATCTCAGGAAGTTCCACAAAACCTGCACCTGTGTCAGGGCAATCCCGAGCACAAACGCTGTCTGGTCAGCAAATGAATTGGGAGCAGCTGTGCAGAGAAATACTTAGGGGTGCTGGTTTAGAAGGATGTTGACATGACTCAGCAGCGTACAGTTGCAGCCCAGAAGGACAACTACATCCTGAGCTGCATCAAAAGGAGTGGCCAGCAGGTCAAGGGAGGTGATTCTCCCCCTCTATCCTCCCCTTTTATTTTCTATTCTATTTGGAGTACTGTATGCAGCTCCAGGACCCCCAGAACAGGAAGGCTTTTGACCTATGGAACCAATTCCATAGGAAGGACACAATGGTGATCAGAGGGCTGGAACACCCCTCATATGACTCAGAGGGACTGGGCTATTCAACACAGAGAATAACCTTATTTTGGCCTTTCAGTACCTATAAGTGGTCAGCAACAAGTCTGGGGAGGGACTTTTCACAAAGGCAAGTAGTGATAGAACAAGGAGTAATGGCTTCAAACTGAAAGATGGCAAGTTCCGATTAGATGTGAGTAGGAAGAAATTATCTACTGTGAACGTGATGAGTCGCTGGAACAAGTTGTCCAGAGAGATTGTGGAGTCACCATCCCTGGAGATGTTTAAGGCCAGACTGGATGTGGCTCTGAATANCCCAGAAGGACAACTACATCCTGAGCTGCATCAAAAGGAGTGGCCAGCAGGTCAAGGGAGGTGATTCTCCCCCTCTATCCTCCCCTTTTATTTTCTATTCTATTTGGAGTACTGTATGCAGCTCCAGGACCCCCAGAACAGGAAGGCTTTTGACCTATGGAACCAATTCCATAGGAAGGACACAATGGTGATCAGAGGGCTGGAACACCCCTCATATGACTCAGAGGGACTGGGCTATTCAACACAGAGAATAACCTTATTTTGGCCTTTCAGTACCTATAAGTGGTCAGCAACAAGTCTGGGGAGGGACTTTTCACAAAGGCAAGTAGTGATAGAACAAGGAGTAATGGCTTCAAACTGAAAGATGGCAAGTTCCGATTAGATGTGAGTAGGAAGAAATTATCTACTGTGAACGTGATGAGTCGCTGGAACAAGTTGTCCAGAGAGATTGTGGAGTCACCATCCCTGGAGATGTTTAAGGCCAGACTGGATGTGGCTCTGAATAATCTGGTATAAGGTGAACCTGCCCATGGCAGAAGTGCTGGAGTTAGATCATCTTAAAGGTCCTTTCTAAAAAAACCTATTCTAAGATTCTAATTTTGTTTCATTTAAATTTGGTTTATTTTATTACAAATAATGAAGATGCTAAACTCTAAAGAAAGTTTAAGCCATGGAGTCAGAGCAACTTTATGTGTACTGTAAAGTTGCCTCTTACTGCTATAAAGAGCAGTAGTATTAGGATACTATTTGCATACACACCTTTTTCAGCCGTACAATACACTCCCTCATGAAAACACAGCTCAGTTTTTTCAGAAGAAAAATGAAACTTCTTGAGTATAATTTTTGAGTGGATACATCCAGTAGGTTTTTTCGGTTTTTTACTTTACCTTCCTTCAGATTTAGAGCTTCATTATTTGCTATTCAAACCCATCTCTGACTATGTTTTACTTGCGATACGTGAGGCTTTGTTTTCAAAGACTGAGATTTGTAATATTTGTAAGAAAAACCCCCACATGTTAAAAGAACATTTTAGTTAAAGATTACTATTTGACTCCTTAGTTATTTCAGAGAAATCCTGGTGTCACAGGTTTTTTGGCGGTTTTTTTCTCAGATTATCATGAACATCCTTATTAAAAATGTTTGAAGGCAATCAATTAAATGCTTATATTAGTGAGAAGGATTAGATCTACTCTCTAGGTTTATTTTTATACAGAAGTGTTTCAAATGGCTTGAGTTTTCCATATTGCTTTTTATTAGCAAATAAAATAATGGTACAAATATTTTTTTAATTAACATTGCTTTCAGAAGTGAGGCCTATTACTGTTTTATGTTTGTCACACGATAGAGACATGAAGACATTCTGTACTTTTAACAGCAGACTATAAAAGATCAGGGCTTCACTGGCTGTCCTGGTTCTTATCATCATGAAAGTGGACACTTCAAGAGCTGACTGAGGATGTTGGTATATTACTTTTGCAGAGAGTTTTTTCTAACATAATATAATGTACATAATGAGAGACCAAAGGAACTGGACAAAAAGGGAGTAGACTTTAAAAAAAAAAAAAAGGAAGGAAGGACTTGTCTTTCTATTATGTGATAGATACCATTTTGTACATCTTGCCACAGCCTTCTTGAAAACTGGTTGAAAATGTGGACAGGGTATACGGACAGCAGAAATTGGCAGCAGAATGGACAATACAGACTGAGAAAGGAAGGCTGAAGTCATTAGGCAATTTTAAACCACTTTTGTCTCCCTCTTTAAATTTGTGAACAGAGCAACAGAGCTTTTATTGTTAGTACAGAAAAAATATCTGACAACAATTAAAAGTCTGCATAAGTATAGAAAATCAACAAATGTTCAACCTCCGTGGAAATACACTAGTGTGAACAAACTTATCACAGTCTTTAGGAGCTATGCATAGGTGCTACCAAAAAGTGATGTTTTCAGTAGAGAAATTATATTCAGAAAACCTATTCAAGTAGCTTCATCAGGAGGAGGCATAGGAGGTCCTGGGCAGCAAGTATTACAGGGAAAAGAGAATATATCCCTTTACAGGCTGACTAAATGCATATTGAGATAGCTGCCATCAATCACAAGACAGCAAAGATTGCTGCCAGTAAGAACTATGCTCTTTATTAGTTGATTTCCAGACTTCAAACCACTACTTCCAGACCAGCACTTTAAGTTTTTCCAAGGCTCTGGCTCTGGGGGCAAGTGGTTACTCAGGAAGCATCACCTTAGAAAGAAACAGCTTAGAAGTCTAGTTTATTTTGCATGAACAAAACAATTTTATTCATTAAAGCAAAAAAATATTATGAAAGTTTGGAAATTTTCAAGAATGCACAAATAGCTGTGAGCTACACAGTGAGTCATATACAAGCAAACCCCAACAATTTCCTCAGAATTTTTCACCCAAATGTGCATGATCTGCATGTGTTCAGAGGTACAACAGCACGATCTAAATATACAGGACAAATATTATTCTTTTGTTGATAAACTTTTGCATAATCTCATTAACAATATTCAAAATATCACCACCGAAAACAAGATTATCTTGAAACATACTTAACTCAGATAATCCTTCAACTCAAATGCAACAATCCTCTTAGGTTTTTTCAGGTCCTTAATTTTTGACATGAACCAGCTGCATGCCTTGACTATCTAGCAAATTTTCTTCTACAATACGGCTGAGACTAACAAAGTGAAGTCTTCAAATTAAATGTCCTCTGCTGAGGATCTGAGAGAAGAAAATCTTATTTTGATAATTCTAAGAAAACAAATTCAGAGTTACAAAATTACCAAATTTTAGAAAAAAATCATGCCAATTTTTCTCTTGGCAAGGATATTGTAAGTTTTCTCAATATCTCACAGTGCAGACCACAGCAGCTGTTCCCTGTGGGCATGGAAAGCACAGAAACCACACTAGCCAACACTAAAATAAGGAACCAGCTAAAGAGTCAAGCCTTTTTACAGCTGATAGGAAGGAAGAAAACCCAAAGAGGGAAAAACCTTCTGTTTTCAAACCTATGATGACTGATTGTCATAAATGCCTTCTAGTAGAAGGAGAGCTAAATGAGTTATTACAACACATCTTATCTAGAGTTGAAAGCATTGATCACTGAAAACAAAATCTAGCAGCTGCTGTCAAGCACAAATTAATTTCTCTTTACTACCTCTACATATATTTTACCCGTTACTTTAATTCCTACACAAATTCTACCCCTTTGTATGAGATTTTTGACTTCTCATTGGTTATGCTTAAGCTTTCTGAGAAATGAGTTCCCTTACACTAAAAACAACATGAGATGCTCAGACTCTTGGTTGTTAACGTGGGCAAAGTTCTGTTGTAGGTTGTGGGTACTGGTGAAACAATACTCATGGTATTATTGAGCCCTAACAGACCTCTCTTCCCTCTCAAATCAAAAGGTAGTGTGTCACATTCTTGCTCTTCATGTGCAATCAGATATCATTGCAGGAATGAGCATTAATAAGTCAAGAATTTAATATTTCTTGAGTTGGCTTTGTACAAGACAACAGGTTGTTTTCCAATCAATTTCTCATGGACTTTTTAGAGAAAGGGCATCATGGTACCTTCAGTTCTCCTTCAGCATCTGTAATAATTTCACTACCTCTTCCTTCACCAAAAACTTAGAGGGAAAACTTAGAGGGAAAACTAAAAACAAAAAAGATTTTATGCTGTATGAAGTCACAGATATCTTTTATTACTTTACAGAGATTTTTCCCTTATAATTTTTTCTTCAGTTTATGTGACACTTTCATTTCTGTCAAGACTAAGCTGACATGAACACTCTGTATGATACACTCTCTTTTACAGAGGACTGGTGTTCTTGTCTCTTGATGGTTTCCTGCATTTATCTCCATCACTCTCAGTCCCTGGATTAGAGAAACTTTGCAGTTTGGAGCAGCGTAACAATATGTCTCCTAGGCTACAAGAAGACAGGTAAATTCTGTTCCCCCCATCCTTGGCTTCAAATCTTGTTTAATTGCTCTGACACTGGAGCATCTTTAGCAGAACATGATGGAAGGTCCCATTCTCTGTACAGCATGGTGGCTATTGCTGGTTCAATGATTAGACTTCCTTCTCTCTTATTTTAAGCATGGCTTTAGGAAACTCAGACACCTAAAGCTGGGACAGTGTGCTCCAGAGAAGGTAACATAAAAATTTGGCACTGCAGTGGTTAATGTGCTGTGTTCCTAAGTATCTATCACTGCTACAAACCTCAGTGTGAGAAAACAGGCTGACAAAACTGTTGTGTACTCTGTTACATGCACAGCTCTGATGGATTTTGACTACATCAAGCAAAATGTTCTTTGGAAATCTGCTTCGGTTATGATTTACCTGCACTATCCCTTTTAAATTAGTCCAAAGCAAGCCACACAGTGACATCCCATTGAATCTGGAAGGAGATTTGCTGTACTAAGAAGTTTTGTAACACTACCAAGCCATTTTTGGGTTGGTTCTGCTTTGTTCTTTCATGCAAACATTTCAAAAGAGGGGAAAACATNTAAGTAGTATATTTCATAGTCTTTGAAAATTTAGTAAAAGCAATAAAAAAGAAAAACAGAAGAAAATATGCTACCTAATCTCATCTCTGTAGAAACAAAATCTGTTTGGGCAAAGAAAAAGAAAAGAATTGTGAGAAATTCCCTTCTTAGTCTTCTGATACAAGACAATATGTGTCTTGTAAACACATAACCCTTCTGTGATGCTCCTCCTTCAAATTGGAGGAGCATCACACCAGCAGCATAGGCTTTTGCTGTCACTCCTTCCTACATATGGTAAAACCATGTTCCTTAGCTCTTAATTACTTAACCCGCTGTTGATCAAAGAGCATTTCCCATTTTGGAAAACTGATCAGACCAGCAGGTGTTATATGGTGCTAATGTGGAAAACAAAATCTCCCTTCTACTGCTGATGTGTTTTTGGAAAGTAGGCTGATTTGAGCTTGTGGGTGATATCTGACATTCTGCTAGAGAGTGACAGTTTATAAGTGCACTTTTTCTGAAATAATCTTATTTTTCTAATAAGGAAGAGACACATTTTCAATATGTTGTGCTAAAACCAGATACCAAACACTTGAACTATGTGTGACACTTGATGTTCTCTACAGAGGTTTACTAAGAGGGATATGGGAAAAGTCTCTCATTTATAATCCTCCTTGTATTTATATAAAAGCTTAATCTTTCAAAAACTAAATCATGTACATTGGCATTGCAGGCTCCTTGTGTATGCATATGAGGTCCGTGACTATGTCTGTAACATCTGGCTGTACACCTTACAAACGCAACTGAAATCACTCTCTAAGAAACATGAAATCCTTAACAGTAGCTACAGGTTACATCAAAGGAAACCTTAGGCACCACAGAAACGTAAATCTAGCCATGGTCTTTGGTAACCAATTCAAACCGAAACTACTGAAATTTAGCTGACTATGAAGTAATTTTAATAATTTTCCTATGAAAAGAACATTAAATATGAAAGCAATTAATCCTGACTATGAGGTAAGGATGTTTATCTGAATAGGGCATATAACCAGTGTGGTCTTAAAGTCTGAAAAAAATGTGACTCTAACAATTAAACTGCTTTGAAGCTTTGGTTTCAAATGTCTGCCTCTCCCTCTTTCAGTTTCACTCTAAGAATGCATCCACTTTGTGACGGGTAACCCCCGCAGGTGTTCTGATGGGGGAACTGTTTAACCAAACACACACAAGCCCGTACAAAGTCACTCACATACTCAGATATGTGTTACCCAAGAGCTCTGGAGTGCCTGGAAAACCTTGCACATAGCAAGTGACTTCTTTGTGACTCTGCAGTGGCAACCACCAGTGATCAGAAGCTATTGTACCACTCTGTGGACGTGAAACTAAGTGTCCTATTTCCTCAACAACAGCCACCCTCTGCCTATCTTGGTGGTACGTACAGCACAGCTCCTGCATGGGAATGTCCGGTAGCTGCTCTGCTTTACTGGCTGATATTTCTCAGCCTTTCTAGGTAATTACCTGGCCCCGCACTTCATGAGTTTGCAGAGGCACTGCAATTCCTCCTACGATCCATGATTTTTCCACACAGCTTTTTTTCCTTTCTTTTGAGCCAAGCAAAGTAAAACAGTAGCCATACGAAATGCTGGGAGATTTCCCAATGGCAGGACTCCAACTACAGCGCCTTGCAGAAATAATGCAGACTCAAGCTGGAATTGCTGCATTTAAGACCAACCATAATAACATCTTTTATTCTTAATTATTTCAATATAGACAATATTAATATTTTCTCCTGCCCCCATGGAATTAAAAGCAGGTGCCCATGTCCATTGAGAG
>VZTB01012196.1:0-24426 GCA_013397245.1 Thryothorus ludovicianus | reverse complement strand
CCCTAACCCCTAACCTCAACCCTAACCCGAACCCGAACTCTAACCCCAATCTCAACCCTAATCCTTATCCTAACCCTAACCCTTACCCCAATGGTGGCTTGGCATAGAAGTCCCCATTGTCACAGGTGGCACAGATTGAAAAGTGTGGATGATGGCGCCCTGCAATGCCCTTTTTGAGTGTCATTGTCCCTGGAGCTGTGGGCTCTGCAGCTCTCTGAACTGTAACCCTGACCCCAATGGCAGCTTGTCACTGGGGCTGAGCTCCTCCTCACCATGGCTGGCTCGGATTCAAAAAGTAGACAGTGAGCAACCTAAAAAAGGAGATGCTGATCTAGAACTGTCTACCTCTTTAGCAAGAAACTTTTTCTTCAACAGTGAAGGAAAAAATATACATTAAAGAAAGCAATGTTCATATGGGACTCAGGTGGAACTAGGGAGACTGGATTAGAGTCAGGATTAAAGAAAACATTAAAGAATCATATTGCTTGTTTTGCATAGGGCAGTGCTCATGAAAAAACACCTAAAGCACAGAAATAAGCATAACTCATTTTCTTTCACCTAATCTGGTCATCTGCAAAGAAACATGGGTAGCATCACACACGTGGCAAAACAAAAATGCAGGAAGCCAAGTGCAGCCAATGATTCCAATAAGTAAATGAAGAAATTCAAGCAGAATGAGATGAAGATGAAAGACTTTCTGAATGATGCTGTCGAGAGCTGCTTGCAGGCCTTTGCAGCAGCCTGGTTGTCTCCAACAGCAGGACATGAGATTTTACCACTTCCGTATTTTTCCTTCATAAAGTAGAGATTATAGATTTGTGGGTTGATTAAGCAGAACTAATTCACTTTTATTGCTGAAGTTTAGTACTGACAAAATGACAGAAATCCATGAGTGATCAAGCAAGAAAAGCCTCACGTGAAATCCAGATGAAGTCAAACTGGGGGGGGGCAATGGTGCCCCAAATTTTCCAAAGCAAGATTTCACTTGGTGTGACAACCTAAGCGTCCACACTCAGAGCACAGCAGATTCCAGGCTCCTGGTGCATCTGGAGAATGCACCACAAGCCCTGCCAGCTCCCAGACCACATGAATCATGCCTTAGGATTCTCAAATTCAAAACATGCAAGAAAAATGCTCCCTTTTGATACCACAAAGGTCCTAAAATGTCTTTGGGACTGGGATTTAACTTTCACCACTCTGTCTGTGGATGAGGTCCCCTCCCAAGAGCCAGTCTGCAATGTCTGGAAAACTGTGTCCTGTCACAGCAATGGGGTGCAGCAGGGTCACTCCTGGGAACATTTTGGACACGTAATGATAAAAGGCTTTTGCCACATCTGTCAGAGCTGGAGGTGTTGAACATGTGAGGAAGCAGAGAATTCACAAGCTAATTTGCAAAGAAAAGGAAGTTTGAGAGGCTTTGTGGTAAAGTCAGTTAAAGCAATGGTGTAGTACTGAGGTAAAATAACTGAAGATACAAACCCCACATCATCCTAATCTCTGTTTAATCAATGCTATTGAAAGAGGCTGAGAAAAAAAATGTGTATTTCTTTCTGTCAAAACCAGACATTTTTGGGCCTTGATTGCTGGTAACACACCACTGGAAATGTGACATCCTACAGTGATCTTACCTGATGAAATATTCTTCAGTTTATAATAAATTTGAAAATTTTCTAAGTACCTAGGTCTGCTCAAGAAAGGCGTACAAGTGGTTTTCATTGAAATTCAATAGGATTTATGCAGCAGGGACCTCTGGGTACACAATCAGCAAAGCTTTCATGTAGCAAAACAAAAAAATTTACAAATTAAGTCCTTGATCTTGCATGTATAAATCCAACACTTGCAAATACAAATATATACAAATAATTTTATGCACCAATTGTTAGGCTGGTTTTGACAAGACCATCCATATATGTGAAATCATTTCCCTACGTGAGCATCTGCAGGTCCAAGCCTAACACCCAGCAAAGACTTTGGGAATGCTGCCCATGGAAGAGGCACTAACCATGAATTTAGCAAAACAAGGCATTCATGGCCATAAATCCTTGGTATCCATATAAATCAGACAAGTTTTTAGTAGTAAGTTCGCTGTGCACAGGTTCCCCAGAAAAACTGTGGATGCCCCATCCCTGGAAGTGTCCAAGACAAGGTTGGATGGGGCTTGAAGCAACCTGGGACAGTGGGAAGTGTCCCTGCCCATGGCAGGAGGTTGGAACAAGAGGAGCTTTAAGGTTTCTTCCAGCCCAAACCATTCTGTGATTCTGTGAGTCTCTTTTTTGGATGCTGATAGCTGAATTCCTTATTTAAGAGAATTATAGAACTGAGAAGGGATTAAACCAATGTAATATGCAGATATTAAAAAGCTGCCTGCAGAATTTTATCTAGAAACCTACACAACTTTTAGAGAATGATTCATTTAGTCATGAGCATGTTGATCATGGTCTGGAAAGGAGTGAAGAATTCTATCTCTGATCTTTATTAGAGAATTACTCTATACCAGAAATCTATAGGAAAAAAACCTACCCTAAGATGCTCTTACACTCTCTAGGAGTCTTGCACATGGGCACACAATACCTGGAAGTTTCCTAGGAATCTGAGGACATGTGTGTTTTTTGGGAATAGTTCATAAGCAACAAGAATAGCCAAAAAGTAGGAAGACCTGTTGCTGGAGAGAGAGCACAAGAGTGGATCAGACAAACCAGAGGAAAACACAGAGCCCCAGGATAACAAAAGCTTCAGGGCTTTCCCAGCTGCTGACAGTACACAGAGCATGGCCCTGACAACTCACCAGCTGAACATCCAGCCCTAGCTACAAAGGTAGCTACCCAACATTGTCATATTCCACCTTCAGAGTTAAAGAAAACAAATTACCCACCAGCAAAGAGATAATTTTTGCTACCAGCGTGTTCTGCAAGTGTAGGATACAGCACTCCCAGCTTCTGCCTCTACTTGTCATTTTGTGTGCAGAGATAAAGCATTTCTGCACAGCCCTTATAGTAAAGGCAAATTGTAAAGGCAGAGTTATAATTTATTTATGTACATTAGAAACTAGCTAATTTGCACTAGTGACTAGATACCCTATTGGAGCTTTTCATATTTTATGAATCAGCAAGCCAGCTAATGAACAAACAATTAAAGAGTGAACAAAGAAATGTACTTTGTTTGTTACTCTTAGTGAGCTCTAATAATATATCATATTAGTGAATACATTTGGTTCAGGTGATGCAGTCTAGACAGTAACCCACACTATGTGCTGTGATATTTTAGAAAAGAAGGGAAATGTCTGTGCAGGGCATTCTAATGAGGAAGAAAGCAGGGTTGTGCATGGTAGTGGGCAAATCCAAGGCAGGCAGGGAAGGTCTGTCTGATGGGATGAGAAGATGACCAAAAGGGAGCAGTGCAGCTCTGAAAGATCTGGGTAGATATCACAGAATGGTTTGGGTTGAAAGGGACCTTAAAACTCTTGTCATTTAAACCCTCCTTCCATGAGTAGGGACACCTTCCACAAGACAAGATTACTTCAAGCTCCATCCAACCTGACTTTGAAAATTTCCAGGGGTGGGAATCCTTAAATACAGCTGTGGGTCAGTAAACACGCAGCTGCCATTTGCACAGAGAAATCAATATATTTAGAGGAGGTAGAAATTAAGGCAATCAGTGCTGCCCAAATAGGTGCAAATGTTGCCATCAGTTGATGAGGTGCAGGCGGTGGGAGGGCTGTGGCTCTCAGCTCCCAAAAAAAGAAGTGAGGTGCTCCAGTAGCACATGCCCCAGTTTCAGACCGGCCTGGCCCTCTCCATCCCTGGCAGTAAGTGAGCATTTGCACTCCACCATGCACCCTGTGGCAGGAGTAACCTGGCCTGGTAGCGTGCCACAGAGTGCAGACATCACAGGAGATGTGTCTACAGCTCTGGGTTGGCTGCTGAGGGGGCACCTCGGCCACCCCAACCCTGCTGCCACAAACTGGGTCCACAGCTGTGTGCTGCCAGCTCTGCTGCAGCTTCTGCACCCCATCCTGCCATCAAACAAGCCCAGCAACTCCACCAGCGACCTGCAGCTCCAGCTCTCACTGGCTCTTTTTAGGCCAGCTATAAAGCTGGTAAACACTTGGACTTGTCTGACAAAACATTCGAGCAGGAGGAAATGGGGTGTGTGCAGAAATACTCCATTACATATTGTAATAGCAGACATTAATTCAATGTTAATAACACTTTGCACTTTTCAATCACATATTCTAAAACCCTATAGATAGGTGGGGAAGCATTTGGCTGATGATTACTGGGCAGAGCCCAAAGGTGTATTTTTCCCTTAGGCACGAGGAGATGAAGTGACTCGTCAAAGTGGCAGAGCTGGGAAGCGAATCTACATTTACCCATTTCTAGACCTACATTCCCATCCAGTTGCCAGAAAGAGGAGTTAATTTAAATATTACCGTTTGTTGACCTACTTACAACGCTACCATCAAAACTTGGAAGCTGTGATCAAGTATATTCCCCTCCATACTTGGGCTTTTTTAGGATAACAGTATCTTTGAAGTACGCCTTTCAGCTGCATTAAACATATGGATCATTATTATTTGCTCCAGTTTCTTAACGAGTCCCTGTTTGCTGCAATTCAGCCACTGCAGACTCTGAATAGACTCCAGCTCAGCTTCACAGCCCTAGAAACACCTTCCCAGTGCAAGGATTGCTCTCTGCTACTGTCACCCCATGGCCATTGTCACACTCTGCCCAAGGAGCCTGTGCAGAAAGTGTGACTGCTCCTGTACCTGCTCCTGTTTGTGCCCCGGTTCTCTTTCTAAACAACCTTCTCCTTCCTCAGCCAGCCCATCTTCAATACTCAGTGGGACACTTTGTCACCTTTTACTGTCAGCCTTCCTCGCTTCACCAAAACCCCAAACCCTTTCCTGCTTGCAGGGAGAACTACAAACTACGAACCACATTCAGCGTAACCGAATGTCAACAACCACAGCATGCAATGTGAAAGTCAGACTCACAACACACCGGGACTCCTTCCCGACAGCCACATCCTCCACCACGGCTCTGCTCCTGCAGTTCCTTATGTCCCAGTCCCCCACAGCCCACCAGGCACCTCAGTGCCAGGCAGGACAAACCCCTGATGGAAGCTTAAGCCACTGTGCTAGATTAAAAAAGCTGATACCAAAAATTTGGAGTAAGAGCACAGAGGAAATGGTCAGCATTGTGCCCAGTTGTGAGGGCTGACCTTTCTAAGTAGGTCACATTGTGTGGAGGTGAAATCACAGCTGCCTGACCCCGCTCAGTGAGAGCCTCCTGGGTACAGCCACCCCGGCCACACTCCGCTTGTCCCACACGCTGCCGGGAAAGCCGACCTGCAAAGCTGCCTACAGCCACGGAAGGGCAAAATCCCCACTGTAATCCCCTGGGCAATTCCACCCCAACCAAAACACCATCCCCAAACCTCGGTGTGCCTCTCCCTGCATCTCCAGGAGCCGTTAGCTGTCCTCAGCCTCACTGTAACCTCACTCCATCCAGACTGTTTACAGACATTTTATCGAGGTGCACCAGGTGTGGATGCGGTTACCGACTTTAAGACTGTTTACCTCATCCTCCCTTCTGCATCACATTGTCACCAGCTGTATGTAAAAATCAGATAATGATGGTACTTTGGTCACAGCCAGCTCAGCCTCTGCACCTTCCCTTCACACATGCACTGGAGGACGTGATGAATGTACAATCCTTGCAGCAAACCACACACGAGCTGCTGCAATCAAATATCTGCCTTATCTATTTTTTTTGCTGAAGTAAATTATACTGAATATATATTTTTTTTTTACCCTTTTCAAAGCTGATACATAAATGACAGGATGTTGTTGAAGGAAAATATGAGCTTTCATAAGCTATTATTATTAGCACATGTGCACCTCTCTGCTGCTTTGATCTTACTGTAGGTTTGTGTTTATTCCTCCTGACTCTGTACCGACTGAACTCAAACCCGATGTCTGCTCCGATAGAGATCATGAACAATTAAAGTTGGATTTGTTAGCCACAACATTGTGGAGCCAGAGCTATGGGGTAATTACTAGGGTGACATTCGCCCGAATACACTATATATAGTTTTCCCAAGGTCTCTGGGCTGTGACAAGGTGTTTGCTGTGAAACGGAAGGGCGGTGATGTGTACTGAATAAGTGCTCTTTGATATTTCACATGTAAGTTAGAGCACGTTCAGGTTTTGTTTGCAGCGGAACTGTGCTGCTTCTATTGTTTTCCTAGCAGAAAAAAAAAAAGCAGTGTTCAAAAAACCATTACAGGCTGCCTTAAGAATGGCGTCAAGGATTCACAGACATCTCAGCTGGGTCAGTGGCCAAAATAAGTTTATATATTATTACATATAGGGTTTTTAATACTTCAGCTGGAAGCATGGAGTAAATGTTGCTGCAGAAAAAGAATTGCCAGGGTGGTTCTGCTTTGGTTGTCAGGGAATCCTCTGCTGAGCTCCAATCCACTACACAACTCCAATTCTGAAGGCAGAGGAGTTGTACAGAGCAGTTGGATAGGGCCCTGAGCAACTTCACCTCTTGAGTGAAATTCCTCCCCATGGCACGGAGCATGGAATAATTCCTTTACAGTCCTTTCTGACCCAAACCACTCTGTAACTCTGGGATTCTGTGACTCCAGTCAGGCAGGATCCATTTGTGCTTGGTACTGTGAAGGCTTACAGGTGTAGAGTCCTTCAGCTGTAAAGACAGCTGAAAACAACCACATCTACCAAGGCAAATAGAGGGAATGAGTTAAAGAGAATATAGTTACAAGAATGGGACAGGTGCTTTTAGACACTGGCTTCATGCACTTTAAGTCCAGCCACGCTCTAACACATCAACAGCCCAGGGAAGGCAGCATGTGGGGACAAGCACTGCAGTGGTGGGAGACTAATATTTGGAGGCTGGACTAAGTCTGTCCATCCTTCTCTGTATCTGTGGTGCTACAATCCTCTTCTTTGTCCCCACAGGGCACACAGAAATGCACTAAAAACACCCCAGCAAAATGGGGAGGGTGATGGATTTCTAGAACCCTGCTCAGCTCATCGACCTCCACAGTGCCCCACCAGTGTTTGCAGCCCCAGCCACGCTGGTGGCATGTCAGGGCTTGTGCAGTGATGCCACCAAAGTCTCAGTGAATGCCACCAAGTTTGGTGGTGACACACAGGTGGTACATGGCTTGCAGCACTCGCTCAGGTCTGCTGCAGAACCAGATGTTGTTTGTATTGAAGGTAAACTGTGCGACAGCAGCATCAGGAGGCTGCCAAGAGCTATGGGAGAAATCCACAAGGGAAAAAAAGTACATCAAGGAACAAGGATATTCTTGAGGAACGTGTCTGTGAAAATTCTAACGTGGTGAAAAATGTTACTTGTTCAACAACTGGAGTGAAAAACCACAGAGCCCAGACAGTTTTTGAAAAAGACAAGTTTGCAGAACTCTGAAAATTCCCCAGCAGCTTTAACGACTGTGGAAAAGGAATTGGGAATGGCAGCAATCACAGGAGACAGCAGCTGCCAGCACTGCTGAGTGATATTTACATCAATGTCCTGCCAACAATACCATTACTGGATTATCAGGGTGGATTAAGCCTTTAGCCAATTACCCCGACTGGTAAATTGTAGATTGTCTAGACTTTTTCATGTTCAACAATATGCATGAAGTTTCTCTTTATCACTACAGCATCACACGATGCTCCTGTGGGATGTAATCCTGTGCTTCCCCAGGAGGTTCAGGTGAGCTGTGCCTGCAGCTCCAGGTTGCCTTAGTGTGGCCCTGTGCACAGACAGATTTATTTCAGACAGGATTCTCATAAATTCAGAACGACTTCCAAATTTCTTGACTAGGAGATCAAAGAGGCAAGCATTTGCTTCATGCCATCTGGGGAGCTGCTCGACAGGGCAACGCAGTCTGGAGAGGGGGGAGGAGAAGGGAAAAAAGAAAGTCTTGGAGATTATGCCCTCAAAAACAAACTCAAATGCCACCCTGACATTAAAAAGCACTGGTTGGCAGTAACAATTAATTTCTTAACTGAAACCCGCCCAACTGTGTCCAAGTGTTTTAATTTGCCTATTGCTACAATATGCAAGGGAGCTGGCAGTAATGGATTTGCAATTAAAACTAAAACTGGCAAAGAAATCGCAAAGCTGGCAAAAGAGCTAATCTGCAAGCCATGATCACAAGATTACGAAGTGTTTATGAACATGCTAATTACCCGAGCACATCGCTGAGAATGGCTTGTAGGAGAGAACACTGGGTTTGCGTGAGCTAAATCCCTGGATCTGCACGGCCAGCGCAGTCCGTGCTCTGCCTGCTTCCCACAGCTGCCAGGAGCTGGGGAATACAGGGAATTGCTGTGCTCCCTGCTTGGAAGCACAAAGAAGGAGAAAGGACTGAGAGACAGAGGGGTCCCTGTACCCTCCTGCACCACAGCAGGGGAAGCACAGATGGCAATTGCCTCTCAAGCAGGTAAATGCCAGTGGTCACTGGGACTCAACCAGAATATGGAGACCATGAGTGTGAAATTAAAATCAGCCTGAATAAAATAGAACCCTGTTTACTTTCATCCTGCTATCTCTTGGCTTTATAGTTATTCCAGCAGGTCCTGGATATTAATGGTTGCAGAGCACATGGCCCATACTGCAACCTCTGACAGCAAACTGGCATCCACTGCCATGGGCATGAAACCTTCACAAATTACCTGCAAGGGACAGGATGGGAAGGGAAAAGGGCTTAAAAAGTGATCAAACATCCGTGCAAATAGCTCGTAACAGCAAGTGACAGTGGTCAGGGGTACCGTGAAGAGCAATTTTGAGCCACAGGAGAGCATTTCAAGGAGAAAACAGAGTGGAAGAGTAGTCCCAGAATAAAGGGCTGCTGGGAAAACTGAGATTCTTTAATATATAGGATTAAGGATTGCCAGTATCCTCAGGGAGGAAATGCAAATGGGGTTCAGACCATTTTTTCCATAAAAATTAGGAATGAGAAAGAATAGACTTTGAAGTTCAACATGTTAGCAAATGAAAGCAACAGCAAAGGAGACACAAAGAGAAAGCAAGCCCTGGACGCCTGGAATTACGTCTTAAACACTTGGTACCGAAAGACAGAACCGGAGGTGATGAGGAGACTTCCCTTAATGCCATGCACAGATCCCAGAAAATCTCTAGATTAGAAACTGCCTGAGAAAAAAAGTATTGCACAACCAAGGCAGGATAGAGTACAGCATTGGAATGGATTCTTCTTGTCACATTCAGCCAGAGATGATGAGGTTGCATGGAACACAGCAAGGAAGACATGACGGGGACGCCAGGCTGCTCTTGGATGCATGGAGCAGGGAAAGGATTTCTGGATGGTTCTCTTTACTCTATGAAATGGTGGCTGGAGTTGACATTGAAGGAGCTGACAGACATCTATGGAGATGTCAAAAATCCAACAAGCACATCCAACAGAGATTTCCAGGGCTGGCTGCATTGACAGGGACTGACCATTCCCAACATCCTCATGAAAGCCAGGCAGTTAGTCCAGGCTGCACAGAGGAGGTGAAGGACCAGGAGGACACTGTAAGGACACACAGCTGGGTCTGGCTGGTCTTTGTGGTGACTCCTCAGAGGCATCAACGGTCTCACTCAGATCCGGGAGCTGGCTAGGATGGGCACTTTGTGTTTGGCTGACAGTCATCCCAACCCGTGTACTTGGGCAAGGCAATTACAGAGTGAGCTCAACCCATCGTTACTGGTGGCCGTGGAATGCCATGTGTCAGGAAATGGCATCCGACCATCGCTGATGCTGATTAGCACTATGGAGTTAATTGGTGCTATGGAAAGGGTGGTTCAAGGGAGAAGTGCTTCAAAACTTGGCTTGGAAATTAATTTTTCCTGCCTCTAACGCACTGTCATGCAGGTAATGTATGTTCAGACGTGGGGGTAACTGAACGCAGCTTGGGAGTCCATGGCCTAGAGGAGATGGTGCATCAGCACAGAGCAGAGGTGAGACCACGTTGGGTCCCTCAAACTATGAACACTGTGGCTCTACAGCTGCTCAGTCCCCAAAGTGAGATGTGTGGATTCTAAAAGTTTAAAGATTATAACACAATCACAAAGACTTCAGGTGAGCTTTTAATATTTTTCCTTATTTAAAATATATATATGTGTGAAACGTTTCCCAACATTGAGAAATTGGTTAGCTCCTCTGTACTTTTTATCCAGCATCTAAGCCAGGTTCTTCTTCTGCTGGGGTCTGCCATTCCACTTCTTGCAAGGAAAGCCCCAGATACAACTGTTGCCTAGTTAAAGTCATCTACAAACCAGTTTAATAAAAGCTGACTGCATCTGCTTCCATGTTATTAGTTCTGCCCCAAAACTCTGTTCCTGGCAACACAATGTTCCACGCTAATGAGCCAAATCTTCCCCTCCCATGGCAGTACTCCTAAACCTCCACACCATTCAGTTCACAAAGTTACCACCCTGTTTTTCCCTCGGGGGAGGGAAGGATTGCAGCTGCAGAGGGGGTTCTTCAAATAATATGAAGGCCAAAGATCTGTGGGAAAATCTGCTCTCAGACAAATAGCACTTGGGGGCATCTGCAGAGAGAACCAGCCCCTCTTTACTTCTGTCTGGGTCCCACGTCCTTCTGGCAGCGGAGTTTTTTATGAACCAGGCTGCCATTAATCCCCTGCCAGTTCCTACACCCTACCATCCTCTGTGGGCAGACAGCACCGAGTGGGAGATAATGCTGCAGGGAAGTGGCATTTACTTCAGCTGGATTTTGTGGCCTCTTTGGAGAGCTTCGACTCGGGGCAGTTATTTCTCACCCGCACCTGCTGCAAAAAGGAGGGATTTGGTGTAGACTAGGGCAACTTTTCTCAGCTCCTTTTCCAGTGAATTTTCACCCATTCTTTCCAATTTTCTTCCTGCAGCACTGAGCGTGAGATAAACAGCGATTCGAGGTTATCACGCTGGAGTGATGCTGCCCAGATTAAAGGGAAATCAGATAACTCATTACCTAACTGAAACTCACTGCTAGACTCAGAGAGAAGCGATAGCATCTGAGAGCTGGAGGACTCTGCTGCTCTGGCAGACAACCTGCAGCACCCCAGCTGAGCAGGGGGGCTGCGCCCCGGCTGTCCCACCTGGCTGCCTCCACACCTGGGATGGGGAGATGCCTAAGGATGTGGAGATGCCAGGATGCAGAGAGGTAGATACCCAGGATGGTGAGATGCAGAGATGCCCCAGGATGCAAATATATCCAGGACACATATTCAGAGATGCCCAGGATGCAGAGACACAGAGACACCTGGGATACAGAGATGCAGAAATGCCCAGGACGCAAGGGAGAGAGGCAGAGCCCCAGCCACCACAAACACGTGTGGTTTTGGCTTCCACACACTCACACCTGGAGCCTCCAGTAAGGAAAATTTAGGCTTAGAAGTTGACATGGGCACAATTGATGGCTTTCACATTCCACACAGGATGCGCTTGCAAAAGCCATCTTTCCCTGCTGTGCCGAGTTTCCTCACGATTCTAAAAGTTGGACTGAACTCATCTGACTGCCTCCTCTCTTGCTTTCTGCTATAAACCTTTCTGCACCCCATGCGACAGCAGCATCTCCCTGGAAAAATTTTCATCCACTTCAGACTTTGCCTGAAGCCATTAACTGACAAACTGGCAGAGAACAACTGTTAAATGATTTCCTAGAGATTACTGTTTAAGTAAAAAAGGTTCCAAGATAAATAGACCGATTCTTCATGACAAAGAATTTGAATTATGCATCCAGAGGTTTGGTACATGTGTCCAAAAGCTACGCTGTGTGATCCTGGAGGTTGTTCTCACTCACCATATTACAAGTGAGTAAATAAATGATATTTGTTCCTGGTTTACATGTATTGTGTAGTTCAGACAACGTGTTGGACCATGGCATTATCGTTGCCATCCAGCTAATGCCACTCTATGAAATTATTATTTAGGCTGATAAGGTGATTTGTTTTTAAAGTAAAATGTTGGTTGCCTTGAAGGAGTTGTAGTCTCAGGGCCACATGCAACTTCCTAAAAGATCACGAAATTGCAATTTGTTTAATATCTTGAAATAAGTGGTCTAATAAGCAGCACAGCCTACTCTTTCAGGCTAGTCCTTCTCTGATCGTTTCTGAACCATCCCCTCTTGCAGCAGCCTGTGTGGGATTTTACGTTTTGTTTCAGTATCGACACTGCCATGCTCTCCAAACATTGCTTACACATGCAATGATAAAGCTCCTGGGGGAAACTGAGTCACAGAAAAACAAGCTCCTGTGGGATTGGGAGCTGAAGCCGGGATAAAACCACGCTTCCTCTGCCATGGCCATGCACGGCAGTTACAAGCCTATCCGGTTCCTCTGCTATAAAACCTGGTAACATGCCTCACTTCTTACCTGATTTTGAGAACATCCTGTGTTAACACATAAACAACTGGTGCTACTCATGTCTTTTTATTTGGCTATTTACACCGTCTGCCACAGCACCTGGTGCTCTCTGGTAGGAGGATGGCTGGGCTCCCATATCAAACGAGCTCGGGAGAGAGGCAGCTCCAGCCCACGGAGACAGCAACGCGCCCACCCCACAGCCAGGCATTTACCACAGCTCTCAGCAGGAAATTTGGACAAAAAGGAGTGCTTTTGGATATGGGAGCTGATCTTTCACTGCAGCCTGCCTTATCCATCACTATGCATTTATAAGCATAGTGTGCTAGCTCTGTACAAATAGTGTATTGTAATTTGAAAATATTCTGTCCTGCGAAGTTTGAATACATGCATGTAGTTATGTACTAGTTCCAGTGAATGTCAATAGCCAAACGATTGGCACTAATATATCAGGTAATTTTGTGTGCTCTTGAGTCAAGAAATTAAATTTTCTCTACAACAGCTCTTGCATTCAAGTGCTGTCAGAAGTTCCAGTCAGGAACATTTTCTGCTTTTACTTGAATTCTGCTCCTAGAAGAAAAACTTGAGCTCACCAGAATAGCCAAAAACTGACGTTGCCAGATATAACTCCATTTTCAGCCACCCAGTAAATTATGGAAAAGAGAAAAGGACTTAAGCCTGATGCCAGCTTCAAGCCAGAAGCATTAAAACTTTTTAGCTTTTTCTAAACACCACTGTTTTGTTGCATTATAAAGAGCAGAATGCCAAAAGGAGCCAAAATTTCTCAGCCCTCAGATGGAAAGAGATCTTTCAGTTACTGATGACTTCATGTAGAAATTAATGCATTTCCACTATAATTGCCTTGTCAAGGTGTTTCCATGTCCCCATGTCCATCTCTTCTAGGGAGCTAAATTAGCAACAGCAAACTCTCTTCTGTGATGTTATTTTACAGAATTTGATTCTTCAGAATTGCTAAGAGCCTGCAAGAAATCAACTGACCAAGGTAAAAACTGGAGAGCCTGTTTTCTTGGGAACTGGCACAAGGGACAAGAACAGGGACAAGGGACAGGAGCTGCTCTGCAGTTAAAACAACCTGGAACAACAAACTGTACATCCCCCGTAAATCCCTTGGAGCTGCATTGCTGGGCGGGTTTGTGTCCTGCCCCACAACAACCAGAGCTACATCTGATTTGAATGAAACTTCAGACTTCGTCATTTTCATGCCAACTATTTCAGAAGCAATGTCATTTTCTTCAACACCCTGTTATTTCACTCGCCATCTCCACAGATTTTGCTCCAGTTCCAGAAGCAAATTTATTTTGAGGATATAGACTGTTTCCAAGTGGTTTTAGAAGGGCCACACACTTATTCAGGACAGGCTTAAACCACAGATTTCAGCCACCCTCAAGTGAAGGTGTGCATCTCCAGCACCGTCACATTACTTGTAAAAGAAAAATGCAAACAAGAGATCAGCGCTGAAGATTCCAACGTTTTTCAGAAAACTATCCCTATAGTAATGCTTTCAAACAAATAACAAGCGAAAACCGAAACACAACAGCAATAAAACCAGATCTGATGAGCTCTTCAAAAAGATCCCGAGTGATATCAGCTGGCAGGACTCTGTTGTCTGTCCCAGAGCTACAGCAGCTGATGCAGCCAGGGCTTTGCTGCAAACACACCGAAGGCAGGAGGCTGCAGCCTTTCATATTCCAAAACAAAAGCCAAGTTCTGATCGCTGGGACAAGGAAGAAATTTTTTGTTGTGGATACATTACAGTGTAATTACTGCAGATTTCATTTACTTTCTTTTGAATACTACACCAGATACAAAGGATGCATAAACGTGGCAGCTTCTTGTGCTATTATCTAATGCTCTAGGTTTACATTTTAACAGTTCCCAAAATACTGGGGATGTGTGTGTCTATTGAAGGAAAAAACCATATATTTCCTGCTGGGAGACAAGAAAATACAACTGATATTGCTAACCACTGTCAAACTGATTGCAAGGAAAGAGTTTCACACAAAATCTGGAAAAAAAAAAAGTAATGTACTCATTTTCTCAATAAAATCAAAGTTAGAAAAATGGGAACAAGATTGGAAATGAATGCTCCTGGGTAAAGGACTATCCATGGCATGAGATGCAAAATTCCACACAGCGCAAATATTGCTAATATTCAAAAGTCAAAGCTTTCTGTGGGTGTGCAAGCAAAGAGATGTCAACACAACTATTTCATGATCATCTAAATTGCTACTAGCTTGCATCCTTTCTGAATGGCTATTTTTAGGACCTGGCCTTTCATGTGGTATAATGTGGATTTTACAAGAGCATTTATAATGTGTTTCATATGGTGTACAGTCCTGGAGAAATCACTTTGTTTCAGAGAAAATCAAACGAAATAATTTTGATGATTATTTAAGTTTTTAAAAATTTATTTCTTATGTTATTGCTTCTGTTTCCAATTTTGGGTTAATATGCATATTTATTTTATCTATTTATTTAATTTATATAAGCACTCCAAGGAATACTCAGCACAGCATGATGCAACCTTGCAAAACATCGTTCGGATTTTTGAATCCATATATTTTTTTGGATGATGAGATTCCAAATCTGGCAATGCCACAGTCTGTAAGTTATAGCAGGAAGCCAAAGCTCAAAGGCCAATTTCTCACCCGGGTTTTGGTGGTGTCAGGGGTTGTGCTGTGTCTCCCACTTAGAATCCAAAGACAACAACTCCTCCTCACTATCCTGACTCCCACACCAGTAATTCCAGGACAGCAGCACGTAACGAGAATCACCTCATCAGCCTCCCCATGCTAAGAACAACACATTTTCATGTGGTAGATCTTACAATGGTTTATTTCCTAAACATGAAAGCGATCTCTGCAGTGCCATATCCTCATGTCAGAATAAAAATTCCACATTTCTGATCCTTTCTGAGCGTTTTGCTGCAAAGTGTCTCTTCCCAGTGACTCAAAAAGTGTTTTCCTAAATACCTTTATAATCACAGCCCTCTTGCACCCAGACACATTTTATGACCTTGGGCTTTCACATTTTACTTCTGTGTGGATCCCATCAGAGCAGAACCTCAGTTTACACTCATGTACACTACTCCTCAGAGCAAATCACAGCAGAAAACAAATTCAACATAGACTAGACAAGCTGAATCCCTTTAAAAAAAATCAAACAAAAAAAGAAGTCTTTTTTTGGTCAGTCTGTGATTACTATGTAGCTCTTCAAGGCAGACGTGTACTTTGTCTATTACAGTTCCAGATTTTCAATGGAACAAAGGAGATACTGTTGAGACTTTTTTTTGCCTATCATTTAATCAAATGCAAAGTTGTTATAACCGGAGGGGAAACGTGCTCTAGATTCTAGTATCCAGTTTTACTTTGGTTTCAAAAAGTTACCACAGCATTGTTGAGTTTATTGTTTTCTTTCACAAAATACTAATTTTGGGACCCCGTGAAACACAATGAAGCAGATTCTTTTCACAGCAGCTGAGCTGTGTTTAGCACAGAGGTGGTGAATGGGAGAGGAGCGGGGGTTTAAAGCCTCTCTTGGTGACCTCTTGCCCAGCACCTCCAGCCAGCAGGATGCTCTGGATGGGGACAGCTGATTTTGTCAGGTTTTGCTAACGCTTTTACTGAACAAGTGTTCTACTTTCCCCATGAAGCCACTTCACAGAGGGGATGGTGGTGGAAGAGTCCTTCATTGGGAATGGTCATAAATAGCCTGTCCAGAGAAAGGCAATGGAGCTGGTGAAGGGTCTGGAGCACAAATCTGATGAAAAACAGCTGAGGGAGGTGAGGGGCTCAGCATGGAGAAAAAGATATTTAGGGGGGACCTCCTTGCTGTCTAAAACTACCTGAAAGGAGGGTAGAGCCAGGTGTGGGGGGCTTCAGTCTTTTCTCTCAAGTACCTACTCTCCTAAGAAAGAATCCCAACAGGATGGGGCAATGGCCTCAAGTTGCACCAGGGGGACATTCAGATTGGATGATAGAGAAATTTCTTCAGAGAAGAAGCTGACAAGCCCTGGCAGAGGCTGTTCAGGGAAGTGGTGGAGTCACTAGTCCTGAAGAAATTTAGAAGATGGGTAGATGTAGCAGTTGGGGACATGTTTCAGTGGTAGCCTTGTCATTGCTGGGTTAAAGATTGGAATCAATGATCTTAGAGGGCTTTTCCAGCACAAATGACTTTATGATCCTAAATTATAAAGACTCAAAGGCCAAGATCAGTGGAAGAGCTAAGTTGCTCTGTAAGGAGGTAAAGGCAAGAACCCATTGTCCAAGACAACTGACCAAGAAAAAGATCCTGCTGTAATCAAACCTTAGAGGCACATGGTGTTGCAAACCCTTCCTTTATGAAACAAAGTCAGTGAGTTTGTGAGCCACCAGCTTGTGCTGAACTGGCAGTCTCACGGTGAGAACAAGATCTTGGCTGATGCTGACAAAGGGTTTGGTCCAGACTTTGCAGTTTTTTTAGACATTCACCCCCTGAAACACTCGCACTGCCTGCGGCCTGGAGGGAGCTGTGCCCTCTCAGACCACTGGACAAGCCAGCAGACAGAAGAGGCACCTGGTCTTCACTGATTCAGCTACATTAAAACTTGAAACTAGGAAGTGAACAGCTCTGTATCCTGTATCCAATCCTCTGAGTCACCTGTTTGCCTACCAAACCTTTGTTTCATCTTCCAGACACAGAGACTAATGAGCAAGTGTCTTGTTATAGCCTATTTTTTAAAAAGAGAGATTCAAAGAACAGCACATGAAAGAGCCTAGAGGGGGAACTCACACGTCCCTGCTTGGCACCAGCCTGGGATTTGATCAGGCTGAGAAGCTTTCCCTGCTGCAGTGGCTCTGCAAAGAGTTCAGGAAGCAACTTGTACCTACTCTCCTATTGCTGTGCCCTCCACCCACCATTGGTAAATGATGAGGTAAGAGCATGTGTACATCAGGCTGGCAGAGATGCTGACATAAGCCATCCCCTGGCTCCCTCAGCAGTGAGGTGGAATGGCAAAGGCATGGGAAACCAAGGGTCTGGAGCAACCTGATCTAGTGGCTGGTATCCTTGACCATGGGATGTTCTTGAAGGCTCCTTCCAACTCAAACCATTCTCTGTTTGTATGAAATGAGCAATGAACAGGAGAGGGAGCTGCAGCAGCTGTGGCCAAAGCCTTGGAGGGGTGGGATAAAGAGAAGCTCCCACAGTGGCCATGCCTTCAAGAAGAGAGTTCTGGCACGTAGTCCCTCTTCAAATCAGTGGAACAGACAGGAGAAGATAATCCTTGAGGATTTGTTGAGGAAATTGTGACTCTCACATGGTGCAGGAGATTTTAGTAAGTGAAGAGCAACATGTGCCTATTGCTCACCCAAACCCATTCTGGCCAGCACAGCCTCCCCATGAAAGCAACGATGCTCACGAGTGCTCAGATCCTTCCACACCTTCTCTGTGGGGAATTGGCAAATGGGCTCAAAGGCCAACCCACAGGAAACAAGGACTAAATTTGGTCCTGATGAATCATGGCCAAAAGGTAGATAAAGAACTGTGAAATTAATGGCAAGCTGTAGATGCTCCCTCCAAACTGTTGATGTTTCTCAGCACTAGGCTCTGCTGTGCCCACAACCACCATGCCATGTACACACAGACACACAGTCCACACCAGATTGCCATCTTAGGTGTGCAGCTCACACCAGCCCATATCCCAAAATCCTGCTTCCCTTGCAGATCACGCTACAGATAGAGAGGGTTCAGCCTGTGATTAGGATCTGGCCCTGTGCAGAAGATCACTGACAGGAGAGTCATCCCTCTGGAGCCAGCAATGTCTGTTTAGTCACAGGAACACACGCGGTGTTACTGGACCGGGTACCTCGGCAGAGCAAATGCCAGCACACCTCATCACATGGATTAGCCAGGGTTTTCACCCCAATGCAGGAATTTAATGGTGCCAGTAGAGTCATGCCACGAGAGGGACCACAAGTTGTGAAGCAACACACAAGTGAGCACATTGCAGAGCCCCTCCTGCTCTGCCTTCTCTCAGTTACAGCTTTGGATACCAGACTAGCTCTGCACTTTTCATCTTGGACATGCCATGTGCCAGTCAAACCCAAATCACTTTGCTCTTCACAGTTACAATTTCAAAACCACTAATCATTAACACGGATGAGCTTCGGGAACCTGAGCTGAAGTTAAGTTTTTGCTTTTCTCTCCAGATTCTCAACCAGTCAAGCCCATAAAATTTCACAAGCATCAATGGTTGGAAATTTGCAGGAACAGTGTCTTTACCATACATATCTCACAGCAATAAAGCAACCCATGTCTGGGAAGCCAGTTCCAGGGTAGCCTGTGAAGGAATCCCAGTGGGAGACCAGATATTGTGGAACTGTCTGAATCACGTGCACACTTATTCACATGCACAGATTTACATAAAGCTTGCTTTTCTTTCCTTGTGACATTTTGCTTTCTCTTTTTTTCATTCCAAACAATTTTAAAAATAAGGTTATATTAGACCACACACATCCAGTGCTGTATCATGTCACTGCTTCTTAAGCAGAACACTCTAATTTATTTCAAAGGGAAGTTCTGCTTCAAAATTGAGGGTGTGATATGAACTCAGAAATTAACAGAAGAATTTTCCTTGGGGGAAACCAAGACTGAATCAGACATGCAATAAATGACCTCGTAAGCCCTGTGCCTTGGTATATCCGTGTATCCAAAATTGTGCTTTAACATAAAACATTATTTTCACCATTACCTTATTTCAAGCTAGGTAGAAGAGCTGAAAGAAGTGGATTTGCTTTGGTCAGGAGGGAACAAATTACTCATCTGTCTGTCTGCCAGGAGGTCCATCAGCAGCCACCACACACCTAACACTTTCTGCCAGGAATGTAACAATTCATGGGGACAGGGAACCATCCCGGTGAGGCCCCGCAGTGCAAGCCCTGCTGCCAGGGAACCTGGCTGGGATGCTGCTCTCCCACAGCAGCAGGCACTGCTGGAACACACAGAGCTACTGCTGGCTTCCAGCTGCCCTCCTTCCTCCCTCCACACACAGCATCTGGAGAGGGACGCAGCAGTCCTCTCACAGCGACAAATCCCCATCACACGGTGACTCCGGGGAGTTTTCCCACTGGTTTCAACAAGATCAGAACTCAACACAGGAAAAGGCAATACTAAACTATTGCCCTGACAGTGCAAGTCAGGACAGAAAGGCAGAGAAGCAGCTGAGCTGCAGATTTCCTTCCGCCAGCTGCTGTGGGGGCCACAGTCTCCTCCTGCAGAGGGATGGAGAAGCCTTGGGGAAGGGGATGCAGCAGAAGCAGCCATGCCCTGGGGCTCAGCTGCTGCAACTTCTGTCCAGTGAAGAGCAGCCCTAGACTGTAGCTCTGTGCTTTTTGACCTCACATTAGACATTTGGGCCCAGTGGCCCCAGGCCAGCAGTAACTCCACTTTCATCTGGCTCTGCCCAAGGGGACATTTCGTACCCTCTGAACAAGCTCAAGGAGCCCAGCAGACCACAGGGACCAGGCTCTGAAAAGCAACATTATTTGTGAGTTCTGCTGTCTTTTTTGGGGAGTTTAGCTGTGCAGGGCTTGGGGAGGTACCCCGACTCTTCTGCTCCCATGTAAGCTCTGGTTTGACAACTTAGTAATTAAGAAAATGAGGTAGTGTCTGTTTTCCAAAGAAAAAGAGGCTCTTGCACTTCTGTTTCTCACATAGACAGAAAGTCCAGTGCCTCAGCTTTACATACAGAATATTTTAATACTGCCTTTACACTCTTCACACACTCACCAAACACATCTGAAGTGCACAGAAGGTGTGAGGAGCTCCCCTCAGATCTCTCCCATCAATGGGAGCAGGAAAACCTCGTGCCCTATGTACAGGGCAGCATGGCTCATTCTCCTATTTTATAAACCTATTTACAAAAAAAACTTAAAGGAACTTATAAGAGCTCCTTTTACCATTTAACTACCACATAGTACAAGATATAACAATGTTCAGAAAACCCCCTCAGGTCTAAACTCAATTATACAACTGTAGCAAGAAAAATATTTTAATCTGATCAAAGTGTTAACATGTTTGACCATGTCTGACCTCTAATGTTTGTAACCACCTAAAAGGCTGCTGTTCTTACTAAGGATGTACCTTAATTTGATTTAAAGTCATTTGTACTATTTAAAAAAGGATATAGTTTTATGATTTTATATTCAATTTAGAAAAAAAACAGTTCCTCAACTTGTT
Organism: Thryothorus ludovicianus; assembly: GCA_013397245.1. NCBI lineage: Eukaryota > Metazoa > Chordata > Aves > Passeriformes > Certhiidae > Thryothorus > Thryothorus ludovicianus. Next base: position 3,785 of record VZTB01012196.1, on the reverse strand, counting down.
CATATTCTTTGGAAGTTTCTTGCAGATTTTTAACCCGTAAGCCCTACATATTTCACTCTGGGAAAAGCCAGACTCTGCTTAAGATGGGATAAAGCGGAGCCTTGAACAACCACACACAGAACACCTGAGAGGCAGGTGGGAGATGGCTCTCCTGGGGCCTTGCAGCATGTCAGGATTTCAGATGCACACACAGGCTATGCCAAGATGCTCTTAAACACCCTCGACTGAGTGTGCCCTCCCCAGCCTGGCAGCTGATGGGTTCACAGCTCCCAGAACAAGGGACACCTGGGCTCAGCGCTCTGCCTTGTCCTCAGCTCCAGAATCACCTTGCCCTGCCCACGCCCCCAGCGACAGCTCCACTGCCAGTCCAGGAAACCTGTGCCTGCCCAAACCAGCAGCACTCCAGCTGAATCATCCCACACTGGCATTTGCCACCTTCAGCCAAGCAGGGCCACCCTGCTGCGGGGAGCTCCTGCCACTCCTCTGCTGCTGGCTCTCCAGGGACCATCACCAGGCTGGCAGGTACCCAGCCATCTCCAGAGCATCACTCTGGAGCAGCAGCACAGCACCTAAATAACAGGGTTGGGTGTGTTTTGGTAAAAAGAAAATTTTGGCTGGGAGATGTGGGGACCTGAGCAGGATGCTCGGGTGAGCAGTGTAACAGTTAGTGGCCACAAACACCTTGAGGGAAACAAAGCAGCTGACAAAATCAGAAAGAAAATAGGAAAGTAGCACCCCGGTACTGCTGGTAGCAACACACCCAGCCAGGCAGGTGCTGGAGTCAGTCCACAGCCACTTGCAGCTCCCTCACAGGGTTCGTGGGGAGCCCATCGAAAAAAATGTGGTTTTACAGAGCGTTGCAGGGCAGGGGTTCAGCCCCAGCCTCAGTGCTGTGCCCTGTATCTTTCAGGGAGTTGTATTCTATTTTCAATCAGGTAAATTACTGTATTCAATGTAAAGCCCTGACAGTTTGCCAAAGTACTCCTGGTTTAATTTTTTAATTGATTTTTTTTCTTTTTAAGATTCTAAAATTAATCCTACTTGCAAACAACTGCTTCCAGGAAGCCTCATTAACCAAAATACAATCTCCACTATCAAGTGCACTCATGATTGTGATACGTAATCCTATTCACTCACACAACCTTCCTCCCCGACTGTACTCGTGCTAAAGTGTTAATTAAACACACTTTTATGGATGGTTAAGTATCTGCAATCTTCGGTCACAGATCTGACCTCCTCAATTATTGGAAGCAGCCACCAGATTATAGCCCACACTTTATATAATGTACACAGCAACAATAAATCTATATGAGAGCAATCCATAATTTAGCATGATAATCTTTGCATACTCAATAGAAATATAAGACAAAATTGCCCAGAACAATATATTGAAAAAGTTATTGTAGTAAGTGGAAAAACTGCAACATCAGCCTTCATCTGAGGAAGAAATCTTCCCCTGTCTGCTAGGTAACAGATTTTTAACTGAAAACATCAAATCAGCTCTTCATAAACCACGGCAGGATCCAAACAGGCCTAAAGGAAGCTGTTTGAGGAACTGGATGATTTGGTGGCTCTCAGGGGGATGGGATTTTTCCCTCTCAGCTACTTGTGTCTTCTCTCCTTCAAGTTCCGTGCAGTCAATTTGCTCCTGTCTGCTGCTCTGACAGCAACTGCTTGGATTTTATTCTGTTATCAAGGGAAAAGGTGATTCCTAAACCACAATCTACCTTATAGTCTATCAAAGTGCAATAGGCTATTGCACTTTGCTGCCCATCTAGGAAGAGTTTAAGACTAAAAGAAATAGTCCAGCATAGCAAAAAGATGCTGGACTAACGTAACTCTGAATTTACCCAGATTCTATCTCAGGGAGCAAATAATGCGTTTTTACAATAAGACAAATTTAAAAGCATTTAAAATTTATCAGGAAGAGAACAGCTTAATATTTTGGGGAATGAGGGGGATAGCTGGTACCTGGATAAGGTGGGAAGCACCAGAAGAAATGCTTATTTGGGTTACAACAACCTAAGTTGGCCCTGCCCTGCAAACACATCTTTCCATGCTGTAAACTGAAGGAAGACTTAAAAATCAAGGGATAGAGCCTCAATATCTGCAAACTTCAGCAAAGTTCCAACAATCTGCAGCCAGGAAAACTGAATCTCCTAGGAAAAGTTGTGTGGGGTATAGGCAAGCTCTTGCAGGGACCTGTCTCCTGCTACCCAGGCCAGCTGAGTTCGGTGTGAGGGTACGGCCCTGATTTCCACAAATAATTCTGAGTTTCAGACTCCACAATCCATCAATTTTTCATAACACCAGTTTTACATCCTACCCCTTTTGTGAACAAATGATCAGAATTACAGATAGGTTTATATATTCTTTTAAACTTTATCCCTTTAAAGGTTAAAGCCTGAACCTGAAATAAACGAAATTACGTTATGTTGTCACTTACAGAACAATGTCTGAAACAAACACAGCAGTGCTGGCTCCCAGGAGAGACACCAGCATCGACTGTCTGCTGCAATGTCAGGACATTATTTTCTGAAGTTCTGATACAGATGGTGACGGGAAAAGACAGCTTTTGTAAAGAAGACTTTAGTTTAATCATTCAGATAGCAAAACTTAGAAACATAAGAACATACAGAATTAAAGCTGATTTAAACTAAGAGGGAAAAACTTTACAGAAAGAAGACGGGAATAGTCCTCCATCAGCACAAAGCCTTTTCCTAAAAACCTCTATTGCCATTTTAGAAGCACAAGATCTATTTTCTGGGCCATCATCCTCAACACAGCCCTCATACACAGCACGCCAGAACCTGGCTGTTTTACAGGCAGCCTCAAGCTCAGCTCCAGGACGTATCCCTGAACACAAACACAAAGACCAGGAGCTGCTCCCTCCAAAGCCCATGACCCAGAAAAAGGAAGCGACATTCTTCCATGAGATATTAGGATTTGACTGCTGGAAGAGTAAAGCCAAACCTAGAGGATGAGGAGACTGGAAAAGCAGCTCCTCCAGCAAATTCAGAGCAAAGCAGGCACTTCCTGCCGAGCATCTCTCCCCCTTCCCACTGCTTTTCCTTTCAGCTTGGATGGAACAGTGTCCAGGTATTTCAGAAACTGGGCTCAAATTTGTCAGGAAAACAGCATGTGTAGGCACCTGCACAATACCTGCAACACACTTCAGCAGTGAGAGAGGCCATAAAACTTCTCCACAAGGAGAGGAGGAACTCACCAGAGGTGACATAGATCCATTGGGCAGATACGGATCTGAGAGCATCAGGAAAGGGTAACCAGAATAGGCAGATCCTTTATACATCCCTGGGTCCTGATGTTTCATACCTGCTGAAATCAATGTTCCCTGTCAAAATTCGTCTTTTGACAGGCGACTCCTCTGCCTGTCGGGGGTCCCCAACGAGGTTACAGCATGTTGTGGGAGTCTTTTTGTCCCATACTCTACAGAGAAGGTGTTGGGGAGTGCCAGGGTCCCCCACGGGTGCAGACTCCCACAGTGGGGACACTGGGGAGCCTCGGTGGTGTCAGGAGTAGCTTTCCCGCTGAGGGCCGCGGTGACCAGGCTGGCATCCCTCACTCCCAGGGGTGTCAGGGCGATGGGCCGGGGAACCGGGGGGTCAAGCACTAGATGGGGCGCACTGGGGAAGACCAGCAGGAACCGGGGATGGGGAGAGGGGGACACACAGAAACACGCGGAGGTTGCTGTGACTAACCATCATCCATGTGGTCCGGGAGCTTCTCCTGGTACACCCTCTGCGGATCCTGCACTCGCCGGAGGG